>JAWMRC010000069.1:2932863-2944254 GCA_035584755.1 Thripadectes ignobilis
GAGGAGCCACAACTGGTCCCAGCTGTGCCTGCCAGGGCTGAGCAGAGGGGCAGGATCCTGACCTTCTTGCAAAGCTCTTCCTCACCAGTGACTGAGGATATCTGGGTCCCCAACCCATGGCCAGGCTTACAGATTTCTTTAAACCGGGTACTTTAGAGCAAGGGAGTCTACAACAGCATGATCTGCCAGGAGAGGGGATGAACAGTGAAGGGAAATGAGAGATTTTCCTCACCAATAGTGGGATCGTGATCCTCTGGGAAGCGGTGACTGATGAACTGCATGGTCATGGCTGGGGGCAGAAACCAGAGACAACATTGCTGCTGCAGCAAGAGCTGAGTGCTCAGCTCCCATCACCCCCGGGAGCATCCTTATTCTGGGAGCATCCTTATCCCAGCAGCACCATTATCCCGAGAGCATGTCCTTGTCGCGACAGCTGCAACCAAATCAAGCCTGGGGCACGTCTTGGACCAAACCGGGAGGATGAAACCGGCTCAGGGAGCCTGGGAGGAGCTCCAGGGATGCAGCTGGAGGAGGAACGGGCTGACACAGCCCGGGAGGGACTGGGACATCCCGGGAGGGACAGGGACAGCCTGGGAGGGAGCGGGATAGCCCAGGAGAGACCGGGAGAGCCCAGCGGGACCAGGACATCCCGGGAGGAACGGGCAGAACCTGGGAGAGTCCGGGAGGGACCGGGACAGTCCAGCGGGACCGGGAGGGGCAGGGACATCCCGAAGGGAGCCAGGACAGCCGAGCGGGACCGGGACATCCCGGGATAGGCTGGGACAGCCGAGCGGGGCCGGGACATCCCGGCGGGACCGGGACATCCCGGGATAGGCCGGGACAGCCCAGCGGGACCAGGACATCCCAGGATAGGCCGGGACAGCCCGGCGGGACCAGGACATCCCAGGATAGGCCGGGACATCCCGGCGGGGGCGGCCCCGCGCCCAGGCCCGGCGGGGCTGATCAAAGACCGCGGGCCCGGCCGCTGCCGAGCCGAGATCCCCCCGGGCCGAGCCCCCAAAGAGGAGCCCCCCGGAGGGTCCCGGGCCGGCCCCCTGCCCCGCACTCACCGCTCTTGCCGACGCCGCCCGCCCCGAGCATCACCAGCTTGTACTCGCGGTTCTGCCCCGGGCCGCCGCACGGCCGGGATACGGAGTCCATCGCGGCCCACGGCTCTCACGGTTCTATCCCCTCACGGTTCTGCCCCCTCAGAGGTCTCTCCCTCCAGGGTTCTCCCCCCACAGAATCTCTCCCCTAAGGATTCTGCCTCCTCACGGTTCTCCCCCCTCACGGTTCTCCCCCCTTAGGGTTCTCTCCCCCTCACGGTTTTCCCCCCTCACAGATGTCTCTCCCCTCACGGCCTCCCCGGGCCCCTCTCGGAGCGGCACCGAAATGGCGGCGGCTCCTCGGCCCGCCCGGGCCCGCCCCGGGCTGAGCGCGCGGCGGGCGGGGCCGGACGGCGGCTCGGAGGGGACAGTGCGGGACGGGGATGGGGACGGGACGGGGACAGGGATGGGACAGAGGGACGGGGAGGGGATGGGGATGGGACAGAGGGACGGGGAGGGGACAGTGGGAGGCACTGAGGGGACAGTGAGGGACAGAGAGGGGACGGGGAGGGGACAATGTGGGGACAGGGAGGGACAGCGGGGGAGCAGTGCGGGGGCAGTGGGGGACGGGGATGGGGACAGGGAGACGACAATGGGGGGACAGGGAGGGGGACAGACAGGGGACAGTGCGGGGACAGTGTGAGACAATGAGGGGACAGTGAAAGGACAGAGAGGGGACAGTGCGGTGGCGGGGGGACAGAGAGGGGACAGCAGGGGGACACAGCTGGGACTGCCCGGCACCCCCCAGGTCCATCTCCATCCCCCACGGCCCGCATCCCCCCAGCCCAGGGGGCTGCCCCATGGCCCCCCAGCCCCACATCCCCAACACCCCCAGGCCCCAGGCTCCCCTCCAGCCCCCTGGGGTCACCCCCTTCCTTTGGGACCCCCAGGGTCACTCCCTACTTTAGGGACTCCCAGTCCCCAGACCACCCTCCCACCCTCAGCCCCATCAACCCCACATTCCCAGCCCGCCCCAGGCAGGCTCCTGCTCCAAACCTCACCCAACCAAGCCCCACGAAGCAGAATATTTATACATTTATTTATAATGAAAGTATGGTTCTAATTATTTACAACACATAGGAAAGCCGAGGGTTGTACAGGTGAGCCAGCCCGGCCGTCCCTGGTGCTTGTGTCAAAGCAGCCCTTGTGTCAAAGCAGCTGTCCTGTTCCAAAAGCTGCCCTGGAGCAGCCCCAGAGTCACTGCTCTGTACCAGAGCTCTGCCTGCACCAGCCCACCCTGCTGAGAAGCCCTTGGGGCAGTTCGTGTCCATACACAATCCAACAACCGGCTCCCAGGTTCCTCAAGCAGAGGCAGGAGCTGCTGAACCCGAGTGCTGCCCTTTGGGAAGCCACTGTGGAACCTTCAGGTTCTGGGTGGAATCAAGGGAGTGAGGGAAGAGACGGAGGTGAACCTCAGGAGAAGGAATTCTGTCCAGCTGTGGAAGGGGGGCGAGTCCTGGGGTGACTGGAGAGCTTTAGTGCTACAGTGCCAAGTCCTCCTGGCCGAACCCATCCCAAAACCTGAGCTTTGCCTTGCCCCAACATTTGGCTAGAACTGTGGGGTTAGTAAGATCACACTTCCAGGAAAAACCAACAGTGATGAGTTACAGGAGATGTTGAAAGCAAAAATAAAGAGTTTTCAGAAACATGAAGTTTTTCACAACTCCTGATGTTCCTTCCCTCTGGCGAAAAGTCCAAAATTGAAGCTGGGGCACCAGCAGCTCCCAGGGGCTGCCAGCAGGAGCATCAATCAAGTGCAAACACCAGGTGCAGAGTGAAGTCAGTGTCACTGACTCTTCCCTTTGAGTTATCTTGTTAAAACGGGACACACATGGACCAGCAGGCTTCCCTGGTTCCTCTTTACAGCACTTCTCCCTTGTATAAGGGACTAGCCCTGTCAGGGTCCTACTCCAAATTTTCTCTTTTTAATTGACAAATACACTGCCAAAATAAGGATTTTAAAAACAATGGAGCCCTTCCAAGGGGGAAATTGGCTTCTGCAAATGTAAAAACAAGGTGTCTTTGCCAAGTTCATTCTGGAATATACATGCATTATTGCTAGAGGGGAAAAACCAGATGAATGCAAACTCTTCTGCAGCTTTTATGGTGCCATCCAAAAGGGCATCTGTTGCTTAGCTCGCTGTTGGGAGGAGGGGTATTGGTACCCCAAACTCCAGCCCTGTGAAAAAGTACTTGCGTTTTTATGGCCACCGTGTTCCTCCTCTTCATCTGATGAATCTCCAGCATATGCCACTAATCCAAAGCCCTTCTCTGCAGTTTTCATCTTCTTAGCTTGATGATCTAAGAGGGGAAAATAAAACAACCCGCCCCCCAGCCCCCAAGAAGGAAAAATAAAAACAAAAAAACAAACAAACAAAAAGAGATAAAATGCCCCAAAACGAGTTAATAATAATAAAAAAAAGATGTTAATTGTAAATTGTTAGTTGGACACCATTTTGAGGTCACAAGGCCAATGGTCATCCAAGGTCGAAGGCCACACGAACAGCAGCAGCAACAGCCATGTGATCCATGAGAACCATGTAAGAGAACAGAGAAACAAGAAAGAAACACACAGAAAAGGTCAAGTTAGCAAATGGGTCCCAGCCAGGGCAGTTTCACCCTTAAAGAGATCAATATGTAAAGAAAAGTAGAAATTTTGCTCAAAAGGAAGCTAACACAGGAGAGCAGCCTCTGGGAGCAAGGCTGCAGAAGAGCTAAGGATGAACGGGCTACGTGATGCACCTGCAGAGCTGGAAGCCCCCAGAGTTCAACATCTGCATGTCTGACCGAGTTCAAACACTTGCTGAGGGACAGCCCTGGCAAAGGATGACATCTGAGAGCACTCGGGTTGTCTGCAGCCAGAACTCCTGTGTGCAAACCCACACCTGAGCACAACCTCCACCTACACTCCTCAAGGCCTGAGGCAGCTGCCCACAAGGCAAAGCCACATAGTGTCTGTCACAACAATCCTACAACATTCTGTGCTGACTGAGGGGTCAAAACTCCCTGGCTTTAGTCCCTCACTTAACTACACTTCTCTCTCTCACACAGGTATTTATGAAAGCTTTGAGAAGCATCCCGTGCTCTAATCACCCTGTGCTCTAATCACCTCCAACATCAGCCATTTTAGAGCAGTGCAATGTCACCTGCTTTGCATGCCAATAAAGAACAGCCAAAAAAAGAATCACCAGTTTAAACACACGCTAAAACCAGCACCAGCTCGTCTGGGAAAGGCAAGTGGCCTTACAAGGGGATGTGACTCTTTGCACTCACCGTGGTTGCCTGGTAAAGACCCCGCACCTTTTCTTTCTTCAGACTCCGATTTCATTCCAGTGACGGGAAAAGCTGGCGGAGGCATCAACTGCCTGTTTAAAGCAATAGCAGCCCTTATTTTTCCTTTTTTTACAGCAAGTAAAGAGTCAAAGGTAATAAAACCCAGATTCCTAACCCAGCCCTTGGCCTGAGCAGTTGAACTTTTAATTGCCTGACTCATCCAAAGCTCCGATGGAGTGACTGTGTCAGTGGAGTAGAGGAACTCATGGCCTCACCTGGAGCTCTGTAAAGCCCTCAACACTGTCCCCTCCCACCATTCCCACCTCCATATGGGGCAGGAATGGATTGGATGGACTGTTAGAGGGGTGAGGAACTGGCTGGATGGCCATATCCAAAGAGTTACAGTCCAAGCTCAATGTCCACGTGGAAACCAGTAACAAGTGGTGTCCCAACCAGGTCTGTGCTGGGACCAGAACTAATTAAGGCCTGGCAGTGGCCTGAGGGCCTCTTGGGAAGGCTGGAGGTGACACTGAGCTGAGTGGGAAAGGATGGCACCCAGAGGGACTGGGACAGGCTGGGAGGGGACCCAGGTGCCCCTCATGAGGTGCTGCCCCTGGGGCAGAGCAATTCCTACTGTTCCTGTATCTGGGGAATGAAGGGATAGGGAGCAGCCCTGCCAAGGAGGACTGAGGGACACTGGTGAATGACAAACTGGACATGAGCTGGCAAAATGTTCTGGGAGTCCAGAAAGCCAAACATGTCTTGGGCTGATCCCCAGAGGGGGAGGGAGGGGATTCTGCCCCTCTGCTTTGGTGAGATCCCACCTGGGGCACTGTGTCCAGGTCTGGGGTGCCCAGCAGAAGACATGGACCTGCTGGAGCAAGCCCAGGGAAGGCCACAAAACCAATTCAGGGCCAGGAGCACCATGACGAAAGGCCAAGAGAGCTGGGACTGCTTAGCCTGGAGAAGAGAAGGCTCCAGAGAGATCTTATTGTGGCCCTTCAATTCTTAATGCTTTGAGTTATTGAGAGAGATGGAGTGAGACTTTTTTAGAAAGGCCTGTAGTGACAGGACAAGGGGGAATGGTTTGAAACTAAGCCAGGGCAGATTTAGATTGGACAGAAGGAAGAAAGTATCTTCTGGATAGTGACAAAACACTGAGTTTCCAGGGAAACTGTGGCTGTTTCCATCTCTGGAAGTGTCCAAGGCCAGGCTGGCTGGGGCTTGGAGCAACCTGGGATGGTGAGAGGTGTGTCCCTGTCCATGACAGGAGGTGGGACTGGATGATTTTAAAGGTCTCTTCCAACCCAAACCATGCTGTGATGCCACGAAATAAAGTGCAAGCCCAACAGGTTACTGGCTCAATGCACCGAAGTGCTTGGTAACTTCAAATACCTAATGCTGAGTTTAGGACAAGATGGAGAACATGAAGAACTTGACCAATCTGTTTCATAATGACCACAAACCAAAATGGACTATCAACTGCAACTTCAGGCTGCAAAAACTCAAGTCTGTAGCTCTTTCAGATTTATTTTAAAATTGGAATAATCTGAAGTGTATGTGCTGACCTATTTCACAAGAATCTCCCATTATCTCAAAAACCTGGCAAAATACCAGACCCAGACAAAGTAAGAGCATATAGACTTAGGGAGGAGTGGAAATGAAATTATTTTCATTACATAGCATGAAAAGGTAACCCTTGCATCCCTTTTCCTTAAAAAAACCCCCAAAATACCAAAAAAATCATCACCCTAAGAAAAAACCCAAAACACAAAACCACCCCCCCCAACAGAACAACCCCCAAGTCACAGGAGAGAACATGAAGCACCTCTCTGAAATCACCTTTCCAAGCTTCTTTGCCCACTCACCTGTCCCTCTCTCTCTCCTTTCCTGAGGAACTTGCTGCCTTCGCCGCGGCTCCCTCGAGTTCGCTCTGACTGGAGAAGCCTGTACCTAAATTAGTCATATGAATGGGTCCATGCTATGAGCAGAAAAACACACGGCATTAGCAAATCTACCACTACAACAAAAGCTCCAGCTCCTTAATGATACTGTTAGGAAACCCAACTTTTCAGAGCATTTTGCCAACTAGCACGAGAAACCACTACAATCACCATTGTTACACCAAATGCTTTCTCCTGAAAACTGCTGAGGGCAACAGGGTAAGAAACAGGCACCTCACCATCTCCTGCAGCTTTTCAGCAGCTGAGGACAATAAAGATAGCAGCTTCCTTCATGGCTCACCTATGAGCTCCTCTCTCAGCTAATTCTGAGCCTCATGCCACAGGAATCTGCTCCACATACCAGCATTAGCTCTGACATACAGGCAGTTCCTTATTGCCTCCAGGCAAAGATTTTATTAAGGGTTCTGCCTGTGGCAGGGGTGTATCACCAGAGAAACATTTGCAGACACTCCCTTTTCTCCCATAAGAATCTGAAGCACTAAAAATTACTTTTCTTAGAGTCACCTAACATTTGCTATGTAAAAAAATAAATTAATCTTTAAAACTAGGCTTCTGGAAATCCTCTTAAGTGCAGCCTGCAAGAAAGGGAAATGGGAAAATCTAAAAGTTACTCCCACATTTCCCTCCCACTCCTCAAAGGAGCCCACTTGAAACACCCAGTAAAAAATCCAATAAACCCCCATATGATCTCCCTTTGCACCAAGCAAGTGCCACGCTGTCATCATCTCTTTGACCTGAATGCACTGCTCGAGTCTGGGCAAGGCTGAGGGCCTGGAAAGCAGCTGGAATGAGTTTAGGCCAGGCTGGAGGACAGTGCAGCCACTCAAAGACACCAGAGCATGGGCCCCCTGCTGCCCTCTGCCAAAGGCCCTGCACAGCTGCTGCCACAGAGACACCTCTCTCCAACCCAGCTCTGCTTTGGGGAAGGAAGGAAAATTGCTGATTTTATTCCACCTGGTATCCCAGCAGTCCTGACTCTCTCTCATCAGGCAGTTCCTCCGTGAAGCGTCTCTTTTGCCCTTGGGGGTGGGGTTGGACTTGTGGCTGAGCACCAGTTGGCATGCTGGTTTTTACTGGGGCAGCAGGAAGGAAAGGAGCACTCAGTGGACTCTGGCACGCACAAGGTGGAGACAAAACAAAAGAAAAAATTGATGTGGTGCATATAAAGTATTATCTCAATGTACTTTCACACAGAGGAGCAGAACACAACTAGTTTGTCTTTGGAAAATGTAAAGGAAGCTAAGAAATAGTTCACAGCTTTAAGATAAGTATTTCATATACAAAATGCTCCCACCTCAAACTAATCCTCATCTGTAACCCAAACTCATCTACCTGGGACTGGATGAGCTTTAAAGTCCCTTCCAAACCAAACCATTCTAGGGTTCTATAATTCTACCCTGTTACCACATAATTGACATATTTATCACTTTGGAGACACCTCAAAGTCCAATCAGGTTCAAAAACTATTTCATTTGCATGAAGTCAGTCAGAATTAAGGGGCATCACAGCCTGTGATTACACTTTATAAAAACAAACCACCACCCCCTGAAAATGTCCTTGATGTTAATAGGGCCTATGTAAAATGCAGTCTGCAACAGCCAAACAACCACTGAGTTGCTTGGAAAGAACCATCAGCAGAGCAAAAACAAAAATAAAGGAGTCCTAAAGAAAAATTCTCCCTCTGGAACCACTACAGCACTTTCTTGTTAGCAGAGAGCGGCTGATGAAGTGACCCCAGGGCAGTACCTGGCCAGTGCTGGCTGGAGGCTGGACCTGAGGTATCGGGTACTGCGTGGGCACAGGTGGCACTGCCGTGGGCAGGGCTGGCAGCACTCCAGGTGCCAAGGGCACTGCAGGGGGAACGATGCCAGGCACCCCATAGGGAGGCTGAACAGGCTGCTGAGGAGGGGGCACAACAGGATAACCAGACTGGTACCCATTGGAAGGGTAATAGGACGGCTGGGAAGGGACGCTGTTGATAGTGGCAGGTTGTGTGAAGCCTGGGGAGAGAGGGGGAAAAAGGGTCATCTTAAATCAGCTAAAATATCCAATTTAATACCAAATGTGACAGGAGCTGGAGAGGGAAGGCTGCATGACTGCTGACACTTACCTGCCAAGGGAACTGCAGTGGTTATCTGATTCACAAATCGGGAGTACTCGGCATGAACCTACAAAGAATGTTCAGAGATCAGACACTAAACATCTATTGCCTAAATTAACCTTCCTGCAATCCCCACAAACCTGGGGGTAGATTCTGCTTATTACACAATATACTATGCACAAGGGCAGCAATAATCCAAGCACAAAAACCCACCCACGAAAACCCCAGTGAACATCCCTTTGGTAGATTCGTGTAAAATGTGGGATAATCTTTCTCAGGAAAGAGAGTGGCAAATTAATTACTACAACAGAGACAAGATACTCAGAGAATCTAAAAGCTTCCCCATATTTTTCAAAAGCGACTTTGCAGCCTACACTCAATTATCAGTATTAACAGAAAGACTCTCACAGGATTTTGCTCTATTTGCAGTCAGAGTGGAAAAGCTTAAGAGAAAAATTAATTTTCTCTGTGTACATGTGAGAGATTTTCTAGATTTTTCTTTTTGTTACACCAATCACTTCCTCTTTCCTAAAGTAGCCAGGGCAGCTCTGAACAACATGGAAAGCTGAAGCAAGGGAAGCTGGAGCAAGGAGCAAACAGCAGGACTCCTTTGTGTTTGCACACAGACAATCCCTGCCCTCACCCCCAGTTCTGCTCAGGAAGCATTTGCTTTTTTTCCCCCCTAAAATTCCACCACTACAGCTCCATCCTGAGAAATGTTTATTCACTGTACAAGAATTAGACAGGAAAAACCTATGAGCAAGTCAGACACACCGACAGCTTTGCTGAGAGCATTACAAAGCCAGGCACACCCCAAAGCCACCACAGGCTCTGAAATTCCGTATTTGTAAGAGCTACTCACGGTTTGCAAGAGGTTCTCACACAGCTTTTTAGCAGCTGCCAAACCTTCTGGCTTTGGGTGACTGAAAAAATATACAAAAAATACCTCATAAGCACAAATGTTTGTCAAATTTGGAAGCTACTTCTTTCATCAGCAACCTGCTGGCAGATTTATCCTTTTATGAAGAAATTGTTCCCTGGGAGGGTGGGCAGGCCCTGGCACAGGTTGCCCAGAGAAGCTGTGGCTGCCCCATCCCTGGAAGTGCCCACGGCCAGGCTGGAGAACCTGGGATAGTGGGAGGTGTCCCTGCCTGTGCCAGGGGGTGAAACTGGATCAGCTTTAAGATCCCTTCCAACCCAAACCACCCTGGGATTCTGGGCTTCTACCCTGTTACCATCTTTACCAATTTAAAGACCCCTTTAATAAAGTAAAATCAGGTTCAAAAGCTATTTCATCTGCCTGAAGTCAGTCAGAATTAAGAACTTCCCCCCAGGGATTAGACATTGAGCCACATCCATGAGTGGCCACAGGGATTTTTGGTGTTTTTAAGAAGCCCCTCATACCTGATGTAGATGTACATGGGTTCAAAAGCCTCTCTGCCTGATGCTGGTTCTATGCAACCCGAGCCTTTCCCTCGAAGAAAGACTTTGGCACCTGTTTCAATCTGAATGTGCTGCAAGTAGGAACAACCAGGCCCTTCCACCTTCTCCTTCACATTAAACGTGGGCACAGCATGTTCCAGCCCCACAAATAACTTGTCCTGGACATAATGCATCTGGAAATGAACAGCCAAAGGTAATTATTTCACTCTGAGGACAGAAATCTTCTGGCTTATGACAGGCAGGAGAGTTCAGTGTCAGATGGCACAGTGAGCCCTTGGCTTTTCTGGAAGCAGGACCGCTCTCTCCATCCCTTTACTTTTAGGAGGCCACTGTCACCAGAGTCTCACTCTCCAGACTCAGTCTCATTAGACCTCCAGTTTTCACAACACCCAAGGAGGGGGTTGATTTTTATTTTTATTTTATTGTTTTGTGTTGTGGGTTTTGGGGTTTGTTTTAATAAACAGCAAGTGACATGCCTACTTTGTAACAGGTAAATCTTGCAACCAGCAACACTCCACAAAATTCACACCAATGAATTACTCACCCCTGACTGGAATGGAGGTTTTTGGCCAACAGCTGGAGTCATCTGGGTGATGGGGGCTGGCTGGTGGTAGACAGTGACTGTGGCTCCATTGAAGGTGGGACTGGAGCCTGTGGCTGCTTTCACCACCCCATTAGTGATGATCTCTTTAATTCGGTTTACAGCTCCTAGTTGACAGAACATGAAACTCATTCCTGTGCCAACCCTTTCCAGCTGCTCAGACCAACCAAACTGGGACAGGACTGGGTTACTTCCCATGTTCTGGGACAGAGGTAAAGGCAGAATGATTTGCACCTTTGAGTGGGGCCCAAGATTAGTAACCTGGTGAAGGATCACAAAGGATGGCAACAAGGCACCCCGAAGGAATGGCTGGCGCTGTGTCACAGGGGTTTAGGTTGGATCTCAGGAAAAATCTTCCTCCAGAGGGTGGTTGGCACTGAACAGGCTCCCCAGGGCAGTGGGCACGGCCCCAAGGCTGCCAGAGCTCAGGAATGTTTGGATGTTGTCAAGGACAGGGTGGGATTGCTGGGGGTGTCCTGGGCAAGGCCAGGAGTTGGACTGGATGATCCGTGTGGGTCCCTTCCAGCTCAGGGTTGATTCTATGAGTTTATGAAGCATCAGGATTCCTTGTCCACTCCCACCTGACAAAGCTTGGGCTAATGTTTTAGGACAAGTGCAGGGGAGGAATAACCCCAGGCACCAGTCCAGGCTTGGGGGCAGCTCTGAGGAGAAGCATCTGGGGGGTCTCAACAAGCTGTCCCTGACCCAGCAGTGTGTCCTGGGGGGTCAGAGCACAGTGGGGTCCTGGGTGCATTAAGAGGAGCTTTGGCAGCAGGTCAGGGAGTGATCCTGCCCCTCTGCTCAGCCCTGGCAGGCACAGCTGGGGCCAGTTCTGGCTCCTCAGGACAGCAGGGACTGGAGCTCCTGCAGCGGCTCCAGTGGAGGGGGACAAAGATGCTGAAG
>JAWMRC010000069.1:2959265-2971590 GCA_035584755.1 Thripadectes ignobilis
GGGGAGATCTCAGGGATCTGCGGCCTCCTCAGCAGGGACAGCTCCGATCTCTGCTCTGTGAGAGCAGGGACAGCACCTGAGGGAATGGCTGGAGCTGTGTCAGGGGAGATTTAGGCTGGAAATCAGGGAAATTCTCCCCTCAGAGGGTGGTGGGCACTGACCAGGCTCCCCAGTGCAGTGGGCACGGCCCCGAGGCTGCCAGAGCTCCAGGAGGGTTTGGGTGATGCTCTGAGGGGCAGGGAGGGATTTTGGGGTGTCTGTGCAGGGCAGGGTTGGGCTCTGCCCCCCGGGGGTCCCCCCGAGGTGAGGACACCCCGCATTGCCCCGGCGGTGCCTGAGGGCGATCCCGCCCCGGTGCGCTCTGAGGGCAGCGCGGCCGGCGGGGGAGAAGGGGCTCGGTGTGAGGGGAGAAGGGGCTCGGTGTGAGGGGAGAAGGGGCTCGGTGCTGGGGGAGAAGGGGCTCGGTGCGAGGGGAGAAGGGGCTCGGTGTGAGGGGAGAAGGGGCTCGGTGGGGCCGGTCCGGGGTGTGGGGAGAGAAGGTGCTCGGTGCTGGGTGAGGGGTCCCCGCAGTGCCCAGGGTGGGGGGCCTCGCCCTCAGCAGCCCCCCGTCCTCAGCCTTTGCCCTCAGAGCTTCATCTTCGGCCCCTCGCCCTCAGCAGCCCCCCTTCCTCGGCAGCCCCTCTTCCTCAGCCTCTGCCCTCAGATCCTCATTTTCAGCCCCTCGCCCTCAGCCCTTGCCCCTCATCTCCTCTTCCTCTGCAGCTCCTCTTCCTCAGCTCCTCATCTTCAGCCCCTCTTCCTCAGATCCCCCTGGCCCTCAGCAGCCCCTGGCCTTCCACAGCTCCTCTTCCTCAGCAGCCTCGGCCCTCAGATCCTCATCTTTAGCCCCTTACCCTCAGCAGCCCCTCACCCTTGGCAGCCCTTGCCCCTCAGCTCCTCTTCCTCAGACACCCCTGGCCCTCAGCAGCTCCTGGCCTTCCACAGTCCCTGGCCTTCCACAGCCCCTCTTTCTTGGTAGCCTCTGCCCTCAGCTCCTCATCCTCAGCCCCTCTTCCTCAGATATCCCTGCCTTGAGCAGCCCCTCTTCCTCAGCTCCTCATCCTCAGCCCCTCTTCCTCAGCAGCCCTGGCCCTCAGCTCCTCATCCTCAGATGCCCCTCACCCTTAGCATCTCTCCTGTCACCCTCTTCCTCTGTTGTCCCTCAAGGTGTCCCTCACCGCTGCCATTTTGCCTTGCCTTGCCCTGCCCTGCCCTGCCTTGCCTTGCCTTGCCCTGCCTTGCCTTGCCCTGCTCTGCCCTTGTTTCCCTCCTCATTTTGCCTCATTTATACCCTGAGGAGGCCAGTCCTGCTCTCTGGGCTGGCAGTGCTCCTTCCTCACAGACCTGCCGAGCTGCCACCAAGGGGGTTTTGGACTCTTTGCTGGGGACACCTGAGTTCCCTGCATGGCCCAGAGCCAACCTCCTACTTGGGAAAGGTGTTTTCCATGGCCTGGGGTGTGGATGCATTTAGTTTTTCCAGACTGAGGGGAATTCTTGTGTGGAGTTGGGCTCACGGATTGCTGAGGGTTCTCTTTCTCCCACGCTCATTTAAATTATTGATGAAAACAACCCAAGCCTGGGGGTGTTGGAAATGTGGAGAGCCTTTTCTGAAGGTCCTTTGAAAATCTGGTGGGCTGGGTGCCAGTTAGCACTGAGGAGCATTGTCCTTGGTGGCTCCTATTTCATATAAATATAGATATAAATGTTCTAATTACTTCATCCTGCCGACTGGAGGGAGGCCTGTGCTGTTGTGAAAGTCAAAAATCTGATGCTGAGGATTATCAGACAAACTGTCCCACTCAGTTTCCTGAAATTACAGGTTTTTTGAGCTGGTGAGTTGTGCAGGAGGTGTTTGTAGGTCCAGGGAGTGCACTGTGGAAGCTGGAGAGCTGCAGGCTGGACTTGCTGCCCTTCTCCTAATCCAGATGTTAATGCAGGTGTTTCATTGACAGGCACAAGAGTCTCTGCAAAATGGCAACTGCTCAGAAGCAAAGGAATTGCATGGTATGGTTTTGTTGGGCCTTCCAGCACAGCATGTTCTTTAATGGGAAAAAGGGGGGGAATTTTGGCTGAAAAAGCTCACCCAGGTGCTCTGTGATATTTCCTCACTTGAAAATTCCAGGCTAATTCAACATTTTAACTAAGAATAAAGACACTTAATGGAAAAATAAACGGAACTTTTTTTGTTATGCTTGTGGGAAAAACCATCTATATTCTAAAAATGTAGTAACACCAAGTGTCAGGAATAGTCTTGACTTTATAAATCACCAAAGTAATACTTTTCAATTAAATTAAAATGAAGGCATTGGACAGGACTGTAACCTGATACAGTTTAATTGATTTCTTTGATTTTTCAGAGTGCAATTGTATTTCCTAAAACAATAGCCACAGAGCAGCAATCCCTGCTGCTGGTGAAGAGGCTCCTGGCAGTGGCAGTGTCCTGCATCACATACCTGAGAGGAATCTTTCCTGAAAGTGCCTATGGAACAAGATACATGGATGGTACAGACTGTTTCTGTGATAACCAGCAAAATCTGTTTGTTACGGTGTCTTTTTAATGAATGGAGTCCATTTCAATGCCTGTAATGGAAACTTCTCTAACGCATTAATTGGATTTTGTTAGTGGTGGTGCTAATTCAGCATCTAAAACTGTGCTCACCCCTGTCAGTAATGTTAATTTTAGTCTCTTTTTGATATGTGCTTTCAGGGAATGAACATCACTTTTAGTTGCATTTTGTCCTGAGTAAACATGTGCTTTTTTTTTTGAGATATCTGTGTCAAAATCCTGAGGGAAGACAAGAACTGTCCTGGCTCTACCCAGCTGGTGAAATGGTATGTTGATCCCAGCACAGAGGTACTGTCAGTTTGAGTAAAGGCAAGAAGTGAACTCCTTTGTGCTTCAGAGGTGTCAGTGATCAGCTGGGTTAATGATTTATGGTGGAAGCTCAAACTGGTTTGGGTTGGAAGGGGCCTTGAAGCTCATCTCATTCCAACCCCCTTGGAAGGGACACCTTCCACTAGGCCAAGTTGCTCACCTGACTTGGGAACAGATGTTAGAAGGTGCTTGAAGTATTGCAATATGTTTTTACTGATAAATTAAATTCCATTTTTAATTTCCCAAGAGGTTGGGATGATTTGGTGTTACAAAGATAGTAGTTGCTTGTATCACTGCTAATAAGAAGGTAGAATAATGGAATAAGTATTATTTATTGCTCTAATACAGTAAGAGTAAACACAAGAGTTTCATTTTTTGGTGCTGTTTTAATCAGAAGCAAAGGGAAATTAGCAGTAGATGGCCAACATTATTTGATTTTTGCAGGATGTTGGGATGCTACGATGCCTTGCAGAAGAAATACGTAAGTTTTCCAGTCTCATTTAAATTGTGTTGAAATGTTTATTTAAGGCCATTAGTTGCCAGGGTAGTTCTAGGGCTCTCTGGTCAGGCAGCAGCTGTGCTAAATCAGCTGCAGTGCGGGATCCACAGGCATTTCAGGATAAAATCCTTTGTAAACAGAAGCACTAAAAGTCAAGGATATGCAGGTGTTTTCTTCTTCCAGTTGAATCCTCCCTTAAACAGAAGAGTGAAGAAGAAGACGTTTTTCTTCGAACAAGCCTTAGTTGTCTGTGTTGGTTCCCAGAGCTAGAGAAACAAAGCAGGTTGGTCAGCAGATAAGGGCTGTGAAATATATCTAATGTTCTTTTTCTTTCCCTGTTCATGCTTCTGACAGCTCAGACAGATTGTCCTTGCAGTAAGTATCTCTGAAAAATAAAGCCACATTTTTTAAGGTGCATTCTTTGAGAGACGTGCAGTTCTTATGCTGATCCTTATCTTTTCTTTAAAACTACAGGTCTATACCCATCCAGAAGATCCTCAGGTAAATCTGCTGGAATATTTTATTGATGCCTAATGATAGTATGGATATAGTGAAATGTGTGTATGAGCAGTGAGACTTCACATGCACATCTTTTAAAAACAGACCTGTTAAAATATTAGGTGTAAAAATCACTAGAGCCAGTTGGAATTGCCATGTCTGGAATTGCCTTTGAGCATCCAGGGTCAGGTTATTCCCAGGCCAGCGTAGGAAACAGAGTAAAATGTCCATAAAGATGCCTCTGCCTTACAAATTTATGGAAGTTTGTGGGAAACACAAAAACCACTGAGTGTCACCACATCTGTTCTGTACCTGCAACACTTTCACAGCAACTTAAATCCAAATATTTCATGCTAAACACTTTAGCTGATATTTCAGTATATCTTGTCCTGGTGATTCCTGGAACAGAATTTTATTTGATGACAGCTGTATACATTATTTCTGTTAGTTGTTGGGGCACTGTGACCCTGTAATGAGGGCGTGTAAGGGGATCTGACAGGAGCTGGGCTCCAGTTCTCTCTGTCAAAGGTTAATAGATTACCAGGCAGAGCAGCAGCAGCAGTTTGCTCGGTAGCTGATGGTTTAATGATTACTGGCTTTGTTTGCAGACAGTTACAGAATGTTACCACTTCAAGTTCAAGTACACCCACAATGGGCCACTCCTGGATTTCGGCAGGTACGGCCCCACTGATTTTGCTGTGTGGTTTGCCAGTCCCTTTGCATACAGCTGGATGTCAAAAACTGGATTTTATCTGTTTGGGTTCTGCATTTTTAAATTCTGGATCTTAAGGCTGATTTTTTTCAACATACACTACTAGCTTAGACTTACTAAAGTACAAGTAATCACTTTGTCTGATTACAGCCCTAATTTTAATGTCTACATAGTGTCAGTCTGATACTCTGACCAGGTCCTGAATATTCCAGGGTGAAACTTTACACAGGATTTACTTATCTGAAGGTCCTGAATGTTAATGGAATTTCCCATTTAGCAGAAAGGGTAGAAAATACATGGCAAACAGAACAGAAACAGAACAGAAATGTGAGCTCCACTTAGCAAAGCAGAGCCTTTGCAGTCCCTGGCACAGCCAAGATCAGTGTCACCACACTGGCTATCCCCAGCCATGGGGATTCTCTAACTGAAATGCAGTGAGTTCATCCCTAACGAACTCCCCCCAGCTTCCCTCCTGCACAACCTTCTTAAATTGAAAGGAAAAAGGCTGCAGAGCTGCAGAACTGTGTCCCCTGGGCTGGGTTTGGTTACTTACCTGTGAAAGGGCTTGTAACAAACACTGCTGGAGGGGGATGTGACTCTTGGCCACACCAGGTTGCCTTAGAGTGGAACAGCATAAATTCATGCCAGATGAATTTGAAAATAGGTGTGAGACTACTTCTCTGTTCCCCCATTGTGCCAGGAAATAACCAGCTGTGGAGCTGGATGCCAAGAGTCACTTGAGCACAGAGGTTCTTACCAGTCCCCATTTGTGTCCAAGTCAATAGTCTTACCTGGCTTTTTTTAAGGGAAAGTAGTAGCAAGTAGGTAAACTTTGCAGAACTGGAGCTTTCACAAGGGCCTCCCTTTTTCCTTCTTTGTTTGGGCATTGAAGCTCTGTGTGTTGTGGAACACAGCAGCTGTCCCTGGGTGCTGATCCCTCTCATGATGTCCCTGGCCCAGAATTTGATCTTCCAAGGGGCAGAGAACATGCAGGGCACTTAGGCAGGGTTGGGAACTGCAGTGCTTGTAATCTCAGACCATAAATGTGATGCTTCTCACGTTCATAATCTGTCTCCTCATAGTAGAAGCAGCTTCGTCTGTTTTAAAAGCAGCAATGTGAATGCTTTGTTTTCAGCAAGGACAGGTCAGACTCCCCAATCAGCTGTGCAGACACCAAGAAGGCGAGTATCCTCCTCATCCGCAAGATCTACATCCTGATGCAGAACCTGAGCCCGCTGCCCAATGACGTCTGCCTGACCATGAAACTCCTGTATTATGATGAAGGTACAGCTCCACATCCCCCTGCTTTAGCAGCTCTGCTCACACAGCAGGAAGCAATCCTAAGAAATGTTTCACTGTGCCATCTTTGTGGTTGCTGGGACTTGTTAAATGGTGTTATTTCGCCCTGTGGCTTTTTCTCATGACAATTTGTGAGCTCCAAGGGGAAGGGATGTGATCTCACTGCAGGAACACAATCCTGGCACTGCCTTCTCTGGAGCAGGGATTTTGGTGTGTTTTAAAAACACCTGGGAGTTTCCCAGAGTACATTAAGCTATAACATAGTTTGCCAGCCTAGTTCTAGTTTGGTGACTGCCCAAAAGTCTGGCTCTGCTTCCAGAGTGTGTAATTTCCTTAGAATGACAAATCAGAGCCTCTATTTTATGTCCCTGTGTCTACAACCTGTTTCAAATAGCTTTAACTGGGTGTTGCCTGTTGTGTGAAGAGAAAAGAACTTCATTTACTGTAAGTTGAATATTGATTATTCCCCTCCCCACACGCAGGTTTTTGCAGTACCTCTGTGTATTTAAAGGGGAAAAGTGTCTTTCAATTGGTTTTAAAAGAACCTGTTTCCTTCTAACAGATTACATGAATTCTTCTCTGCAGTTACACCCCCTGACTACCAACCCCCAGGGTTCAAGGAGGCCGAGTACGAGGGGCTGATGTTTAATGAGGAGCCCATGTATCTAAATGTGGGCGAAGTGCCCACCCCGTTTCACATGCTGAAACTCAAAATCACAACTGAAAAACAGCGCATGGAAAACGTGGACAAAAACATCCTGAAGCAGGGGAAGACTGATGAGCCTCTGCAGGTGGGCACAGATGATCCAGAAGAAGAGAGCCAGGACATGAATGTAAGATTTTGTTTTGTGGAGCTTGTTGAAATTGGTTGGTGACGTGTCACCTATAAAAAGGCCATTATTGTTTCACTGCACGCCAGCCACAGTATTAATAAACCCCTCTATTTTCAGATATGTTTAAGCAGGACAGTGTCCTTCAGAGCACTTTTACCTTTATTGTACTGCTCCAGTCTGCAGCCTGTCACTGTGCAAGCAGTGCTGAACCAGTGGCTCAGCACAAGGAGCAGCAGAGGGGCTGCTCGTGCCGTGGGGACAGGTGAAACCTCTCCATCCCATGGCAGAATCAGTTATTTCAGCACAGTTTATTCCACCAAGAATCCATCTAATAAGTCTGGCCTTAAGCATCTGAGTAGAAACCTTCTTCCTTCTGTGTCTGCAGTAAGTGACAGACCTGTTTCTTAATCCAGGAAGATCCTGTCTTGAATAACAAAGTGGAGAGTGAGAATCGTGAGAATATTTCAGAAGCTCGAGGTAACACTTATGTATATTTTCCAAGTCTCTGAGTTGTGTCTTTCTTGATGTTACTGAGAGAAAAGCCTCACTTTTCTCTATTCAAATTTGCATTATTTTGTTCACATATATCACTATGCCTTTATTTTCCATTAGGGCCTTGTTCTGTGAAGCACATGGTTAGCAAATGCATGTTTTCATGTTTCTGTTCAAACATTCTGATCCTCTGTTCCATTTGGTCTGATAAGCTGGATTTAGTGGAGTTTGCATTTAGAAATAAATTTTGTTTGGTTTTTCTTCATCATTGTTACTGGTTTTGCTATTATTCACTTTCCACATAAAGCTTGCAGAGGTCTTGCACTCTTGAGCTCATTATTGCAGACCTGGGAAACAGAATCCTCTGTGCAAAACCAGCGGTGCAGGTCTGGTTTTGTTTCAGTCTCAGCTGTTTGGGCTGTATCCTCTCGGTTTCAGCTCAGCACAAATCCCACTTTTAGCCACCTTTTTGCCTGCAGGAGCCCCAGGGCCTCACTGTGCAGCCACACACCCTCAGCCTGGGGCTGAGGAGTCGAGAGCATCAGGGCTCTTGTGGGCAGAGGAGCGTTTAGCCTGTGGTGGCCTCAGTGATGCCCTGTGGAAACACCTGCAGAGGGAGCTGCTCGTGCCTTGGTTTGCTGTTCCCGCTACGAGCAGCGGCTTCACCTCAGAACGTGTTTGTGTTGTGGATGACTCTGATTGTCTGTGCTGCTCCCTATTTCAGTGCTTTGCCAGCTGCTTGTGCTTTCCCACCTGCTGCCCTTATCTCTGCCGTGCACCTGCAGCATTTTGACAGTTGCAAGTGAGCTTTTTTACAATCATAGAAGAGCATCCCAGAATGGGTTGGGTCGGGAGGGGCCTTAAAGTCCATCCAGTCCCACCCCCTGCCCCACCTTCCACTAGCCCACGTTGCTCCAGGCCCCGTCCAACCTGGCCTTGGACACTTCCAGGGCAGGGGCAGCCACAGCTTCTCTGCCCAACCTGTGCCAGGGCCTGCCCACCCTCCCGGGGAAGAATGTCTCCCCAGTATCCCACCTAACCCTGCCCTCTGGCAGTGGGAAGCCATTCCTTCTTCTGGCACTCCAGGCCCTTGTCCAAAGTCCCTCTGCAGCACTCTTGGAGCCCACTGGGCACTGGAAATGTCTGTAAGGTCTTCTTAGATCCTTCTCTTCACCAGGCTGAACAGTCCCAACTCTCTCAGCCTTTCTTTGGAGGAGAATTTTAATTTTCACAGGTATAGTTTCTAGCAAAACATTTTTTTAGGATGAATCTTGGAAAAAAATGAGTTTCTGCAAATGTTTTTTTCCTAATGCTGTACAATCTGTCAGTGGAAAAATGTCATGAAATAGCTGTGCTGGCTCCACCAGCCTGACCACAGCTGCCACCAGGAATGTGAGCTCCAAGATGTGGACCCAGATTGTCTCCCACTCAAAACATGGGACAGCAAATCGTCCTCAGGGATCTCAGGAACTTCCTTTTAAGATTTTAGAGAAACCAGGAGGCAAAGCAGAAGATGGTTTGTGTTGAGATTTCCTAGTGTAGCCCAGGGGCCTGAAGATTGGACTTTGCTGCCAAACAAACGGAAAAAGGAATTTCTGCTTGTTGATCTGCTCCCTTTGGAGAGACTGTACAGAAGCATCCAGGCAATCCTGGAACCCATTTGCAGAAAGCATTTCAAATGGTGGGTTGGGGTTTTTTTGAGAAATAACATGTGTAGCTTTGCCAAACCCGCTCCCATTTCCATGCTGTTCACAAATAATCCTGGAAATGTGTAGGAAATGGCACATGTAGATGAACATTTTTATCTTGACAATGCTAGTGGGCTGCAGAACTGCAATAACCACAATGAACTGAATCTGGTGCCTTTTAAAAAGTCATAAAAGTTCCCAAACCTTGCAAAAATCCAGCAAATTGCTTGTCTTAGGAAGTTGGTAAATGTTTTATTTATGGCAACTGTGAGACAGGGAAACCCTGAAATTCTTCTGTTGTTTCCACAGCTGATGTACAGTCATCCTTCACCATTCCATGCTTTTATCTGCATCCTAGAAAAAAAGCAGCAGGAATTAGAAACAGCAACAGAAATGTCTGGGACTGAGTGTTCCTCCTCCAGGGCCTGTTCCTGCAGCTGCTGGCACTGCCAGGGATCTGCAGCTGGAGTTGTGTGTGGCTGGGGCACAAACAGGAGCTGTTGGGGGGTGGGAGCTTGTGGCCCTTTCTCCATCCTACAGCACCAAACAGGCTCCTGAGGCTGCACACTTGGAATCAAATCCCACTGCAATGAGCCTCTAGCAGGGCAGGGTGTGAAGGGATCAGTCCTGTTCTTCCAGAGATCCTGTGTGTAAACCTGACACGGGCATGTCTGTGGAGCCTCTGGCTGGGAGTTGGGATAGGAAATGGCTGAGCTAAAAATAAGTTTAATGCTTGGTGGAGTTTAGGACGTGCTGGACATGGAGAATGGGAGCCCTTTGGAAGCACCTGTTCCCTCTACAAACGTTCACAAAGTGTTCCCTGGGGCAGAGCTGCTGTGTCCTTAACAATTAATAGCTGCAGTTAACAGCTTCATTTAACTCTTCAACTCTTTCCTTCTTTTAGAAACAAATTCAGCCTGTGAAGGGGGAGCTGGAGGGATCCAGACTCCGGATATTTCTAATCCTCAGGTAGGAAAACTGTGCTCAGTCGTCTTCAGCTTTTATAGAGCTTTTGTGAAGCTTCTTTCCTCCTTTGAGTGATAAATGGATAATCTGCTAAAGCTTTATCTATCACAGTCACTATTTTCAGCAACAAAATTCCTTTACATTCAATTCCTGGTGTTTTACAAAAACATTTTAAAGCACTGACAAGAGGCTGTTCCTCTGTAAAAAACAGTTCTCAAACCAAACAGATGCTGTGACTGTTATTAAGAGAAATTTCCATGTTAATAAACTGCCCTAACTAAACACTCTGCGTGAAAAAAACTTCACTGCTGATTCTGACAGACCAAAACATGTTTAAAAGTTGAGTGAAACTTAGAAGTCAAGTTCATAACTCAGGTTATACTCCCTGTATGTAGAAAATGGTGGCATTTAAACGTGGAGGACTGCTTCAGGCAGGTCCTTAAGATTTCTTAGAATAGTTGTAGGTGAGTGTGAGTGATTTACTGCATCCCACCAACAAATGCTTCACTCTGCCAGGGCCCCTCAGCACAACCAGCCCTAAATGCTGTTGATTTCCATGGTTTGTAATAATTTCAGTACTCCTGGATTTAAATTTTGGCTCAGGCATTGCAGAGAGCAGTGGATGCCACAGCACTGAGCCCTGCTGTGGTCTCTAATGTGTTTTTTCTGCTGCAGTCCCAAGGCAATGTCTGTTTTCTGATTTCAGGTGGATCATTTGGCCCATAAAACATCTGAACTGGTTGTGTCAGAGAGCAGGACAAGGAGTGGAAAGATATTTCAAAGCTGCCTTGTTAGTACCATTTTTTCTTTATTTCTTTCTAGTTCTGTTCTTTAAGCCTTTTTCTGTTCCAAATAGTGAATAAAACTGAGCTTGAACACATTTCCTATTGACAACATGAAACTCTCATCACTAAATTCCCATTGAATTCAACATATTTGAATTCTGAGTGTCAGAAAGAATTCTGTTCCAAAGTGATTGCAGGTAACACAGGTTGGGAAAGATTCATTAGTTTTGGTTTATATCCTCTTGGGAATGCATTGAGCCAAATTCCCTGCTGCTTTAATCCACTGATGATGGGAGTGTGTTCCAGCAGAGATCTCCAGCACAGCTCACCATGTGCTTCCTACTGATTTTACTTGGGAAACACTGGGCCAAAATTCTAAACCTCCCCTCTGTGACTCCTTCATCCCAAGAAAAAAGCATTTTCTTTGCCCAATCTCTCTGCAGCAGGTCAGTCTGGGAGGCAGTGCTGCTTGTGGGGAGCCAGGTCCTTCCCACCTTGTACAGCTGGAGCAGAGGTTGTCTCCAGGGTGGAATTTGGCCATTGGGGCCCCCATGTCTGTGCTGCTCCTCTTCCAACTGAGCTTGGCAGCTGCAGCTCTGAGAGGCTTTGGCCTTCACCTGGTCTCCACATCTCATCCCTGGGGATGCTCAGAGTTATGGGTGTAGATCCTTCTTGAAAACCTGTGGGCTGAATTCTTCTCTCTTATGGAAGAATCCTTCCCTGTGAGGGTGGGGAGGCTCTGGCACAGGTTATTCCATGGCTGCCCCATCCCTGGAAGTGTCCATGGCCAGGATGGACAGGGCTTGGAGCAACCTGGGCTAGTGGAAAGTGTCCCTGCCTGTGGAAGGGGATGGAATAGGATCCTTCCCAAACCATTCCATGATTCCTAATATGCAGTTCAGTTGTTGCCAGTACTTTAGGAGAAAACTAAGTGGCCTTATTTCCATGAGGGTTGATGGAAATCAGGGCTGGGACCTGCACAGCCCATCCCTCACCTGGAGGTTCTAAACAGATCCAGGAGAGGAACTGGCCTGTGCCTTAAAAATATGTCTGGAAAGAGCTGTTGGAGTTTGCAGCAAATCTCTGCAGTGGAGATGTTAAATTCAGGATACAGAACCAGTAGGTTCAGACTTCTGTAGAGTCCTGCTTTCTTTTTGCTTTTCCTTTACTTATACTTCCAACCCAACAGTCATATTCAGTGTTTTTCCTTACTCACTGATGTGACAAAGAGTTTCAGCTTGCTCCCCTATCACTGTGTCTTTTTCAAAGAGGTTGTAATGAACTTAATACTAGAATTTAAACCAAGCCCAGTTGCTTTGAATACCCAAAGCCACAGTGGAGCTGAAGGTTAATTGTCATCTTTTTGCACATGTGAGAGTCAGAAGAGCCAGGGCTGACCTCTCAGGAAGGTCTGTGGGTGCTGAGCAGCCTCTCTGTGGTGCTGAGCCTTCCCAGGGCCCTTCTGGATGGGAACAGCCTGTGTTACCTTGGAATCATGGAATGTGTTGCGTTGGGAGGGACTTTAAACTCCTCCAGTTCCACCCCAGCCATGGGCAGAGAATACCTTCCACTAGCCCAGGTTGCTCCAAGCTGGCCTTGGACACTTCCAGGGATGGGGCAGCCACAGCTTCTCTGGGAA
>JAWMRC010000069.1:2975781-3005207 GCA_035584755.1 Thripadectes ignobilis
AGGGGAGGAGAGGGTTCTGGAAAGGGAAAGGATGGGGATTGGATGGAAGCAGCATGAAGAAAATACCAAGGTGGGATAGAGCCGGGACAGGGCTGGGATAGGGCTGGGATGGATAGCTGGGATAGGGCCGGGATGGATAGGTGGGATAGAGCCGGGATGGATAGGTGGGACAGGGCTGGGATAGAGCTGGGACAGGGCTGGGATAGGGCTGGGATGGATAGCTGGGATAGGGCTAGGATAGGGCTGGGATGGATAGGTGGGATAGGGCTAGGATAGGGCTCGGATGGATAGGTGGGATAGAGCGGGATGGATAGGTGGGATGGAGCCGGGATGGATAGCTGGGATAGGGCTGGGGTAAAGCCGGGATGGATAGCTGGGATGGAGCCGGGTTAGAGTTGGGATAGAGCTGGGATGGAGCCGTCCTACAGCTGGTGCCCCCCGTCCTGGGGAAGGGGAGTTGGGAATCCTGGGGTAGAAGGTGCTGGTGTCTCGGGGCCTGGGGACTGGGTTTGGGGTCTGGGATTGGATCTGGAGTCTGGATTTAGGGTCTGGATTTGGGGTATGGGGTTGGGGATTGGATTTGGGGTCAGTCTGGAGTCTGGATGTTGGAGTCTGGGGTTGGGGACTGGGTTTGGGTTCTGCCTTGGAGTCTGGATTTGAGGTCTGGCATTGGGTCTGGACTCTTGATTTAGAGACTGGGTTTGGGGTTGGGATCTGGGGTCGGAGTCTGGGATTGGGTTCTGAGTTGGGGTCTGGATTTGGGATCTGGGTTCGAGTCTGGGTTTGGGGCCTGGATTTGGGGCCTGGATTTGGGGTCTGGGGGCCCAGCACTGCCCCATGTTGAGACAAGGTGTGCTCCCTGAGCGCAGCGGGAGCAGGAGATGACGACCCTCACCCACCGGGGCCGGCGGGGGGACACGGGCAGGGGCTCGGACAAGAAGGACGAGGAGGAGGACGGGGCTGTGGACAGAGACCCCAGCGAGGACGACCCCGATGACTCCAAGGACATCCGGCTCACCCTCATGGAGGAGGTGCTGCTCCTGGGGCTGAAGGACAAGGAGGTGAGGCGGGTCCTGGGGGGTGGGATGAGCTCTTCTCAATGCTCTCCATCAAAGCCACCCTGCTGAGAACCATGCAATCATAGAATAATAGAATTATGGAATGGTTTGGGTTGGAAAGGACCTAAAAATGTGTCTTGTTCCACCAGGGACAGCTCCCACTATCCTAGGTTGCTCCAAGCACTGTCCAGCCTGGCCTTGGACACTTCCAGGGATGGGGCAGCCACAGCTTCTCTGCCCAACCTGTGCCAGGGCCTGCCCACCCTCACAGGGGAGGATTTCTTCCCATATATCCAACCTAAATTTCCCCTTTTAAATTTGAACCACGGCTATTTGTCCTGCACCACAGTTCCTGATGGACACAGCTCCTCGTGAGCTGTGACAGCAGGAACACATCCCAGCAGGAACACATCCCAGCTTCCTTCAGTTGGTCAATTCTGCCACTAAATATTATCCAGCTGTTTCTGCAGGCCCAGCACATCTGGGCAGGGACCATGTCACGGCTGTGGATCTGTCACAGGGAAGAATTCCCTCTTAACATCCAATCCAAACTTCCTCTCCTTTGCTTTGTTTGGCACAAACCCCCTTTGTCTGAGCTGTTGACATTGCTGGGCACTGTTATCCTGCCAGCTGTGCCACAGGGAGGGTGAGAAGCAGAGGTGAGAGAGGCCTGTGAGCAGCGATGGGTTTGTTCTTTGCCAGGGTTGAGGAAGTGAGGTAAGAGGAGCCTCACCTTGTGTGTCAGAGGGTAAGTATCCTCTTCCCAAGCCTGAGTGCACCTTCCTGTCCAAACCCACCAGCTGGGACACCTGCTGGATTAAAACTTAATGTGGGAAAGATCAGGGGTGGCTTTTGAGGGGAGCAGAGGCAGGAGGTGCAGCTGAGCCTGGACTCAGTGATGGTGAGGGGACACGGGTGATTCCCAGGATGGGAATGGGGAGGTGCAGCCCCAGGGTGGGTGGAAATGTCTGTGCTGGGCTCTCCTCGTCCCCATATGCTGGTCAGTGGCTTCCCTGGGCAGCAGAGCCAGTTATTCCCAGTGGGTTGTTCCCTGTTGGAAGGGGATCCTGGTCCCACACGGAATTGGGCTGTGCTTATCAGCTGCAGGAACTTGTTTGTCAGCTCTGCCTCCAAGGAGCCCTGGGAGGGAGGAGCTGCCTGGCTCCCTCCTGCACTGCCACTGGGCCTTGTCTGCATCCAGTTATCCATCACCTGGATCACTCTGGGGGCATCTTTGGGGGTGAGGGTGGTGAGGCCCTGGCACAGGTTATTCCAGACATGCCCCATCCCTGCAAGTGTCCCAGGCCAGGCTGGACAGGGTTTGGAGCAACCTGGGCTAGTGGAAGGTGTCCCTGCCCATGGTCTTGATGAGCTTTAAGGTCCCTCCCAGCCGAACCCATTCCATGATTCCATGATCTGCTGCTGCTCTTCCTGACAGAACTGACCAGAAGAAGCCAACCCAAGGTGCTTCTTGGGGTGAGAATGGCAGAGCAGAGCCCTCAGCACAGGTTTCCCAGCTCCAGGAGAACTCTTTGGTCGAGGCTGGTCTTTTCCAACCTCAAAGATTCCATGATTCTGTGATCCCCACCTTGAGGAGCTGTGGTGGAAGGGCCTCCTCCTGCGTTTCTCTGGGTGGCAATTAAGCCCCTGTGAGGTGCCTGATCTTCCTTTTCCATCGGGCTCAGCTGCTCCTGGGCTGGTCTGAGCTGTCACAGGACCTGGTGGGGCTGTGGCAGATCCGGCCTGGGGGGGAACTGTGGGTTGGGAGAGGGACAGAGGCTGTGACTGTCCTGTTTGATAATCCCAGATAAGATCTGGGACCTGCAGAGCCAGCTAGGAAGCAGCAGGAGAGCAGGGCTATAAAGGGAACATCGTGCAAACAGTTTTGGAGCAAATATTTGAGAGCAGCCTGGGAGTGTGGTTCCATGCTTTGCTTTCTCCCTGGGCTGTGTTTGGTGTTCTTGTCTTGGTTAGTATATCCTGGGAACGGCCCTTCAGCCACCAGGAAGCTGGGAGAGCACAATAGATATGGGAAAAAACCCTTGTCACCCTGTGTTTTTCTTTCTCTCTCTCCATCCTGTCCTTCCACATTCCTCCACCTCAAGGCAGCAGAGCCTGGCCCTGAGCTGGGCTCCCCAGGCACTGGGTTTTCACAGCTCAGGTTCTCTCATGGTTTGATGACTGGGGGCAAAAAAACACAAGATCATTTTTGCCAAGTTCAATGAGCTGCCAGTGTAATTTCATTATTTAAAGTCCATGTGGGAGAACCTGGCTGGACACCAGCCTGGCTTTTGGAACCAGTCTGATTCCAGGAGCTGGAAGTGACCCAGGAGTTTTCAGCTGGTTTGATTTCAGAGCCTTTCAAATTTTCTAGGGTTAATAGGCCCTCCAGGGCAGTGAATTGAGACTTCAGGTCATCCTGACACCCTTTCCTGGAGAACTTGTTTATAAAGGGACTGTGCAAAACCCAGGAACGGAAACCAGGAGGGCAGGGATGAAAGGTTGCTTTGTCTTCCCTCACCAGGAAGTGAAGAAAGCAAATAAAGATTTGAATTTCTTTTATGGGTCTCAGTGCTGTGCAAGCCCAGTGTCCAGATGCCCTGGACAAACAGAGCCACTGGGGACATGACTTCACCCATCTGGGCTGGAAAACCTTCCGTGTGGGAGGGCTGTGTGTTCCCAGCCTGTTTTCCTGCTTTTTTCCTGCTTTGTCTGGTCGTTTTTAGACCTGCCCTTTCTCTTACCCCCTCTCCATCCAGAGAAAGGGCAGCAAAAAGGGAGTTCCCACCAGGCTGTGACATTTTTGGGTGTGTCACTGTCCCCCTGGTGTGACTTTGCATCCCACTGGGATCAGCCCTCCCTTGGGCCCACCTCAAGTGCCCATCCCAGCCCTGCCGAGCCCTGGCTGTTCCCAGCTTGCCCTGAAATCCAAGGAACTGCTGCTCCCTGTCAGTGCCTTGGCTGAAACAATTGGGCTTTGTTCTAATCAGGGAATGAAGGACAAGTGGAAGAAGGGGAGGGAGAGGCCACCTGGGCCGTGCCTTTGCTCCAAACCAGGGTCAGCTCTTGAAAAGCAGCGGCTGAATGTTGTTAAACCTCAGGGAACAGAAACCTCCCTCTCTGGGCTCTCTTGGCCAGGTGCTTTTTCTTCCTGGTGCCAGCTCTGATCCCAGGACTGTCCTGGCACAGTGGAGGTGGGAATGGCCCATTCCCTTCCTTTTGGCTGCTGCCTTTTATGTGTCTGGTCCCCTTATCCCTCTCTCCCTCCGTCTTCTCTTCCCTGGACCAAACCCTTTCTGCAATTGCTGGTTTCTGTGGGTTTTCCCAAACCTGTGGGTATTTCCCAGACCCCTGCACCTTCTTTTTGCCAAATTCTTTGCCTTTGGAGCTTGCACCTCTCAGGGTTGGAGATCAGGGCTTGGGGTAGGTATGGGACATGCTGGGTATGAGCAGCTCCAGGGCAGCAATCCCAGCCCCAAAGAGTTCCTGGGGAGGGGTGGGGTGTGTTCCCACCCTTCATCCCTGCCTGGAAATCTCTTCCCTCACACAAGTCTGTGGATGGGTTTGATGAGGCTGGGGAGGGAACTGGGATTGTTCAGCCTGGAGAAGAGAAGGCTCTGGGTGACCTAATTGTGGCCTTGCAGGACCTGAAGAAGCTACAAGAAAGATGGAGAGAGACTATTTCCAAGGGTCTGGAGTGCCAGGACAAGGGGGAATGGCTTTAAACTGCCAGAGGGCATGGTTGGCTGGAATATTGGGAAGAAATTCCTCCCTCTGAGGGTGGGGAGGGGCTGGAATGGATTTCCCAGAGGAGCTGTGGCTGCCCCATCCCTGGAAGTGTCCAAGGCCAGGTTGGAGCAACCTGGGCTAGTGGAAGGTGTCCCTGCCCGTGGCAGGAGGTGGAACTGGATGAGCTTTAGGGTCCCTTCCAATCCAACCCATTCCATGATTCCATGAAGCTCCTGTGCCCCATGGGATGGTGCTCTGGGTGTTGGGGCAGCTCTTCCCAGGCCTGGCAGTGATTTCTGTGCACACTGTCATGGTGGGCCTGGGACCTGGATGGGGTTTATTCATGATGAAGAGCAGATTTCAGCCAGAAAGAATCTCTCTTTTCTCACTCTGCCTGGGATTTTTTACTCCCTGGGGCTGGGAAGAGCTGCCTGACCAGCACTGGGTGTGCCCCGTGGCTGTGGGTGCAGCAGAGAGGGCACAGCCTGAATTCCTCAACATTTACAGGAGGTTTTGGGGCAGAAAGGGGGATATTGGTGCTTCTGAGCACTTGGCACTGGCTGGGGAAATCCCTCTGATCCCTTTGCCACAGCTGTGAGGCACAAGGAGCTGGGACGGGGTCTGAGCGGGCCAGGAGGGGTGGGAGGCTCAGCAGAGTCCCCTTCCCCTCTCCCCCTTCCATCTTCCACCCCTCCTGTCTCTCCCAGGGCTACACCTCCTTCTGGAACGACTGCATCTCCTCGGGGCTGCGGGGCGGGATCCTCATCGAGCTGTTCCTGCGCGGCCGCATCCGCCTGGAGCCGCTGGCCCTGCGCAGGAAGAGGCTGCTGGAGAGGAAGGTGAGGCTCCCAAAGGACCTGGCCTGGAGCCTGGCAAGTCCGGGGGGCTCTGTCACCCCAGCCCAGCCTGCCAAATGGCTGGTAGGGTTGTCTTGTCTGAGAATCCACGCTGGTTTATGTCTTATAAATCTTTAAAATTGCTTCTCAAAGTAGGCTTTTGTGCCGTCCTCTATCCCCTGAAGATTTCCTGAAGTAACTGGGAATGGGATGGGACAGCATTATGTGTATGATTGTATAAAAAGTGTGATTTGAGACCAGGTTTGATTATGGCTGTGGAAGACTTTAATTCTCTTAGTGAAGATTTCAGCACGATTTCCCAAGCAAACAAGGCTTATGCCATCATATTTACTCTTTGCCTTATTTTTTCCTCCTCTTTATCTGTCTCATTCTGTTCTTTCCTCCTAAGATCCAGCAAACTGCAACAGGTTTCAGTTGAATTGTACACAAAGCTTGTCAGTGATAGTTTCTAACTGCAAAAATGTGTTTTAAAGCCATCCACTGACACATAAGCTAAGCAAGCACGAGCTCTGATACGAAGCAATCTCCTAATACACCATGGGGTGAGCACAAGCAAGAATTCTGGTCCCAAGGGCAGCATTTAACATATGTGGGGTATAATTCCCACCCAAAGCATCCCTGTCGGGGGAGAAGATGAGCTCAGCCCATGGACTGACCCCAGGAATTCTGGTGGAGTCTTTCCCCCATCCCCAACTTACTTTTATACTGTTTTCTTTATGTTTGGGTGGAAGTTGAGTGGCTCTAGTCATAAATACCTTTTATTTAGCTGCAGCTGCTTTTTGCCCTGGAATTCTGAATCCCCTCTAGGTTTAACCTTGTCCTCCCTTTGTCCTTCCAGGTGCTTTTGAAGTCAGACACACCAACTGGGGACGTGTTGCTGGATGAGACCCTGAGGCACATCAAGGCCACGGAGCCTGCAGAGACAGTTCAGACCTGGATTGAGCTGCTCACTGGTAGGGCCATGTAGAAACACCACTGTCCCAGCTCCCTCCCTGTCCCCTCTGCATCCCCTGGGCCACTGGACATGGGCAGAGCAGTGACAGCACAACAGGGGGCACAGAGAAGGGTTTTTTGGGTGGGTTTTGTGAAATGGGGACCTCACTCCCCATTTCTTGTGCGGAGGCCTCACCAAGTCTGGGGTGGCCCAGGGGTGGGAGAGGCTTTGCAAAGGGATCTACCCTGGGCTGGTGCTCCCTGAGGCCACTGGACTTGCTGAGTCCTGCACGTTGTCCACAACCCCGTGCAGGACCACAGGCTGGGGCCAGAGGGGCTGGAGACAAAGGGACCTGGGGGTGCTGTGACAGCAGGGGGACATGAGCCAGGTGTGTCCAGAGGGCCAAGAAGGCCAAGGGCATCCTGGCCTGCAGCAGCAATAGTGTGGGCAGCAGGAGCAGGGCAGGGATTGTGCCCCTGTGAGGCCACCCCTCGAGTGCTGTGCCCAGGGCTGGCCCCTCAGGGCAGGAAGGATGTGGAGGGGCTGCAGCGTGTGCAGGGAAGGGCAGCGAGGCTGGGGAAGGGTCTGGAGCACAAGGGCTGTGAGAGGGAGCTGGGGGGGCTCAGCCTGGAGAGGAGGAGGCTCAGGGGGGACCTGATTGCTCTCTCCAACTCCCTGACAGGAGGGGGGAGCCAGGTGGGGGGTTGGTTTCTTCTCCCAGGCAACCAGCAATAGGACAAGAGGACAGTCTTGAGTGACAGGGATGGTTTAGGTTGGACGTCAGGAAGAAGTTCTGTACAGAGGGAGGGATCAGGCATTGGAAGGGGCTGCCCAGGGAGGTGGTGGATTCACCATCCCTGGAGGTTTGTAAGATGAGACTGGATGTGACATCAGTGCCATGATCTGGTACTCACAGTGAAGTGTTGGATCAAGGGTTGGACTTCATGGTCTCAGAGGTCTCTTCCAACCCAGCTGATTCTGTGATTCTCTGAATTGCTTCCTTGGTGGCAGGTAAGAGTTTAGGAGCAATGATATGTTCATAAACAATGAGTTGAACAGGGAGAGAAGCAAAACCCCTCCAAAACATGAGACTCTCTGTGGCAGGAGGGGGCTGTGTTCGGTGCTGGGCCTGGGGGCAGGCAGAGCCCTGGTGAGTGCAGTGTGTTTGTCCCCAGCCCCTGGAGGACAGCCTGATTGCCTTCAGGACCCGCTCCAAGAGGCCCCTGAAGGACGTGCCCCTGGGGCAGCTGGAGGCCGAGCTGCGCGCCCCCGACATCACCCCCGACATGTACGACCCCAACACGGCCGACGACGAGGAGTGGAAGAGGTGGCTGGGGGGGCTCATGAACGATGACGTGGAGAATGAAGGTGTGTGGTGGCTTTTGGGGGAGGTGGGGTTGGAAAAAGCGAGTGGTGGTGCCGCAGTGGGGTTGGGGAGACCCCCGGGATCCATCCAGGCTGGGGAGGAGCAGATGGAGAAGGATTTGGGAGAGGCTGGACGTGACCCAGCCCAGGAACCCCCCAGTGGTGATCCCCCAGCATGGACAGCAGGGTGGGCAGGGGGGGATTCTGCCCCTCAGGTGAGACCTCCCGTGGAATTCTGCATCCAGCCCTGGGGAACCAGCACAGGAAGGACGTGGAGCTGCCAGAGTGACTCCAGGGAGGCACCAGGATGGTCAGAGGGCTGGAGCAACTCTGCTGTGGGGAAAGGCTGGGAGAATTGGGATTGTTCAGCCTGGAGAGGAGAAGGCTCTGGGGTGACCTAATTGTGGCCTGAAGGGCCTGAATGGAGCCCCCAAGAAAAATGGAGGGAGACTGTTTATATGGGCCTGGAGTGCCAGGACAAGAGGGAATGGCTTCCCAGTGCCAGAGGGCAGGGTTGGATGGGACATTGGAAAGAAAATCTTCCCTGGGAGGGTGGGAAGGCCCTGGCACAGGTTGCCCAGAGAAGCTGTGGCTGTCCCATCCCTGGAAGTGTCCAAGGCCAGGCTGGAGCAACCTGGGCTAGTGGAAGGTGTCCCTGCCCATGGCAGGGGTGGGACTGGATGGGTTTTAAGGTCCCTTCCCACCCAAACCTTTCTATGACTCTGGTTGAAAGCCCAAAGCTTTGATTTCTAGTTACACGTGACATTCCATGAGTCTTGCATGTCACCAGCTTTCCTCCATGGCCCGTGGTCCCCCAGGGACCTTTGTGAGGGTGTTTAAACTTCAGGTGTCTCACCTGTAAATGTTTACTCTGCAGCACAGGCAGGAACGAGGCAAAGTGGGGGGTTTAACCCCTTGTGCTGTGTCCTGAACCCCAGTGTGTTGTGCTCCTGGTGAGGGATTTATTTGGGTGGAAACAGCTCCTTTGTTCTTTGAGAATGAACAAGGTCAAGCTTTGGGGCTTGACTTCATATTTCTCCTGGGTTTACTGGTTGCTTTCAGCTGTGCAAATTGAATATAAACCACACACTGAAATAATATTACTTTCTAAACTGAGGTGAAACTCAGATCCCAGAGAACAAAGCTGGCTTTTTAGGATGGGAATGCTGCAGATGAGCGTGCTGGCAGCTCAGCTTGGAAGGAGGATGGGTTTGAGATTGCTGCCATAAAAGAAATAATTTCAAGCAGTAATTCCAGCCCTCTTTGTGCCAGGTCAGGAGGGAACAAAGTGCTCCTGCTCCTGCAACTGCTTGGCCTGGGGACAGGGAATAACATTCCAAATGTGCCTCTCTTTAGATGAAGCAGATGATGATGATGACCCTGAGTACAACTTTCTGGAAGATCTGGATGAACCAGACACAGAAGATTTCAGAAATGATCGTGCTGTGAGGATCACGAGTGAGTTCCTGGGGAATCCCCCCCTCCTCTCCTTTTGGGATTAATAATTCGTTTGGGAAAGGGTTTTGTTGCAAGGATTTTTGCAGTGCAGGGTAGTTAAAAAAAGCTCTGCATGGCTTGCCCAGCTTTGGGCTTTGTGTGAGTGCAGGGCAAGCTCTGGGCAGAGCTGCTGTGCTGGCAGGTGCAGCTTCACTGCATGGCAAAGGCTGACCAATAATATTTGGGTGGGGACAACACAGCCTGAAAGTTTCAGCCCCTTCAGACTGGGATGTTTCCTTGTCATTGAGTGTAATTAAATTTTCTCTAAGTCCTCACAATCTTCAGTTATTTTATAAACATGCCACTTTCCATCTTTGCAACAAACCACACTTGCTTTAGGTCTTATTATGGAAAGTGAGTGTTTATATGATGTTTTTGAACCAAAACAATCTCAGCTAAAGTTTTTTTGGCCCAGCATTAAGAAGGCCCTTTCCTTTTTGGTCCCCTCTTTGCAAGACAAGGGTTTCCTTTGGGAGGGAAATTCCTTAAATAATTAATATTATGACAGGATTGCTGAGTATTTCTTGGAAGAGGAATATTCATCCTTCTTTTTGATTTTCCTTGCAGAAAAGGAAGTGAATGAACTGATGGAGGAGCTGTTTGAGACAGTAAGTGACCATCTGGGTGTAGCACTGGAGGAAAGAGCTGTCAGATGTGCCAGGAAATGTGGAGAGGCACAAAGGGGTGGGCTCTGGAAATGCTCAGTGCTGACTGTGCCACGGTCTGTAGGAACTTCCTTAAGTCCCTGCAGAGGTGAATGTCTGTGCCAAGAGGCTCTTCATGGGCTTTATTAGCTAAAGACACTGATGGTCAATGTACTCCTTGAGTTTCTCCTCCTGAGTGTTGCTCCCTGCTTGCTGCAGTTCCAGGATGAGATGGGTTTCTCCAACATGGAGGATGAAGGTCCAGAAGACGAAGATGTTGTTGCAGAGTCTCGGCCGAATTTTAATACCCCACAGGCACTCAGGTGGGAGCTTTGGGTTGGGGTCTCAACCTGTTGGGATGAACAGCTCTGCTGTGGCAGCCACCAAAAAGAGAGGGATTGCCTTGGCAGCTCAGGCCACTGTTCTGAAAGCTCTGAGGTGTTTTATTCATTGCGCTGGACCTTTTTCTCTGTGTGCCACCTTTGACTTTACTGGTTGTGAAGCCTCTGGAGAAGGTGAAAACAGTGAAAATGTGTCTGCTCAGAGACAGACACATTCAGAAGAGTGTCTGTTCTAAGATTGGTGATGCTTGTTCTGTGTCTCAGCTGAAAACAGCCAGGGCCTTTCAGAATGGGGATGTTTTCCCACAAGGCAGGATCTCTAGGGGAGGGTTCTGTTCCTGCTTCTCTGTGCTAAATAGAGAGTTATGGAATGGATTGGTTTGGGTTGGAAGAGACACTGAACTCGTCTCATTCCACCCCCTGCCATGGACAGAGACCCCTCCCACTGTCCCAGGTTGCTCCAACCTGATCTTGGATACTTCCAGGGATGGGGCAGCCACAGCTTCTCTGGGAAATCCATTCCAGCCCCTCCCCACCCTCACAAGGAAGGATTTCTTTATTACATCTAATCCAAATTTCTCCTCTTCTAGTTTAAAACCATCACCCCTTGGTCCTGTCCTGGTCTGCCAGTGTGAAATTGCCCCTGGCAGGAGGTGGCAGGGCTGGGGTGGTTCTTCAGAGCACTGGGCAGGACTGTGGATGTGCCAGGTGTGTGGTCAGAGCTCCACAGGACCTGGGCAAAGCAGGTCCCAAGCTCAGGGACAGCCACTCTTAATGCTTGTGCTTTGCACTGTGGGGTTGTTGTTATCTTCTGGCTTAATTTCAGAGCAATAAATGGTTTTCTTTCTCGTTTTAAAGGGGAGGGTAAACTTATTTTGCTGCCCTTGTGATGGCCAGAGACACTCGAGGCTCTGGTTTGACCAAGTGTGTCACCTTCTCTTTAATAACTTCAATGTAAAGTTGGCCTTTATAAAGAAAATGACTGCCTGAGACAGCTGAGGGCTAGGAATTAAATGACTACCAAGTTTGGAAATTGGCTTTTGATGGGTTTTGGGTTATATTCAACTTGAAGAGGAAAGGGTGTAAACCAGCTCCATCCCTGGAAGTGCCCAAGGCCAGGTTGGACAGGGCTTGGAGCAACCCAGGCTGGTGGAAGGTGTCCCTGCCCAGGGCAGGGGGTGGAAAAAGATGATCTTTAAGGCCCCTCCCAACCTAAACCATTCCAGAATTCTGTGGTTTCTTTCTAGGGAATAAATCCAGTGTATTTAAGCCAGCAGAGACTGTGGCTAAAGGGGAGCTGCAAGGGAATGGTGTCTCCTTGTTTGTGGGGCAGAGCAGCTCAAGATGAAGCTGTGTCTGTTTGGGAAAGGAGCTAAAATGAAGGCTGGACTTTCTGGATGCTCCCTCTGGATGAGCAGTGCCAGAGGGGAGTGCAGCAGCTGCAGAACCAGCTACAGGCTAAAAGCCAGGGAGCTTTATGGGCTCTCTCATTATCTGGATGGATTTGGCTTGGGTGATGGGGAGTTTTATTCATTTTGCCTTGGTGGGTGGTTCTCCCAGTTGGTTCTTCCCTGGTTTTATCTGTACCCAGGGTTCTTAAAGGTGTTTGGGGGCAGAATTTGCTGGATTTGTTGGTTTTATGCCACCTTGCATTGGGAGTATGATGGAACAACTTCAATAAGAACTGACTTCAGGCCTGTTACAGAAGGGTGGCTGATAACCAGCAGAAATCAGGGTGTTAGCTGGTGTGCCTAAAATGAAATAAATAAAAATTGAATAATAAAGAAAGCAGGGGATAGTTGAAACTGGTTTTGAAAGAATGGTGACAAGGACATCCTCCCTCCTGCTGCAGGAGTAGCTCTCACTGTAGGGTCTCTGGTAAAGTCCTCTGCATGGAGCTGGGTAACACTGAATTTATTTATTTTTTGAATAAACTAACAGCTTTTGAAGTAATTTGGGCTCTTTCTTGACACTCTCCAGATGATAAAATGTCCCCCAAAACACTTTGGGTTCAGCCCTTGCTGGTGGCAAAAGTTCAGTAGGGTTGGTTCTGATGTATTTTAGATTGGTTTAGATCTATGGAGAGTATTGGAGCAGGTGAGTGGGACACAGGGTTGGGAATGGTGGGCAAGAATCCTTGGAAAAGGCAGCTGGAGCAAAAGTCCTTGGAAAAGGCAGCTGGAGCAGCTGCACCCACAGGTTGCAGTGCTGGGTGGATTAGAAGGCTTGTGTGTAAATAACTCAGGCTTTCCAAGCTGGAGTACACACTGAGTAGCACAGGGAGCGCTTGACCTGTGCACCCCAGAGCCAGAGTAAAACACTCCAAATCAGAGTGAATGGTCATTAAATCATTTTTCTTGTGTTTTGCTGCTTTCCAACAGATTTGAGGAGCCTCTGGCCAATCTACTGAACGAACAGCACCGCACAGTGAAAGAACAGCTGGAGCAGCTGAGGATGAAAAAGTCCTCCATCAAAACACCCCAAGAGACTGAAAAATCCAAAGCCCCCAGTGAGAAGCCCCTGCAGAACCTTGTTCTGGACAGTGCACAGAGGAAGAGGCTCCAGCAGCAAATGCAGCAGGTAATGCAGTGTTGTGTGGTGTGCCCTGAGGAGTCTGTGCTCTGGGGCAGGGAAAGCCAAGGGCACAGCAAGGCTTTGTTTGCTTCCTTTGAGGAACTGGTTGGGAAAGCTGCAGCTGGAATGTTGTTAGGGGATATTCACATACCTGATTCCACATGGAAAGACAGTTGGAATGGAGTGTGTGCAGTAGAGCTTATTTTTTGGCACCTGTTCTCATGTGAGACACCTCTGAACCTTGACTCTGATCTGTCACAATCCTCTGTTTCCAGCAACTTCTTTGCTACTGTCTGAGAATGTTTTTCTTGATCTAGTTTGGATTCTCTTTTAGCTCCTCCCACCACACCAAACTGTGTGTAAATTCAGAGTTGTGCAGTTCTGAGAGCTGAAGTCATTGCTGCTGAAGAAATAGTTATGTATTTATTTAGAAAAAAGCAAATCCTTTCTGTGTGGATTGTTTTGGGGTGAGACTTTGGCACAAAAGCTGGGAAACTGCCATAAGGTGATATATTCAAAATCTGTGCAATAAACTCTCTGCCAGTGGATATTAAAATTTCCCTTCAGTTTTTTATTGCTTAGAAGATTTTCTGCAGTCAGAGATTTTTGGGGTTCTCTCTTGTGCCTCTAGACTTGTGCTTTGATTTCTGAGGGATCCAAAAACCCAATTTATGTGATTTTATTCTTCCAGCATGTTCAGCTTCTGACTCAAATCCATCTCCTTGCAAGCTGCAACCCTGCCCTGAGCTCAGAGGCCAGCACAACCCGGATGTTTTTGGTAAGCATGAGTCTGAACTCAGAGCTACATGAATTCTAATCATTGCTGCTCACTGGAGATCTTTACAGAGATTCATTTATTTCATTGATCCCATTAAACTGAGAGACACCTTGAAAGGTCCCAGAAGGTGGGGGAGTTAATAAAAATCACAGAATGGTTTGGGTTGGGAGGGGCCTTAGAAGACCACCCAGTCCTTAAAGACTTAAAGGCAGGGAACCTTCCACCAGCCCGGGGTGCTCCAGCCTGGCTTTGGACACTTCCAGGGTGGGACATCATGGCATAACCTGTGCCAGGGCCTCCCCTCCCTCACAGTAAAGCCTCTGTTCCTGCTTTTAGAGCTGTTTTGGTTGCATTCCATGCATTTGTTCTCTGTTTGTGTCTGACTCTGCAGAGCGAGCTCGGGAACTTCGCCCGCAGCTCGACCCTCCTGCGCCTGGCGCTCAATCCCAAATTCCAGACCATGTTCCAGCCCTGCAACCTGCAGGGGGCCCTGCAGCTCCTGGAGGACTTCCACGCCCGGGTCCCAGTGGACTGCAGCCCTCGAAAGGCTGTCAAGAAGAATAATGGTACGTGAGGGGGCAGGAGGGGAGGCCTTTACAGGGAGGGTTGGCTTGCAGGTTACAGGAACTCCCCAGTCTGACCCTCTTGGAGCTGCCCTGGGGGTCCCACTCACCCCCCAGACTGTCACAGCAGCTCCAGTGACCCCCTGCACCCCCCACACTCCCAGTCAGACCAGTTCCCTCCCCAGCTCAGCTCCATCTTTCCCAGGCTGTGGTTCCTCTCAGCACTTGGATTGTGGTGCAGCAACAGCTGGAGCTGCTGCCCCTGGAGAGGGAGCCCAACCAAACTAGGAAATGAGTGGTTTAGATTGGATATGAGGAGGAAATCCTTCTCTCTGAGGAGGGGCAGGCCCTGGCACAGCTTGCCCGAGAAGCTGTGGCTGCCCCTGGATCCCTGGAAGTGTCCAAGGCCAGGTTGGACAGGGCTTGGAGCAACCTGGGCTGGTGGGAGGTGTCCCTGCCCATGGCAGGGGAGTGGAATTGATTGCTCTTTAAGGTCCCATCCCATCCAAACCATTCTATGATTCTAAGAATTAACTTTTTTCTTTTTGTGAGATATTTTTAGATAAAACCATCCCTTTGTCTCCTCTTTGGTTCCCAATCTTGCAACAGAGTAAAGCCCTTTGTGTGACCTGCTGACTTTTGTTTGGCATCATAACTCAGCCATTTACTGCCATTTACTGTTCTGAGCTGCAAAAGTCCATCAGGAAGCAATTGTTCCAAATGTATTGGTGAACACACCAAGGAAACACTCCTTTCACTGGGAAAAAAAACCCCAAACTGTTTCAAATACTTGGTTTGTGATTTTTCTGCTCCTTTAAAGAGGGAACTCACTTGAAATACTTTTTCCAAGAGCTTTTTCATTATAGAGCAAAAGAAAAAATGGAAAGGAAAAGGAATTTTACCTTTTGCTGTTGGAAACTTAGAAGGAAAAGGCAAAAAATATGCAAATTCTAAAAAACAAGAAGTCTCTTCTTGCAGTGAAGGGTGTAAAAGAAACAGTGTTTTCAAGAAGCCAGTGGTGTAAAAGCTTTGTCCACATTCATTTCTGCCCTTGTCTGTTCATTCTTTCCCCAGCCAGTGAATTTTCCTGTTTGCCAAAGCAAGTGGCCTGGATTTTTGCAACGAGGAAAGCCTTCATGTACCCAGAGTTACTGCCAATCTGTTCCCTGAGAGCAAACCCTCCCCGGGACAAGATTGTCTTCACCAAGGCAGAGGACAAGTAGGTGCTCAGAATTCCTGTCCAAAACGTGTGCAAGTGGCACCTGTTTGGGCAGGAGCATTTCGGGGGTCCAGACCTTGGCGAGAGCCTGGCCCATCCCAGCTGGAAGGCTTGTTATCTCCTCCCCTCCTTCTTTCCCTGTTCAGTTTATTGGCTTTAGGTCTGAAACATTTTGAAGGCACAGAGTTTCCAAAGCCTTTGATCAGCAAATACCTCCTGCCAACAAAAACTGCCCATCAGCTCACGGTGAGGATCAAGAACCTCAACATGAACCGAGCCCCCGACAACATCATCATGGTAAGTCAGCATTCCCAGCCTGGCCTGGGTTGTGACACCAGGGGAGATCTGCTCTTTGTCCCAGGGCCCTTCTTGTGCCCTGGAACTCCCTGAAGAGAAAATGTAACAGTGTAAGGACACTTTCTTAAGATGAAATGTCATCCTTTTGTCAGCAACGAGGATTTATTCCAAAAGACTTTATCCCCTGGACTTTGCAAGTAGTTTGGTTGTTGTTTTGACTCCTCAGAGCCCAGCAGAGTCCTGGTACAACTCTCCCTTCACATCCTGACAAAAATCTGTACAAATAATAACCTTTGGAGTAGCAAAGCTTCAAAAAAGGTCCAGGTAAAAGTCCAGCTGGGCAATAATCCTGTCCCACTGCTCAAGGGAGAGTGAGAACCAGAAACACTGAATTTTGCCTGGACATCTACCAGAACCTCCTGCTTTCTTTGAGAGCAGCAGCAAGCTCTTGTTCAGCCTTGGGTTTTACTTTTTTATGTTCAGTGTTTCTGGGGGCAGAACCTCATTAAAGCAGCAATGAGAATCTCTGTATTGCACAACCCCCCTCCATCCCAGCAGTACCTGAGCAGGTGACCTGACCTGATCTGGGATTGTGTCCTGTCTCCTCACAGTACTATAAAAAGACAAAGCAGTTGCCTGTGCTGGTGAAGTGCTGTGAGGAAATCCAGCCCCACGAGTGGAAAGCACCCGTGGAGAGGGAGGAACATCGGCTGCCCTTCTGGCTCAAGGTGCTTCTGTCTCCCCTTTGTGCTCTGCATCCTTGTTTGGTTCATTCTCCTGCCTTTTCCTTGGGTTGGATTCCTCGGGGGTTTTTTCTTGACTTTCTTTCAAGGAGTTGGAGGCATGGAGACCGTGCCTGTGGGTCAGGCAGGAGGGACAGAGTCTGGGCAAAAAATTGGGCTCAGATGCCATAAAATCCCGTTCTCCTGACCACCCACTGTTACACAGGGAAGTTCCCTTCCCACAAAATGCTGTGTTTGCTAAAGCAAACTTTATAAAGGAGTTTAGTCCTGTTGTTTCTCTCAGGATCTCAGGGTCTTGTAAAGGCTTTAGAGTCTAACTCATGAATTTAAAGTAATATTGAGTACTATAGAGTAGGATAAAGTAAATAAAAGCAAGTTGCTCTCTGTGGTGCAGTGTGAAGGTGGGAATACAGGAGTAGCCAACAAATAATAAATTATTTTTAAATAATAAATTAGTTAATAAATAATAAATTTAATAAATTCTTGTTCCCTTAGGCAAGCTTGCCCTCCATCCAGAGCAAACTGAAACAACTGGCAGAAGATGCCAAGGAGATGCCGGGCTCACCCGCTGCAGAATCTGCCTTTCTGGGGCCGGGAAAGGAACCCTCAGACCCAGGCCGTGATGACAAGTACCCTCTGCTCATGCCCAAGGGCCTCATCCTCACCCTCAAGCCCTTGGCCAACCGGTTCTCCAGGAGGGCATGGAGGAGGCAGAGGGCATCGGCGCTCAAGCCCGTGCTCATCCGGCCCAACCCGTGCGTGCAGCCCAGCCCCAGCCCCAGCCCCGGGGACGTCCCCAAAGCCATCAAGGTGGCCCAGGCAGAGGCTCCTCCCAGCAAAGTCCTGCTGCAGGTGCCTCGGCCCATCCAGCTGGCGCCGGTGCTGCCGCCGGTGCCGGGAGCGCCGGCCCTGAGCGTTCCGGCCGTGGTGGGAGCTGGGGATGGCCTGGAGTTCCAGAAGGTGCTCTCCACTGCACAGCCAGATTCCAGACAAGCCTTCTCGGCTGCTGTGCCACCAGCCCTGGTGTCCTCGGACCCGGGCGCTTTCCAGCCAAAGCTGATGCTGCCGGCGCTGGCCGGGACGAAAATCCGCAAACCTTGTGTCCGCAAAGGGTACCAGAGGAAGAAAGGGCCCAAATGTGCCCCAGTGATCAAACCTCCCCCCTTGATTCAGCCATCCCCCGTCATCCTGACCGTGCCTGCCACCACGGTGAAGGTGGTGAACATCGGCAATGGCTGCAACATGATCCAGCCCATCAGCACCACCGTGGGCCGGGGCGCGCAGGCCATCCCAGTCACAACCCTGCTGGTGAATCCATCCCCCTTCCCCTGCCCCCTAAACCAGCCCCTGGTGACCTCCTCCATCCCCTCCCTGATCGTCTCTCCCAGCCCTGTGGGTCTCTCCGCCTCGGCTGTTGAAGGTGAGGAGCAGCTCACCCTGGTTCCCACCGGGAGCAGCAACCGAGCGTATCTGGAGCCCAAGGTGGAGCCTCCGGAGCTCTTTGTGCCCTGCTCCAGCCTCTCCCCCAAGGAGGAGGGTGGTGCCAACCCTGCCCCTTGCCACGGTGCCAGCCAGGACAAGGGGAGCAAGAGTGAGTGCTGCAGCTGGGCAGGGGGAGAAGGGGCTGGGAATGCGCCCGAGCCGCTGCCCGTGGACCTCTTGCCTCGTTTAGAAGATCCAGAGGAACCGGTGAAAATCGAGCCCGAAGATCCAAAGGAGGCTCCCGAGGAAGCAAACCCAGCCCAGAAGAGGGACCTTTTATGTGCTCAGGTGAAGGAGGAGTTCCTGCTGGATCTTGGCCAGGAGCTGAACGTGGAGGCCGCGTGTCCGTGCGCGGGTGAGCCCAAGAAGGAACACGCTCCATGCGAGGAGAAGGGAGAGGAGGAACGTCGGGCTTTGCAGTCCCCTCCTGGTGGGGAGCAGCAGGTGGAGGCAGCTGCTCCTGGGCCACCAGGGAGCTGTGAGTCCCCCAGGAACCCTCCCTACCCAGCAGAGCTGGAGGCAGAGTTCAGCAGTCCCCTGGGAAGACCAGAGGACTCGTCCAGCATAGACGGCCAGTCCGTGGGGACACCGGCGGGCCCCGAGGCTGGAGGGGAGAGGGAAGGGCAGGAAGAGGAGGAAGAGGATGACTTTGATGATTTCACACAAGATGAGGATGAAGAAATGTCATCAGCCTCAGAAGAATCCATTCTGTCAGTGCCAGAACTTCAGGTAAAAACAGACAGATGTTTAAAAGACTTGCTGATGGCAACTTGGGTGTCCTGAGACAGCCTGTGGAGCCAGGGCAAAGGCCAGGGGGGATGCAGCTGGAAAGGTGAGCTGGTAACTCTCCAGTCCCTTGGCACTGTGCTTTAGCAGGGGAGTTGGACACCACCTTTGTCTGAGCAGCTTTTACCTCTGAGCCAAGGGAATATATTGAAAATACCCAGATTTCAATTCTGCTGAGTTGCAGGGACTCCTCAGTGAGGCTGCTCTTTAATAGGAACTACTCCAAGTGAAACTGATTTCCAGGTCACAGTTCTAGCTGGCCTCTAAGAGCTGGGATGATCATTCAGGATTCCCACCTCTGACTCAAGGCCTAATCTGTGATTATTTAATTTTGCACAATACAAAACCAGGCAGCTCTGGAGGGTTTTGAGTTCTGTTCCTTCTTAGAATCCTCTGGTTGAGCAGATGGTGATCTGTGGAATTGGCTGTTAGAATCATCATGGAGGGAGGGAGTTGCTGAAGGATATTAAACAATAAAAGAAAACAATGTGATGTTCTTTTGATGTTGCTTTCTAAGGAGACCATGGAGAAGCTTACTTGGCTTGCAACAGAGAGACGTTTGAGCCAAGAGGGAGATTCTGAAGAAGAGAATTCCCAGGAAGAGAACTCTGAGCCTGAGGAAGAGGAGGAGGAGGAAGGGGAAGGCATGGAGAGTTTGCAGAAAGATGATGAAATATGTGGAGATGTGTCAGAGGAGCCTAAATCTGCCTTCACGTTGGCAGAGGCAGCTTCTTCCCCCCAGGTGGAGACCCACAGAATTCCAGCAGGTGAGGTTGGGAGGTTTGTTTGGGCACAGGAAGTGGGGAAATAGGGCTGCTCTCAGCATGGAAAGCAGAACAGGAGATTTAATTTCACTGAATGTGTCTAAGTGATGCTTTCAACCTGGAAATACAATTTTGTGACCCAGTCAGAGTTCTGTAAAAGCAGTTCCTGCCACAGAGCCCTTGTGCTTGTGGGCTCCTCAGTCTGTTGTAAGGCATTCCTGCCCCAAAAATCTGCAGGCAGGTTTGTGGTTTGTGTCATCCAATATCCAATAGCAGAAAAATATTAAATAGTCAAATCTTTGCTAAGCTGAAATTTGAGTGCTAAGATCAGTTGGGGAAAAAGAAATGAAACCAAACTCAGCAAGTGGCAGCTGAGCTTGAGCAGAGAACTTTGAGGAGATGGAACCAACAGATTCCTAATGCTAAAGCCACATAAATCTCAGTGTAGAACCTCTTGGTACCCTGTTTTATTCCCTGTTCTGTGACATCAGGTATTCATCTGTGATTTTAACTCTGTTATGTGAACAATAAGCTGAAGAGTCATTTTCAGTCACACTGTGTTTCTGTTGCCCCCATGACTGTTCTCTCCTGGTGTGCAGGAGCTGTGTCTGGCACTTTGCAGCAGGTTGGAGCTGAGGAGCAGCTGGGATGGGCTTGTGGGTGTACCCAGAGATTGTTCCTGTCAGGTGCTGGGACAATAAACAGCCCATTGGAGATGCTGGCCAGCCTGGCTCCTGGGAACTGTGTTGCTCCTTCAGTTGCAGGGGAGCACAGCCAGGAGCTCCTCACTGACTCTGACACCTGCCTTTGTGTTGGACCTGGCGGTACCTGTGCCACCAGCTCACCTTGTGCTTCTTGCCAGGAGACAACCTGAAAGCCCCTGGGAAGAGCAGGAGCTCCCACAGGACCAGGAATAAGCGGGGCCGGGCTCGTGCCAGCAAAGACACCTCCAAGCTGCTCCTGTTGTACGACGAGGACATCCTGGAGAGGGATCCCCTGAGGGAGCAGAAGGATCTGGCCTTTGCCCAAGCCTACCTGACCAGGGTAAGGCAGCCCAGGGTGTGCCCCACCAACGTGGCACACTTGGGAGCGCCCTGGCTGAGCCACAGAACTGCCAGTTCTAACTGGGAGCACTGGGCTGGCTGGGATGGGGGTGGTTCTTCACACACACACCTTCCCAGACTGTCTTGACCTGGGAGTTTTCTTGCTTTTGCTCTTCCTCCTCCCTCCCTGTGCTGTGTGGGGCAGGGGGGAGTGAAGGAAGGAGGGCTGGGGGTGCTCAGGTGGTCCTGGTTGGGTTCCCTTCCCTTCCCTCGGGAGCAGTTCAGGTTTGCCTTTAAGGAAGTGGCTTGGTTGGCTCAACAAAACTGGAAGTACTGTGTAAATTCTTAGCAAAGATTACCAGATTAAATGAATTTAGGAAGAAATTGTCCCCTGTGAGAGTGGTGAGGCCCTGGCACAGGTTGCCCAGAGCAGCTATGGCTGCCCCTGGATTCCTGGAAGTGTCCAAGGCCAGGTTGAACAGGGCTTGGAGCAACCTGGGCTAGTGGGAGGAGTCCCTGCCCATGGCAGGAGGTAGAATTAGTTGATCTTTAAGGCCCCTTCCAACACAAGATATCCTGTGATTAACTTGTTTTCTTCCTGCATGCTCAGAAGTCCTTTTGCTCCTTCCAGGTCCGGGAAACCCTGCAGCACATTCCTGGAAAATACGAAGATTTTCTTCGTGTTATCTATGAATTTGAGATCAGCACAGGCAAGAGAACAGCTGTGGATCTCTATTCCACCCTCCAGAAACTGCTGCACGACTGGCCCCAGTTGCTCACAGATTTTGCTGCCTTTCTTTTGCCAGAGCAGGCTTTGGAGTGTGGCCTGGTAGGTAGAAGGAAAGGAGGAGACCACATTTAAAGCAACATGAATGCTTGTGGCAGTGAAAGGATAAGGAGTCCTTCCTAGGGCAAGAAAGGTAAACAGCTGGTAAATCACTTGCTGTTTTATTGATCAGAATTGGGAAGTTTGGTGGTTGTTGTAAATCTCCTGCCTCGTGTGAGTGTGGAGGAGCAGCCTTTCCCAGTTCCCTCACAGTGTGGCTGGAGGGACAATGTGCAGATACAGCAAACTGTGGTTCCCTGATCTCCAGATCAGCCTTCCACTTAAAGACAGAGGTTTTCACCTCTTCCTCTCTCTCTGGGTCTCCCTGTCTTGTGGTTGAAGGAAAACTGTATAGCTCGTGTAAGTATTGATTCTACAAAGTGCTGTTTCTCCTCCTCCACGTCCCCCAGTCTTGCAAAGAGCTTCAGTACAAGGGAAAACAAAGACCAAGACAGGAATTTTACAGCTGGTTTAAACCAACTCGAGGTGTTTGGGAATGTGTTCTTGAACATGGGGGTTAGTGTTTTTCTTGTGTGTAGTTTGAGGAGCAACAAGCCTTCGAGAAGAGCCGCAAGTTCCTCAGGCAGCTGGAGATTTGCTTTGCTGAAAACCCTGCCCACCACCAGAAGATCATCAAGGTCCTGCAGAGCTGTGCAGACTGTGTGCCCCAGGACATTGCAGAGGTACCCAGGTGTCCCCTTCCTCCCCTGGGCTGCAGTTGGGCTGGTTCCTTGTCCCCTTGTGCTGCCCCTGGAGACCACAGGAGTTTGCTGAGCATGTCAATCCATAGACCCATGGAATGCTTTGGGCTGGGAGGGGCCTTAAAGCTCCTCGCCATGGGCAGGGACACCTCCCACTAGACGAGGTTGCTCCAAGCCCTGTCCAACCTGGCCTTGGATTCAAGGAGAATTGGAGCTGCCTCTTCAAGAGGCTGCCCAGTTGATGCCCTGCCTGTCTCCTCTCTGCCACCTCCACCTCTCCTTTATGACCTTGCAGGTGAGATTTCAGACTCCTGCAGAGACTGCCTGGAATGCTGGGGGGGCATTTCCATGCTGCTTTGACAGCTGGGTGTGCAGTGATCCCAGAATACCCAGGAAGCAGCTCCAGTGCGAGCACAGACTTCCATGCTGGAGATCTAACAAGCCCAGATGGTCCCCTTGCTTCAAGAATCCTTCAGAGGACAATGTGATGACATGGAATGAGCCTTGTTTGCTGTGGATTTGTCTCCTTCAGCTGAAGACCCAGATGTGGCAGCTCTTGAAGGGACACGACCACCTGCAGGACGAGTTCTCCGTCTTCTTCGATCACTTACGGCCCTCGGCCAGCAGGATGGGAGACTTTGAGGAGATCAACTGGACAGAAGAGAAGGAATATGAGGTGCAGCAATCCCTTCCCTAAGACCAGAAAAGAGAAAGGCAGGGATAAGAGACATGGTTGAATTGGAAGAACTCAAATTGGGGCTGCAGTACCAGGGAGAGGGAAACAGTGGGGTGGGAGAGCTGCTGCTGGACTGAAGCAAACTCTGCAAATCTGAACAGGATTTTTGTCTCTGGGGCAAACAAAGCTGAGAGCAGAGCTGTGTGTTTGTTTTGTTGCAGTTTGATGGGTTTGAAGAGGTGTCTTTGCCAGATGTAGAAGAGGAGGATGAGCCCCCCAAGATCCACGGAGCCACAAAAAGCAAGAAGAGGAAAGAGATGGGAGGCCAAAACAACGACAAGGTGGGCCTGGGGCATCTCACCTGGGGCTCTGGGCAGGTGCATGTCCACAGGGATAAACTGGGAGGCACAACAGGAGCCTCAGGAGTGTTTCTGTTGTGCTTTGCTTGCCAGCAGCACCATCCCCTGTGTTCTCTGTGGGTCCCTTGGGGTCCCCTGCCCTCCCTGTCCCTGTTCCCTGTGTCTTTGCCAGCTGGAGTGTGTCTGTTCCAGGAGGTCGAGTGGGTGGATGGGATGAAGGAATGTTCTTGTTCCTGCCACGAAGGGAGCAGTGATCTCAAGCTAAAGAAGAGCAAAAGGAGGAGCTGCAGCCACTGCAGCAGCAAGGTCAGTGGGCAGGCCTGGAGTGGGGAGTGCAGTCCTGTCAGGTATGCCCCTGGTGGGATGATCCTCCTGCCTCCCAAATAAAGGGTTGAGGAGCAAAGCAAATCCCAAGGTGCCCAGTAGTGGCTCCCTCCCTGGAGCTCTGCCCAGCCTTGTCCCTTCTCTCTGCTCCTCACTTCTCACTGTCCCTCCTTGCTATGCTAAATAATGTCAGTTTTGGTGTTCTTTTGGGTTAGGAACAAGCTTTTTTAGTGGAAGGTGCTGGTGTGGCCACTATGTGAAAAGACCTGTGCCTGTTCTTCATAATAATAAATAATCATTTATTATTGATTGATGATAATAAACAACATAGTGCCAAGTGAAGCCTTTGGCAGGGCCAGGAATACTTGGGAAGCAAAGGCAGAGGTTGGGGTGGACAGAGCACGTATGTGACTGTGCCTATGGGTTGGTTTGCAGGTGTGTGAAAACAAGTTTTATAAAAATAAGGATTCTCAAGAGCTGACTGCAAGCCTTGCTCAACAAGAGGCAAGTCCTCAGCCAGAAGGGAAGGATTCTGGAATGTCTAAGGAAGCTGCAGAAGAAATCCTGGAGAACAGAGATGAGGGAGAGGATGTCCAGAGCAAAACAAAGGCTGTTCCTAGGAAAGGGGACTCTGTGTCTTCAGGTGGGTGAAAATCCTGTGCCCAGACAGGGCCAGAGTCCTCTCCATGCTGGGTCACACAGATGAGCAGAGGGTTAGGACTCTCCAGTACACATTAATTGAGAAAAATGAGATTTTTTTAATAATCTTGGCTCTTTTTTTTTAACTATTGTGCTCCTCCACTCTGGATGCTCTAAACCTGCAGAGCATTCCCTTCCTGCCTGGAGAATATTCTCCCCTCTTCACGATGATGGGTCCAGTTCAGCTTCTCTTGCCAGGGTACCAGTCCAGCCCCCAGTACTGCCAGTCCATGATACTGGTTCTTCTCCAGTTTCCATTTCAGCACAGCAGTTCAAACCCACCATCTCCTTTGTGGTGTTTTTCCTTCAGCCTGGTACAGACAAGGAGAAACACAATTCCTGCAGGATAAACAGCTTGAGGGAGACCTTTTCCCTCTCCCAGGAGCCAGGGCTGAGCTTGTGCTGCTGTTGGGGACAACACAGGGTTAAATACAGGGGTTTCAGGGTGGTGCAGCCTCATGGCTGGGTTTGTGGCTGCCAAGAGCAGCAGTGGCTGTTTCACTGCAGGGTTTTGCTCTGGGCAGTGCACTCAGGGTTTTTATGTCATCACTTCACACAGCAGCTGGTTGGAGTAACTCAGAGTGGTGAAGAAAATTGACTGTAGATTGGGTTTTTTTGAAGTACAGGGTAGGTAAAGTGCAGGTGGAATAACAAAGCTGCTCCCAAATGGTTCTCATTTGCAGCATTCAGCTCTAAACCAAAAATCTCTTGAAAAGTCAGTGATTAAAGCCTCCAGGAGTTTTACTGACACCTTATCTCACCTTGTTTGGGTTTCTTCTCAGGATCTCACCTGGAAGGAAAGGTTGCCTCCAGCAGACATGGCTCTTCTGAAAAACCTGCCCCTCCTGATGCTCAGGTTGCAGAAGGTGCCAGTGCAGGTGTGGGTGCTGCAAAGGACAGAGACTCTGCTGCCACTGGCCCCACATGGACTCAGCTGCAAAAAGCTGCTCTAAAACTACCTCAAGAAACCAAAGACTGCCCTTGCACTGTGGGAAGTGGGAGTGAGGGACTAAACCAGCCCCATGGAGGGAATGGAGATGCTTCCCTGGGGCTGAGCAGGGATCTGCTGCTGCCTTCTGCCTCTGCCCAGGGGCCAGCAGGACCCTCCTGTGGGCAGAGCCCTTGTCAGACTGAGGGGCTTCCTCCTGGGCCAGCAGAGAAGCTCAGGGGGCCTGGCCTTGCTTCAGAAGTAGGTGGGAAAGAACCTGAGGGCCCACCTCTGCCTCTGGAGAGAAAAGCTGAAGCAAAGCAGGGCTGGCTGACAGTGGGTAGCAAAGCAGCTCGGGGTAAGGGCTGCAGCTCAGGGTCCCCTGGTGGCTGTGTTTTGGAGCCAGATGGCACAGGCTGCCCTGGAGACGTTCCTGAGGGCAGGTTGAAGGCAAATGGACCCAAGTCCTTCCAGGTGCAGCAGCATCCTGAGCAGCTGGAGCCCAGAGTGGTGCCAGCCCCCCTGGGCCACAGGGAAGAGGAGCAGCAGCAGCGAGTCACAGAGGCCACTGTGTGTGCCAAGAACAGCAAAGTCAGCTCCACGGGGGAGAAGGTTGTCCTCTGGACCAGGTACCTCTGCCTGACCTCCTGCACCCTTCCTGCCTTCACTCTTTGGCTCCAGCTCTCATGTTACAGAGGATCCTTTATTTTCATGCTGTATTCCCATATTCTGCTGTCTCCTGCCTCCTCCCTTTGAATGTTCCTGCCTCATTTCCATGGGCCATCAGAGCTTGGTCCCCTGAGCAGCACTGGCTGTTCCTGGCAGTGTTACTGGAGCACTTTGCCTGGGAAAGGATCTTTTTTGCTCATTCAAGAAACCTAAAACAGGCTCAAGGCTCAAGCAGGGATGGGTCCTGTGAGTGGAGGTGGCAGGAGGAGTAAAGGGGGAAGCGTTGACCCAGCAACAGGCTTTGGGCTGGGGGGCTGGAATTCCATCACTGGTGTTGGAGCTGCTTTCACAGGTGTTTGTTTTGCAGGGAGGCTGACAGAGTCATCCTCACCACCTGCCAGGAGAAAGGAGCCCACCTGGACACCTTCCATGCCATCTCACAGAAACTGGGCAACAAGACAGCGAGTGAGGTGAGGGGCTGGTGTGGCAAAGCTCCCAGGGGATGGGGAAGGGGCTGGAAAGGAAGAGGGGGTGGGGCTGTCATATTAAGTCTCCCAAAGTTAAATTCAGTAAAAAACCATCCCAATTGCAAATAAAAAGTGAAAATCAAAACAAACCCTGGAGTCAGAAATCCCAAGTGCCCTGGTCCTTCTTACAACCTGACCACAGATACTTGAGCCTCACACTTGGTACCAGAGTTGTTTCAGTGGCTGCTACTCAGGTCTTCAGCCTCCTGCTTCTGTGCCAGGAATCTGCCTGCTTTTGCCTCTGGATCTTCCCAAACTGGCAGATTTTACCTGCCAGTCAGTAGGAATTTAACTGTTCCTCCAGAGAGAACAGCCCAGTGCTCTTCCATTTCTCCTTATCACTGAATCTTGCATGAAATGTGATGGTGGTATTTTTTTAATGTTGCAAAACACCCTGAACTTTGTATTATGAAATTGCAGTTTCATGACACCTTTTAGGTCACTGGCCATGCTGGGTTTCCTTTGTTCTTCAGGTGTCCCACAGGTTCAGGGAGCTCATGAGGTTGTTCCACACGTCCTGCGATGGGAGCTCGGAAGATGAGGAGGATGCAACAAGTACCAGTAACACAGACCAGTTGTCAGATAAAGATCTTCTGCTTTCTGAGGAAGAACCTGATGACTGAGGTGATAAACTACTGACTGCCCCAGAAGAGGATTTTTTTGCCAGTTTGCTGCTAGACAGGTGCTGTGGGAAAATGTTTGCACAGGTATTAAGACAGCACCTTCCTGTTCTTTGTTCACTTTTCTGCTCCACTTCTGATGAGCTGCATTTCCAGCCTGTACCAAGCTGAAGGCACCAAGCAAGGTGTCAGGGTGGGAATGTTCTCTACAACCTCCCTGGGGAGCTTCAGCAGGGAAACAACTTGTGGACACTCACCTGGCCTTGGGGTGGAGGTTGGACCCAGCAGAAGACCAAACAGTTCTTCTGACCAGAACATGTAAATATTGTACCCTAAGATGTCAGTTTTCATGTGGAACAAACACATGACTTTTTCTAAGTTCTCCCCTTGTGTTGATTGTATGTGAGAAAGTTACAATCTGAATTCTGTATTTATTGTCTGGGTTTATTTGAGTGGGGTACAACGAATCCACTTTGCACAGTTAAAAAAGGGAAAAAAAACCCCAACATACAAAAACAGCCCCCCAAAAGCAGCTTTTTTCCCCTTACAACACAACTGGGAGCACCTGGAGAACTTAGGCCAGCCCTTGTAAGAGGATTTTGGTGAAATGAGAAAACAGCAGCAGCTGGACCATCTCCAAAGGCGTTCCCTTTATTCTGAGAGTGATCTTAAAGACACTCTCACTGCCTCTGTCCCTGAGAATAAAGGCGGGTTAGTCTGAATCTGCCTCATCCTCAGATTCACCCGCTCCAACCCCTGTTTTGTAGCACTGGGCCAGAGTCCTGAGCTCCTCCAGGGCCTCCTGGAAGTCCTCCTGTTCCACCCCAGCCGTGAAGAAGCTGCTGCAGCGCCGCACGTTCCGCGCCTGCAGGTCCTGGCAGAGCCCTGAGAGCAGCTGGTGCAGGCCAGGCCAGGCCTGCAGGGCTGCCAGCACGGGGATGCTCTGCACATCTGCGGGGTGAGGCAGAGCTGGGGTCAGGCCAACAGCCAGCAAAGCCTGGGCCAAAGCTCTGCCCTGTTCTGCTTCACCCCCAGCTGCCTTCCTTGACTCAGCGTAAAGAGCTGCCCAGCACTCCTAACCTGTGCCCTGCAAACACTCCACAGTGGGTTGGTTTGTTATTTTTTCAGTAATTTTTACCTCTGTTAGGCCCTGCTGAGGAAGGAGCCAGAGCTTTGTCCTGCAGGAAGCCTTGTCTGGTCAGGAGAGGAGAGAAGAACTGGGGGAAGGGAGGTTGGGTATCGCAGGGCTGCTGGAGCACGTGGGCTGTGCTGTGAGGAGAGGGAATAAAGTTACCCCAAATCCCCTCAAGTGGTCCCTGCTCTAAACCAACCTCTCCCCTGGCTCTTCCCACCTGAAGGCCCCTGGGAAATGGGTGTGGAGGTACTGCTGGAGCAGCAGCTTGGGGCTCTCACTGTGCAGGGCCGTCCAGGGCTGCTGCTGTCCCGGGGAGCTGCTGCAAAGGAAACCAAGTCCAGCTTTTCCAGGCTGAAAACATCACCGAGTCAGCTGCTTTTTAGCTGTTTTGCTCTCAGATTAAACTGGCTCAGTCACTAGACTGCTCCTCCATTCAGCTGCCTCTGCCAGGGCAGGGCTTGTGGATGACTCCTGGGAGGAATCCCTGCTGGGAGAGCTGGAGTTCCCAAGGCAGAAGTGCAGTTCAAACGCTGATTTACCTGCTGGGCCTTTCTTTGCAAACTCCTCGTAGCACAACAGACTGAGCAAAACAGCAGCTGACCTTTTGCTCCCTCCATGAGGACAGGAGCTTCCAGGGCACGTCCTGCTGGTGGGCACTTAAAGTGTCAGGGAGCGAGGAGCCAGGGAAGGCAGGGAAGGGGAGAGACGCCCACGCAGCCAAGACCTGCAGTGGGGGTGACAAACAGCCTGGAACACCCTCCTGGAAGTGCAGAACAGCAGCCCCTGCCTGCAGCAGAGCTGGAAGAAGCAGGGATGGCTGGTCTTGCTGCCCTCACCTTCCTCCCAGAGAAGGTGAGGGAGTCAGCAAAGTGCACCATGGAGCCCTGGGAGGAGCAGAGCCGGTAGGGAGCCGTGAGGGTGTCCAGGGCTGCTGCCAAAATTGCACTGCTGTGGTAGTTCAGGGAGGCCTGGGGGGGAGACAAAGGACAGAGGTACAGGACGAGTCACAATCACTTGTTCCATAACCCAGTTTGTGTATTTAACTTATTTGTGCCTTTAAAAGAGGTGTTGAACATTATTTCGAGGTTGGGATAAGGAGTCAGCGTGTGCCAGTTATTGCAGGCTGGGATAAGCAGCCAGTGTGTAATTAATAGTTATTCCAGGTTTGGATAAGTAGTATTTAACAGTTATTCCAGGTTGGGATAAACACTCAGTGTGTAATATTCCAGGTTTGGATAAGAAGTATTTAACAGTTATTCCAGGTTTGGGATAAGCAGCCAGTGTGTAA
>JAWMRC010000069.1:3040214-3054159 GCA_035584755.1 Thripadectes ignobilis
TCTCTTCCTCGCGCTCTATTTAATCCCCGCCGCTGCCGCACCGCCGGCTCCAGACCGGAGAGCAGCGCCCGCCGCCGCCGTCCGCGCCGCGGCTCGGTCGCCCCGGCCCCCGCGGGCACCCGCAGCCGCCGCCACGGCCACCATGCTGCCCCCAGCCCTCGCCATCCTGCTGCTCGCCGCCTGCTTCGGCGCGGCGCGGGGCAACCTCTCCCGCGACGGTGAGTGGCGGCACCGGGCGTTTTGGGGAAGGGGGAAGAATAAAATCCCCATCCCCGAACCGCCCGCTCCCCGCCCCGAGGGGATGGGGATGGGGATGGGGATGGGGATGGCGATGGGGATGGCGATGGGGATGGCGATGGGGACGGGGATGGCGATGGGGACACGCAGCGACAGGTGCGGGCGGCGGGATGTGGGTCAGGGAGGTACCGCCCGCCCCGCCCCGCCCTCGGGGCCCGCCCGGTGCGGGTGCGGCTCCCGCGGCCCCCGGGGCGGCCGGCGGGGCTCAAGGTCAAGGCGGCGGCGGGGCTGCCCGTGGTGGGTACCCCCCCATCGCCCGGGGCGGGGCCGGGGCCGGGGCGGCGGAAGGTTCCAGACAGGCCCCGGCGGGCGGCGGCGGCGGAGCGCGGCCCCTCCCGGCGCTGCCCGCGGAGCGGGGCGGGGGGGGGCGGATGCATGGATGGATGCGTGGATGGATGGATGGATGGATGGATGGAGAGCCCCCGGTGGGGTGGAGCCGCGCCCCCCACCCGCGATGTCGGTGGTGACACACGGAGGGGAGGGGGTGAGACCCCGCCGTGGGTGCGGGTGGAGCTCCCCGGGGGAGCGGCGGTGACATCCTCTCCGCCGTGGGGACCCCCTTCCCACGGGCTGGGGCGGGTCCCCGGTCCCCCCCCTCCGTGGGAACCGCCTCCCCGGGGTGGGGGGCTCGTCCCGCCGCTCCTCCGGGATGTGCGGGGCATCCTCCGGGAGGTGCGGGGCATCCCGGCCCGCCAGACAAAAGGCTTTCACCTGCTCGCCGATCGGTCGCGACAGGCGCGGAGCGATCGTGATTTTGGCCAGGGCTCGGCGGTGGCAACGCCGTGTCCTCCCTGCGTGGCTGCGGGTCCCTGCGGGGTGGCCGGCGGGGGCTCGGCCCCGTCTGGCTCTGCTGGCGGCTGCCTTTGCCGTGTCGGGACTCGCCTGTCGCGACAGAATGGCCGCTGCGCGTGTTTGGGTGGGGAGATGCAGCAGCTGTGCACGGCCTGGGCTGTGTCCCCGTGTGTTGTCGTCTGGAGGTGTCGGCGGGGGGAGGAGGGCCGGTCGCCATCCACGTCCCTGCCCTTGGCCCCTTGGAAGCAGGGAGGGGATTCTGGCGTGGGATTGAGGGTCCTGAGGGTGCTGGTGCTGCTGGTGGGGACAAAGGCTGAGCCCCCAGCCCCCGCTGCTCCCCCGCAGCCATCCCTGATGCTGTCACAGGCAGAGCCACTCCGGGGGCTGGTGGCTGCGTTCCCATCCACGAATCCTGGGATTTGTTCTGGTTTTGGCCACGGTCCTCCCACAGGCACCTGAGAGAGTCACTTGGGTGTGGGTGAAGCTCAGCCTCACGGTGTGGGGACGTCCTGGCACCCCCAGCACGGTGATGCTCAGTGTGTGGGTCAGGGGGTGGCTGAGCTTCCCCCTGAGCGTTCCCAGGAGGAGGGATGGCCCTGTCCCAAAGGTGTCCCGGGGCAGGATGCAGTCCACATGATGACACTGCAAGATTTCTTCCTGGGCTGGCCTTCTGCTGTGGGAGCACTACCAGGCTCCCCATGGTCCAGCACAGCCAGACAAACGGCCCCCCCAAAAATCCTTTGGGAGCAGAGGAGATGGATGGCTGGAAGATGCTTGGAAAGAAGCCGCTCGTGTGTCTCCGTGGCTGGTGCCTCGTGCCCCTCAGCCATCCCAGCGTGGCTCAGGGAAAACCCTTCCCTGGCACCTGTCCTGGGGGAGGATGGAGAACCTGCCTCTCCTCCTTGGGGAACTGTTCCTCCAGCGCTCTGGATCTCAAAGCTCCAATTGTGGTGGGGCCTCGTGGAGCCCCTGGAAACCACCCAGGCCCTGGGCTCACTGGTCCTTCACACCCTGTTTGTGCACTTGGCTGCTGTTGTGCTGCTGTCGGCAGATTTCTGGGTGTTTGGGCTGGTGCGTGGTTGTCCTTGCTGTGAGGATTATTCTCCGCAGGGTTATTCCACTCGGGAGTTGTGTAACCCTTTTGTTTGAACAGTGCCCCGCTGTTTGCCCATGGGAGAGCACGACATGCCAAAACCAGGCGACTTGGGGCTGTTTTTCCCTGTGCTCATCCTGCCGTGGCACTGGAGACCATTGGGAGGGGTCTGAAGCCAGGAGGGATGAGGTGTTTGCAGAGAGGCAGGTTCAGGATGCTGTGCCTGCCCTGCAAGGTGGCTTCATGTTTCTGAGCCTGGTGGAGGTGTCTTCTTGGCCAGACCACACAGGAGAAGCTTCCCGTGCTTCCAGCTGGTGTCCTGGCTGGGAGAAATCATCCATCCTGCCCTTCTTTGTGGGGTGGGCACTGGTGGTAGGAGCAGCAGGCTTGGAGGGAGGTTTGGAGTCCCACAGGGCTCTTGTCTTTGAGCAGGTGATGGCTGCGGGTCCTGTGGTCCTGCACCCTCAGGAGAAGCTTTGAGGAGGTGTCAGCACTGGCCCTGAGCTGGATAGTGGGAGTCTGTGTGTGACCTCCAGCCTGGAGACCCCGGGGAGGGAGCCCTGGCGTGGCAGTGGGGTGGTGGAAGCCCCAGACTTGTCTGGAGCAATATAATCCTTTGCTTTCTGCTTCCACGGTGCTTCTACCCAATGCCCTGTTCCCACATGCCATTAGGGCTCTCCATATGCTCCAAGTGTCTGTGCCAGCACAAACCCTTGGCTCTGGAGCGAAGGAAGCAGTGACATCCCTGGTGAGGCATGAAAGGAAGGGAGTGTGACCTCTCTGCATCACTCACTACCTGCCTGGCCTGATTTTGGCTGACTCTGATCAGCTGCCTGGGGGAAGCGAGCTGGGATCAGCACTCAGCCAGTGGAGAGGGAAGGGAAGGAGGGCAGAGCATCCCTGTGCAGGCAGCCGGCTGGAGAGCATGGAATCCACCACTCAGCTGTCTGGCACAACGCGTTAGGCTCAACAGGCAAGGCTGGATTTTAAGACAAAGCCCAGGATCAAGTGCTGCAGAGGTGCCACCGCATGCCCAGACGGTGAGGGATGAGCTGGCACTGCTGCTGGGGGACAGCAATTGTGCTGCTGCCCCCATAAAGCCTTGGCTTTTGGCATGGCCTCTGGGGTTTGGGAGCGTGGTGGCTTGGCCTGCTGTTGGGAGCGCTGGTGAGGCTGCACCTCGAGTGCTGTGCCCAGTTCTGGGCCCTTCATATTTGGGAAGGATATTGAGGTGCTGGAGCGTGTCCAGAGAAGGGAATGGAGCTGGCGAAGGGTCTGGAGCACAAGGGCTGTCAGAGGGAGCTGGGGGGGCTCAGCCTGGAGAGGAGGAGGCTCAGGAGGGACCTTCTCACTCTCTACAATTCCCTGACAGGAGGTTGGAGCCAGGTGGGGATCAGGCTCTTCTCCCAGGGAACCAGCAGTAGGACAAGAAGACAGTCTTGAGCTGCACCAAAGGAGGTTTAGGTTGGACAATCAGGAAGAAATTCTTTCCAGAGAGAGTGATCAGCCATTGGAATGGGCTGCCCAGGGAGGTGGTGGAGTCACCATCCCTGGAGGTGTTTAGGAAGAGACTGGATGTGGCACTCAGTGCCATGGGCTAGTAGGCAGGGTGATGTTGGGTCAGAGGTTGGACTCGATGATCTCAGAGATATTTTCCAACCTCAGTGATTCTGTGAAATCCCAATGGGATGGGCTGTTGCTGCTGGAGCATGAGCTGAGTGTCTCCCAAGGGTTGGGTACCCAGGGAAGTGCCCTGCTTGCCCAGGATTCCCTGCCTGTGAGACGCTGCCTCTTCTCCCTCTGCCTGCCGTTCTCGCCTCTCCAGGGGTGTCGGAATTGCCGGAGCGACTGGAGGCGGCTACATCTGGGGAGTCACCCCGGTGCTGGCACAGCCGGCGCTCGGCCAGATGGAGGAGCTGCATTAGAGCTCTGCTTTGTTTCCACTCGTTGGTTTCTCACCTCGTTTTACCCCAAGCCAGGGCGTCTGGTGCCCACCCGGGTCCTCGCAGGAGAGGGGCAGGGTGTGGGCAGGTGTCCGAGGGTGGGTTTGGTGGCAGTGCCGGCGTGGTGGGCTCTGCCTGTGCATTGTGCTCCTTGTGCCATGTTTGGCCTGGCACCCCTGCGCCCAGCCTGCTCTCCATCTGAACTGCTCTCCAGGCTCCTTTCCCAGCCCCAGCACTGGTTTGGCCGTGCAGGTCATGCTGGTTCTGCACAGATTGAGCTGACTCCTCGTTGCTTTGGCTCTTCAGTGACTCCACGGGCCCTCAAAGGTGCTGCCAGCGCTGCAACACCCCCGTAATCAGATGGATCTGCTCCTCCTCCTCCTCCCAATTACTGGGTCAGCTCAGCTTGAACCATCTGGTCCAGTTCTGTCCCCTCTGCTCTTGGCCGTGCAGCGATGGAGCAGCAGAACCTCCGTGGTGGGGTGGGGGTGACCTCCCTGGTCCCTCTGCCCACCCGGGAGGGCGGGTGTGGGGTCCAGGCTCCTCGTCCCCCTCTCCCAGAGCTGCTCCTTCTCCCGGGGCTGTCGCAGCCGGTGCCGGGGGCAGCGAGGATGCAGCGCGGGGAGGACGAGGAGCCGGGCGGAGGTCGGAGGAGGGAACGCTGCGTGCTGTGTTTGGGCAGCGCTAACCCAGACAAACGCAGTCGGTGACAGCAGAGGGAGGCGGAGAAGCCGAGCCAGCGCTGAGGGCTGGGCAGGGAATGTGTTTAACCATTCCAGTCACCTGCCCGGCGTCACGCTCTGCCTCCCCGAGGGCACAGGGAGGGGCGGGCAGGGGGAGATGCCGCAGCTAGCACTGCCCGCCGAGGGCGGGGGCTCCGCGGGGTTTTGGGGGTGCTGGAGGGCGGCAGGGCTGGCTGTAGACCCCGGCAGAGCATCTTTGCAGGTGTGGCTGGAGTTTATCTCTCAGCTCCCGCCCGTTCCTGCAGCGCCCTGGGCGAGGGGACCTGCCCCTTCCTCGGGTGATGCTCCAGGCAGTGCTCCAGCTACAGATGCTTTTCCTCGTCTTACAACACCTCAAACGACGTGTTTGCTGGCAAGCCCAGAGTGGAGCATCAGCTTTTCCAGCCCGCTGCTTCTGCTGCTGCTGCTGCTTTCAGGCTGGGATTTCCAGGGAGCATGAGTTCTGACACTGCTGGTCCCAGTGGCACGGAGAGCAGCAGGTCCCAGGTGCTGCTCGGGGCTGACTGTGCCAGGCAGGGCTGTGTTGATGCCCATGTGCCCTGGGGACCTGTTTTCCAGATGTGGGCTGTGTTTGGTGGTGTCTGTGCTGTGCTGTCCTCATGCTCCCTCCTGCTGCCCTCAGGTTCCCACCCCGCTCTTCCCGCGTGGAAGGCGTGGGGAGGTGGCCCCAGAGGTGCTGAAAATGTGCTCCAGCCTCAGCTGCTGCTGCAGGGAGGACCCTCTCTGAGCTTCTCTGGGCACCTTCTCCCCAGGAGGGTGATGCCATCACACCTGGGAGACTCTGTTTTGCCTCTCCACGTCTCACCAGCTTGGGGTTCTGGTTGGGGGTTTTTTTTTGTCTCCCTTCCATTCTGTGGGTTCATCTCCCAAAGGGACAGAGCCCAAAGCATCAGAGGTGACCTGGTCGTCATGACCAGTGCCCAGTGTGTTCCTGGGCACCCACTGGGATGGGGGGAGTCCCTGATGCTGCAGGACCCCAGGGGACAACTGGAGCTGTGGCAGGAGGGTTTAGATTGGATCTCAAGAAAAGGTTCTTCCCCCAGAGGGTGGGGGGCACTGCCCAGGCTCCCCAGGGCAGTGGGCACAGGCCCGAGGCTGCCAGAGCTCCGGGAGGGTTTGGACAACACTCTGAGGGACAGAATGGGATTGTTGGGGTGTCTGTGCAGGGCCAGGAGTTGGACTGGATGATCCCTGGGGGTCCCTTCCAGCTCAGGCTATTCCGTGGTTCTATTTCTAGGAGGTGTGTGCTGTGCCCCAGGAGAGCAGCAGAGCTGCCAGGGCTTCCCCCTTCCTTATTTCTGTTACAAATATCCTCTTACACAACCCTGGTGTGTTTAATCCTCAGCCAGTTGGGAGTGACAATTCCTCAGGACAGAGCTCTGCTGCAAGCGTGGAGGCTCCTGCAAAGCCCCAAACCCTCTCCCAGGGCATCCAACGCAGCCGATGAGACACCTCGCTGGGCAGGGAGATCCTTAAAACAGAACTGTCAAAGCACGGAGCTCGTTCCCTTGGCAACAGTCATGTTGGAGATTGGCCTTAGGGTAGGAGCTAAAAAACACTCTCAAAAAAGTAGTTATCAGCTGTTGGCTGTCAGGCTGGAGGAGGGTGCTGGCAGAGGGGTCGTGCTGCCCGGTGCCAGAGGGTCTTGCAGGAGCTGCCTGGGGAATTAGTCACCTTTTGGGGGTCCCACGAGAGCTCTGACACAGGGAAGGGCTGTCACGGTGCTTGGGGGGCTGTGGTGACCCAGAATGGGGGGTTTCTACCTCTGCTCTGCCTCCTGCCAGGGCTTGGTGTGTGCCCGAGCTCAGGTCTCTGCGCTCCCTGCGCCCACCGCAGCTCTGAGCTTTGGTGGGGTGGGGTGGCCTTGGAAGGAGACAGTCCCTGTGCCCCGTTCCTGATGGTACCACTGCCTTTTCCTGAGCTAACTGGGCACCAGCCTGGTGTGAATGTGCAGCGTGGCTGCCCATCCCAGCTCTCCTCTGGCCCTGGGGCAACTGAGAGAGCAGGGGATGTCTGAGGGGACCAGGCTGTGTGATTTGAGGAGGAGGAGGAGAAGCTGCTTCCCAGCCCTGCTCTGGTACGTGGTGAGGATGGAGCTGCAGGGATGTGCAGGAGGGGCCGTGGGCCTGGAAGCATCTGGCCATGGTGCAGGAGGAGGAGGAGGAGAAGAAGGAGGCACACTGTGATCCCAGAGCTCCAGCAGCACTTGCAACCAGGCTCTCTCGAGCTGCTGATTAATGTTAATTGCTGGCTGTGTCTCAGCTCCTTAGCCCTGGTCAGGTGTCAGGGGCAGCTCTTGGCTGTGCCCGTCCCCTCGGGCAGGGTCTGGTCTGTCCGGAGGTGACCCCGTCCCTTGGGCAGGTCTGTCTGGAGGTGACCGTGTCCCTGTGGTCACAGAGACAGCTCTGAACTTCAGGAGGAGCTTGGGGTCATGTTGGTGCCCCTTGGAGCAGAACCTTGGTTGGACCTTCCATGGGGTCCTGGAGGTTGTGACCAACATCTTGAGAGAGCTGGGATTTGGAGTGGGCTGTGATTGAGGAGCTGCATCCTCTTGCCGTGCCCATTGCCAGGAAACGCTCCTGTACCCGTCTGCTTTCAGAGAAATAATATGGGATTTGGTGTTTAGAACGGGAGGGGGGTTGTGTGGGAAGATCTGAAGCCCCTGGATTCACCTGACCGCTCCCAAGGAGTGAGGTCCCATCCCACTGGGACCAATCCTCACCTCTGCATCTCCCACCCCGCGTGGTGCCCTCCAGAGCAGAGGGCTCGGCCGTGACAAGGTGACAAGTCCCAGTGTCCCTGTCCATGGGAGAGCTGGAGTTCAGAGCAGGCTCTGAGGGTTGTATTCCGTGTCCGGGGAGTGTTTGTGTTCCTGTGTCAGTCCCTTGTCACCCTTTTGGGCAGAGGGATGGGCTGGAGGCACTGGAGGTGCAACGGGGGGAGGTGACAGAGGGGTGGAGGGACATTTTGCCACTGGATGGGGTCACTGGATGGATTTATCTCCGTGAGGAAAACCCAGGAACATCCCGAAGCTCCAGGAAGGTGTCACTGTGCCTGCCCGACCCGAGTGGGGTCCCCCTGCTCTCTCGGGTGACACCACACAGGGATGTCCCCACATCCCCCTCTCCTGGATCAGCCTGGCTCCCTGCATCCCTCCCAGCACCGCCTTTTGCTCCGAGCCTGCTTCCTCCTGGCCCTTCCATCTGCTCCCTGCGCTTCCTGCTGCCCGGATCTTCCTCTGCCTGGCTCTTGCCTGGCACAGAGCCGTGCCCTCTTGGTGACAGAGCCCTGCAGCCACCAGGGGTGTCTGCAGTGGGGATGGAGCCGGCCCTGGAGGGCACCTCCTCCTGGGGATGTGTCCCGTCACTGTGTCACCTCCGAGGAGGATGGAGCAGATGCTCGGAAGCAAGAGCAGCTTTCCCCCTCTAAGAAAATCTGGAGCAGCCCTGGAATTCGGGCTCTGGGTATCCCAGATTGTGGATTCACACACTGCTTAAATCAGCTTGGGAAGAACCTTTCACAGCAGATGTCTGAGCCCGCTCTGCCGCCTTCCCCATGCACAGAGCTCAAAATTCCCGCCCTGGCCGGGCTGCTCCGGCGTGGATTCACCCCGGAAGGCTGCCTGGGGCTGGGAATGGAGCTGAGCAGTTCATGGCTGTGGAGTGAATTACTGAACCACGGTCCTTGGAGAGGAGATAACACGCCTTGGAAAACGGCTGTGTCAACGGAGATAAATTGGATCTTTGGGATGACGAAACCAGGCTAAAGAGAAGAGAATGAGGGGAACGACAAGTGTTTTTGGGGAGTGGAGCTGTGGGTGGTTTTCCCTGGGGCTGCTTCTGCAACAGAGACGCTTTGCCAGCCTGGAGATGAGCTGGGATGGGGTGGATGTGCCCGGGAGAGGACCCTGCTGGCTCTGGCTCCACCACCACGGCTGCAGGGCTCTTCCCAGGCGTCGCTCCCGGCTTTCCTGGGGATGCTGCAGGTGAAACAGCTCCTGGAAGGCGGATCTCACGCCGTGGCTGCGGTGCAGAATTCCCCTGGGATGCCGAGGAGCTGGGTTTCTCTGTGGGAGCATCCTGGGGCTGGAGCTGCAGAGCTTTGGGGGTGCTCGGGGCTGGATGGGGACACACATTCCAGCAGGTCCTGTCTGGGGAGCGGGAGAGAGACGAGACGTCTCCGTCGTTCTTCTTCCCCTCATAAATATGAATGCAGCCCCTCTGCAAAAGTGCAGGGCTTTAATTAATGAAATATTGATTTTTCTGGAGCTTCTCCGGCTCTGCTGCACCGACGGGATCAGAAACAAACACAGACAGCGGTTCTGGGCCCAGAACAGGCGCCTGGCACAGCCTTTGGGGGATGTTTTTGGGGTGCCCGCGGTTGTTCTGCCCGTCCCTGGGTCTGAGGCTGTGGCTGAGCCCTCGGTGTCCCTGCCTGGGCTGGGTCTGGCCCCTCCAGAGGGTCCAGGGGAGGGACAACTTTGTCCCCTCTCTGCGGGCTTGGCACCTGCCAAATAACCTCTCACCCTCCTGTGGGGTGGTGACAGGGCTCTCAGGAGGCCGGGGTGGCCCTGGGAGGGCACCCTGAGGGGTCTGTGCAGCCCCCAGCCCACCTTGGCTGTGGCACAGCATCACGGAGGGAGGCGAGGGGACAGTGCCAGCCCGGGCTGGCAGGTGGCAGCAGCTCTGTGCTGGCAGCACTCGCTGGCATGGGCACGGCGGATGCCACCTGAGTGCCCAGCACCTGTGCCGGGGCTCTTTGTGCCAGGACAACCTCAGAACTTGGCTGCAGCCACATTTCCAGAGCATCCCTGCTCTGCTCCCACCCGGAGGGGGCCAGGACCCCCCGTGCCAGTCTGGGTTCTGGGCACACTGTGACTCTGCTGAGGGCAGAGTGGGGTGGGCAAAGCTGCTCCTCATCTTCCTCGGGCACCCTCAGGCTCTGACTCGGGGGGATGTGCTGGGCTGGTGCTGCTGGATTAGAGTTAAATTGGATTTTGGGGAGAAATCCTTCCCTGGGAGGGTGGGCAGGCCCTGGCACAGGCTGCCCAGAGCAGCTGTGGGTGCCCCATCCCTGGAAGTGTCCAAGGCCAGGTTGGACAGGGCTTGGAGTAACCCGTGGCAGGGGGTGGAATGAGATGGACTTTAAGGTCCTTTCCAGCCATTTTGGGATTCTGTGGAACTGTGCAAAAACCATAAATCAAAGCACAGCAAGGACCATAAATAAGAGCACAGCCCCAGCTCAGGCTGTAACAGAAGGTGTTGCTTTGCATTTTACTCCGTGTCAGGTCCCAGTGCTTGTTCCACCCAATGTGGTGCCTGGTCCTGGCAGATCCCAGTGGATCCCAGTGGGACTGGGCAGGTGGGGAGGGGGCTGTCCCCTCCCCTTGGCTTGGAGCAACCTGGTCAAAGGGCTTGGTCTTTAAGGTCCTTTCCAGCCCCAAAACCATTCTGGGATTCTGGAATTCTGTGACGCCAGAGGCACCTTCCTTTGTGTGCCACCATCCCCACCCTGGGGTGGCAGCTTGTGCCCTCCCTGACCGAGTGGATGCAGCTGCAAAGGGACCACCTGGGACAGGGTGAGGACCCCCAGGGTGGGTGCTGTGCCCCCTCCTCTCCCAGCCCTGCAGCTCAGCCCCTGTTCACTCAGGGCCACCAGGTTCCAGCCTGTGGATGCTTCTTCCAGTGGAGGTTTAATTAAACCCCGGCGCTGCCCTGGCAGTGCCCGTCTGTTCCCTGAGCTGGTGGGCATGGAACCCACCAGGGCTCTGGGTCGTGCCCCCCACCCAGCAGAGCTGGATGTGGCCCCACAGCCCTGGCACAGCGTGGGCTGAGGGGGGTGGTCCTGGTTGTACCCCCAGGGTGGGAGGAGGGGGTGGTCAGTGAGGTCCAGCCTGTTGTCACCCAGCACGAGGGTGGCACTGCCCAGCCCCCACACTGTGTCCTTAATGAGACCAGCGCTGGTAATTGTGTTAATTAAGAGCTCGGGTGTGCTCCTTGTGGGTTTCAGGCTCTGTCCTCGATTGCATCGAGCAGGAGAGGGTTGGGGTTTGGACAACAGTGGCTTGTGACAGCCTAATCCCCTAATTATGGTGGCAGCAGGACAAAGGATCGTTAACCAAATTAAAACGAGCCGGTGGATTCCCTGGGTGGGGGTTGAGCCGAGCTGTGGCCTCGCAGTGTGACAGACATGTCCCCCCCTCACCCGGTGCCGTCCCCAGCACTGGGGGTCCTGGTGGTCCCTGTGCTGTGCTGGGACCCGGAGAGGGCAGGAAAAGAGCAAAGGGGAGGAAAACTTCAACGGCAAGGATGGAACGTGGAGGTTCCTGGGACTGGGGAGTGTTTATGCTGGGAATGTTTGTGATCCCAGTTTGATGCCTCTCTGGGAGTGGGCAGGAGGGACTCATGGAATCATGGAATGGTTTGGGTGGGAAGGGACCTTAAAGCTCATCAGTGCCATGGGCAGGGACACCTCCCACCAGCCCAGGTTGCTCCAAGTCCCGTCCAACCTTGGACACTCCCAGGGATGGGGCAGCCACAGCTTCTCTGGGCAAACTGTGCCAGGGCCTGCCCACCCTCCCAGGGAAGAGTTTCTTCCTAAAAATTTCTTCCTGGAGCCCTTCCAGCCCAGCCTTTCCTGGAGTTTAACACCAGCCAAGTGTGTCCTGGGAAGCCCAGAAGCTTCGTCCTCCTGCCCTCCTCCAAAACCTGCTCCTTGTAGCAACTTTGGGGAATTTTTGATGGGAGCAAAAGGATTTATTTCCCTTCACCTTCTGCATGGAAAATGAGGAAATTCAGATGTTTCCATCCCCTTTCCCTGTTCCTCCTTCTCCGCTTGCTGGCCGAGGGGACTGTACAGTCCCTCTTCTCCCTCCCCAGCTCAGCTCCTTGGCACGGAGACTTCCCAAAATAGCTGTGGGTTATCTGATCCTGGTGCTGCTCTTCCCTGCCCTTGGAGGCTGAAGGAAGGGAAGGACAAGGAAGGGAAGGACGAGGAGGAGCTGAGGAAACCCAGCCTGGGGAGGGACATTCACAGCCCAGGAGCAGGACAGCGACTGCACCCACAGGTGGCACTCCAGGGGCTTGGCATGCTTTTGCTGCGATGGAGGTGGCTGGCAGAGCATTCCAGGGCTTGCTGCTTCCCCAGGGGTGTCCAGACAGTGCCAGGCTCTCCTGTGGCATCCTGGCATCCCCCCTGCTCCCTGGGGCCTGACACTGGTGTCCCTGTGCAGGTTGGCACAGAGATGCTGTGAGAATCGTGATATCCCTGTGCAGATTGGCACAGAGATGCCATGAGGACAGTGATGTCCCTGTGCAGGATGGCACAGAGATGTGAGGAGGATCGTGATGACCCTGTGCAGGTTGGCACAGAGATGCTGTGAGGATCATGGTGTCCTTGTGCAGGTTGGCACAGAGATGCCATGAGGACCATGTTGTCCCTGTGCAGGATGGCACAGAGATGCCATGAGAACTGTGGTGATGTCCCTGTGCAGGTTGGCACAGAGATGCCATGAGAACTGTGGTGTCCCTGTGCAGGTTGGCACAGAGATGCCATGAGGACCGTGGTGTCCCTGTGCAGGATGGCACAGAGATGCCACGAGGACCATGGTGTCCCCTGATCCCACCCTGCACTGATCCCATCCTAATTCCCTTCTGGGGAATCACGGGGGAATAAACCTTGTCCCTGCAGAGGGACAGGGGGACACAGAGGGTGCCCAGGAGGGTTTGGGGACACCGCTGGCCCTCCCTCCCTCCCTCCCCCCTTCCTCCCTCCTTTCTCCCTCCTTTCTTCCCTCCCTCCCGTTGGCCTCTCAGTGATGCCCTGGAACCACACAATGCCCAGAGTCCCCCTAATTCCTCCTCTCTGTGCCCAGAGAGCCAGCCCACGACGTCGGACGAGACCGTGGTGGCCGGTGGCACGGTGGTGCTCAAGTGCCAGGTGGAGGACCCCGATGACTCCTCGCTGCAGTGGTCCAACCCTGCCCAGCAGACCCTCTACTTTGGGGAGAAACGAGGTACAGGCACCAGAGCTGGGGTGGGAGGGGGTGAGCTCCGGGACTGGAGCGATGGGGGTGCACAGGGGAGGTGGATCAGGGTGACATCCCCTCCTGCCCCCGCGCCCAGCAGAGAGGGGTGTTGGCATTGAGCCTGTGGCTCACCCCGTTGTCCCTTTGTCCCCCCAGCTCTGCGGGATAACAGGATCCAGCTGGAGAGATCCACCCCCAACGAGCTGACCATCAGCATCAGCGACGTGGTGCTGGCAGACGAGGGGGAATACACCTGCTCCATCTTCACCATGCCCGTGAGGACTGCCAAGGCCCTGGTCACCGTGCTGGGTAGGACACCGGTGACATTCCATCCTTCTCTCCACCTCCTGCCACATCCCCTCAACTCATCCTTGTGTTACCCACTGCCTGTGTGCCCATCTCTGGCTGGCAGCAGCTCACGGGCTCTTATATTTCCATCCTCCTCCTCCTCCAGGGATCCCCCAGAAGCCCCAGATCTTCGGGCACGAGCAGCCCATCGATGAGGAGAAGATTGTCCGGCTCACGTGCCGCTCCTCCGGCAGCAAACCCGCGGCCGCGCTCCGGTGGAGGTTGGGCAACAGGGAGCTGAAGGGTGGGTGCCAACCCTGTGAGGGTCACCAAGGGGCAGTGGCACGTTCTACACCTTCTGGGGCCACCTGGATGTTTGGGCAGGCTGGGAATGGGATGCTGGAAAGCTGTGCTGGGAAAGGTTGTGGTTGGTGGCCAGTTGGCCAGGAGTCAGCAGTGCCCTGGAGCCAGGAGGGACATCCCTGTCCTGGGGGCACCAGGCAGAGAGAGGGGATTGTCCTGCACTGGGGTGGCCTCGCCTGCAATATTGGGGCAGTTTGGGGGGACACAAGAGAGGGAAGATAATTATAGTCTTAGAGAGCATCCAAAGGAGGGCAATGAAGATGGAGAAGGGCCTGGAGGAGAAGTGTGTGAGGACACTTGAAGGCACTTGGTGTGTTCAGATGGAGGAGACTGAGGGGAGACCTCATTGCAGGTCCAGCTCCCTGGGGAGGGGCAGAGGAGGGGCAGGCACTGATCTCTG
>JAWMRC010000069.1:3054259-3069144 GCA_035584755.1 Thripadectes ignobilis
CCAGTTCCTTGTGTCACACATGTCCCAGTTCCTTGTGTCACACATATCCCAGTTCCTTGTGTCACACATGTCCCAGTTCCTTGTGTCACACGTGTCCCAGTGCCGTGTGTCCTGCTCTGTCACTGTGTCTTTGTGTCACACGTGTCCCAGTGATGTGTGTCACACGTGTCCCAGTGCTGTGTGTCACACGTGTCCCAGTTCCTTGTGTCACACATGTCCCAGTGCTCCGTGTCCTCCTCTGTCCCTGTGACTTTGTGTCACACATGGGGCAGGGCTGTGTGTGTGTCCCTGTGTCACCCGTGGGGCAGGGCTCTGTGTGTGTGTCCCCATGTCCCTGTGTCTGTGTCACTTGTGTGTGTGTGTCCCCATGTCCCTGTGTCACATGTGGGGCAGGGCTGTGTGTGTCTGTCCCCATGTCCCTGTGTCTGTGTCACTTGTGTGTGTGTGTCCCCCTGTCCCTGTGTCACCCGTGGGGCAGGGCTGTGTGTGTGTGTCCCCATGTCCCTGTGTCACCCGTGGGGCAGGGCTGTGTGTGTTGTGTGGGGCTGTGTGTTCCCATCCCTGGCTGCTCTCCCAGCTCCCATTCCCAGCTCCCTTCCCAGCAGCTTTCCCATACTGGTGGGATCCTCTTTCCCTGCAGTTTTGGCCTCGGATTTGGATTTTCCTCCTCTTCTGCCAAATCTCTCTTCATTTCTCTTTCTACCAGCCTCGGACTTCCCATCTTCCAGTGCTCCAACATGCTCCAGCTCTTCCCTTTCCCTCTCCTTTCCCTCCCCTCCTGGGCACTTGGCATCGTCCCCCTCCAGCATGGCACCACTGGCACCTTGGGCACCCTGTCCCCTGTGTCCCTCCCCTTTGCCTGCCCCCAAATGCCCAACCCTGTGCAGTCACTCCTTGTGTGTCCCCCCTGACTGTCCTGAGCCCTGCTGTGGGCACAGGGCAGCACCCCGAGCCCTCAGCACCCACCCACAGCATCCCGATGGGGTCCAGGGTGCTCAGCACTGTCCCTGAAGGGGTGGCACCACCTGCCTGGTGTCACAGCCCCTGGCACAGCAGAGAAGCTCCACAGCCAGGCTTGCTTCTCCTTGTCAAATTTCCCCTCTTTTCCCCCAGAACCACTTGAGACAAGCTCTTGAGGCTGCCCAGCTCAGTGCCATCCCTGCTCAGCACCAAGGGACGCCGTGGTCCCCCAGGGCGTGTGTGGGACAGTGTAGGTGGCACCTGGCGGTGGGTGACACTTCCCAGCCACACCACAGCCCCAGGGTCCCTACAGGAGGGTCCCTCAAGGGGTCTGACAGGGCAGGAGGTGGGAGAAGGTGGTCACAGCAGCACGTCCCAGAGGATGGTGGCAGGAGAAGAGCAGTGGGGTCACGGAAGGAGCTGCTGTTGAGCTCTGTCACTCCTCGGTGTCACCTCCCAGGGTTGACTGGTGTGCCTGTGTTTTTGTTGTCCTCCCCAGATCTTCCCCAGCTCCCCACCCCACACGTTCACTCCACTCCAGCCCCTCTGCCGGGCCCTTCCCAGCCCACCTCTCATGCTTCCATGGTCACCGCCTCATCCTTCACTCCAGCTCCCATCCAAGGTACCGTAAAAGCTCCTTTTCTCTCTCTTTACGGACCCGCTGCTCCCCAGCCCGGCCGGAGAAGCTCCACAGGAGGATGGTGGCCCAGCCCTGACCCAGGGGCACCTCCCGGGTGCCCAGCCAGGCTCCAGTCCCTTGTTGGTGTGTCTGGACCTCGGCGTTCTGGGGTGGTGGCACTGAGGAAGGAGCCCCCGGAGCCTGGGCTGTTCCCGGCGGGATGTGGCAGCAGCTGCCTGAGCTGCACCCTGTGCTGTGTGTCCGTGTCCTGTGTTGTCCCTCTGTCCTGCTGCCTCCCCTCTGTGTCCCTCGCCTTGTCCTGTCCAGATGTGGCTCTGTATCCCCCCAGCTGATGAGGCACAGTGGGAGGATGGTTTGTCCCCGTGTCCCAGCACCACTCCTGTGACAGGATGTGGCTGTGACATGGGACCAGTCTTGGGGTGCCATCACCTCTTGGGGTGCAGCACGTGGCTGTGCCAGCCAGCAGGGGAAGAATGAGCCAAGCCCCGCTCCACCATGTGCTCTACCTCCCTTTTTGGGGCAAAAATCCCACTGTGGAGGATGGGATTTCCCTTCCTTGTCCCCCTTGCTGCCTTCCCTGCTCACTCCCCCCTCAGCAGCTTCCACCCGCAGCAGGATCGAGCTGATGGCACCGAGCGGAGCAGGATGAGGCCCTTGGAGCCCGCGGGGTGAGAGCAGCAGCCTCTGCCCCACTGCAGGGTCTGAGCCTCCTTCTCTCTTTTCTCTCCCCCACCTGGGCAGACGCCAGCCCGGTGCCCTCGACCTCCAGCACCTACCACGCGATGATCGGCGGGGTGGTGGCTGTCATCGTCTTCCTGCTGCTCAGCCTCCTCATCGTGCTGGGACATTACCTGATCAGGCACAAAGGTACAGGGAGGGGGGTGACGAGCCAGGACCCCCGTGCTGTGTTGGAGCAGGGCGTGCTCCCCTCGCCTGGGGGTCTCTGGGGGCAGGGCTGGAGCCAGTGGGAAGTGTGGGGTGAAGGGAGGCAGCTCTTCCCATGTCCAGAGACACCCAGAGACACCTTCCTGAGTTTGGGGGTCCTGTCATGGAAACATCCCAGTGAGTCCTGGGAGCTGGGCAGCTCCCACCCCATTTCTCCATCTCTCCTCCATGGCTTGGTGCCCCCTGCCCCAGGACTGCCCCTGTGCCCGTCTCCCACCCTCCCTCCTCCTTCCTCTTCCTCCTTTCCCTCCCCACCTGGACTTTCCATCCCCCCTGGCAGGTGTGTGCTTAAGCCACGGGGAGAGCGACCCACCCAGACCCTGCGACCCACCCGCAGAGGTGTTGTGTGAGTAAGAGCCCCCCACCCTTGCTCTGGGGGTGCAGAGAAGACCCCCCCAGTTTTCTGCATGGCACAGGGACAGTGGGGTGGGAGAGCCTGGCACAGCCAGGGTGGGCAGCTCCCATGACTAGAGACCACCTGGAGCAACTCCATCGATGCTCCATCGCTCCCAGTGGCTTTCCCATTTCAGTCCAAACCCAAAAGACCACCAGGACCCCTCCGGGGAGCCCAGCCCAGCCTCCCCCTGCCCAGTGGGTGCCCCCCGTGACCCCCCACCCCTCTGCCCACCCAGGTACGTACCTGACCCACGAGGCCAAGGGGTCTGACGACGCGCCGGACGCCGACACCGCCATCATCAACGCCGAGGGCGGCCAGGCCGGCGGCGACGACAAGAAGGAGTATTTCATCTAAGGGCGTCGGAGAGAGAGAGCGAAAATGGAGCCAAGAGAACCCCGATGGCAACGGAAACCAGACCACAAACCCCCACAAAACCCAACAGATTTTCTCTGGCGCCCGGCACGGGCGGACGGACGGACAGAGGGATGGCGGGACAGAGAGCAGAGAGAGCCAACGGCCTTGAGACGCGACGATGCTTCTTCTTGAACTTGTACAAAAATCGTTCCACCACGAACGGCGAGAGCCCCGGCCCCGTTTGCTTGCTTGCACCTCCATCCCCACGCCCAAAACAAAAAAAATCACAGACCAACCAGTGAGTGAGCGACTTTTCCTACTTCCTTTGGACCTTTGCTTTGGTTTTGTGGCTGCTCTTTGCTTCGGGCCCTTGGTTGGGATGTTGGGCTGGGGTCGATGTAGCTCTTCCCTTTGTTTCTCTCCATTTTGGTTTCTTTGACATCCAAGGATAAAATCAGCTCCAGGCTCTGGTGCAAGCTCGGGGCAGCTGGGTGGGCCCCCCCGGGAGATCCCCACCGTGTCCCAGTTGCTCCCCACCATTCCTGGGGTGGCGGCTCCAGTTGGGACGGGGAGCGCGGCCGGTGGGACCGGGGCGAGGTGCCAGCGGACCCCGGGGCAGAGCAAGGGGGGGGCACCCCGGGCCCCCGCCCCGATTTTATCCTTGGTGGTTCTTGTGGAACAGTGTCCATGCGGGAGGAGAGCTGTCCTCGTGCAGTCGGTGTGTGAAGGGGGGGATGAGCTTCCAGGGTGGGACCCACGAGGCCCCCGGAGACGCTGGGAGCTGCCGAGCTCCCCCAGGTCCCACCCCAGCGGGAGGGGGGAGGGCACAAGTTTGGGTTTTTTCTTTCGAGGGGGGCTAATCCAGAGGAAAAAACGGCCCCGATTTTATAAATTCTCCGATTGGAAACGTCAATTTAGACCATCTATTGAGATGTTCAGTGCAGGAGGCAGCCCCGTGGGCCTGGGGCTGATTCCCTCGGAGCTGGGCGTGGGGGTCTCTGTGTCCCCCTTCCCTCCCCAGCCTCTTCCCAGGGCAGGGCTGAGCTTGGAAAGGGCAGTTCCCAACAGTGGCTGAAACACCCACGTTTTGTGTCTGGGGAGTTCGAGGGTCCCCGTGAAGGCTCATCCTTCTTCCTTGCTCTTCCTCCTGCCTCTTCCACCATCACTTCCAAGACAGAACCGAGCACTTTTCCCAACCTCTCCAGCACGTCCCCTTGGCCCACCCCAGCCACACACCCATGGGATGGGGCTGCTCCTCTGGCATTGTCAGGAAAACCCTCCAACATCCCGTGTCCCTCACCCTTGGGATGAGCTTTCCCAGGATCCCACGTGCTGGGCTGGACACAAGGGGTTTGCAGGAGCTGCCCTTTGGATGGGCACCCCTTGGATTTGGGGTGATGGAGGAGGAGAGCCCTCAGAGGGGGTGAGGGACATCACCTGAGAGGTCACCCCTTGGATTTGGGGTTGTCAGGAGGAGGAGAGCCCTCAGAGGGGGTGAGGGACATCACCTGAGAGGTCACCCCTTGGATTTGGGGTTGTCAGGAGGAGGAGAGCCCTTAGTGGGGTTGGTAATGTCACCTGGGCGGTCACTCCTTGGATTTGGGTCTGTGTAGAGGAGGAGAGCCCTTAGTGGGGTTGAGAATGTCAGCTGGGAGGTCACTTCTTGGATTTGGGGTGGTCTGGAGGAGGTGAGCCCTCAGAGGGGGTGAGGGACATCACCTGGGAAGTCACTCATTGGATTTGGGGCTGTCTGGAGGAGGAGAGCCCTTAATGGGGTTGGTAATGTCACCTGTGAGGTCACCCCATGGATTTGGGGCTGTCTGGAGGAGGAGGAGAGCCCTTAGTGGGGTTGAGAATGTCACCTGAGAGGTCACCCCATTGATTTGGGGCTGTCTGGAGGAGGAGGAGAGCCCTTAATGGGGTTGGGAATGTCACCTAGGAGGTCACCCCATGGATTTGGGGCTGCTTGCAGGAGGGAGGAAGGAGTGAAAGCCCTTGGAGGGGTGGGAAGCCTCACCTGGGAGGTGGAGGAAGAGCTTCTGTCCCATGCCATGGGGTCCCAGGTGCCCACAGGGCAGGAAGTGTTGCTGCCATCCCAACCCCGCAGCCCCAGGTGCCCTGTGGGGCTGGACAGGGGCTGAGGAAGAGGAGGCACAGGGTGTGAAGGAGCCATGTGACATTTGTGACACGTGTGTAGACGGGGGGAGGTTCACGTGGCTCAGCCGTGGGGGCACCAGGAGAGCCTTGGGGTTCCCTTCAGCGTGTGCAGCAGTTTTTGGGGTCTTGTTCCTCCCTTCCCACCCCTTGGTGGGAGGGCTGTGGGTCTGGACCCCCCAGAGCAGCTCTGAGCTCATTTTGGGGGATGGACCTGAGCCTGTGTGGGCCCCACGCTTGGCTGAAGGTCTTTAGCACCCACCATTGAATGACTCTTCAAATAAAACCACACACAGATGTGTTTTCCAGTACAGTTTAATCTCATTGAAGCCTGGGGTAGGGCTTTAGGGATGCCAGAGAGAGCCCCAGCGCTGGGGACTGGGAGGGAACTGGGCTAACTGGTCCCTGGGGAGGGGAGGTGGGAGGTCAGGTTGGACACTTTGCCCCTTGGGGGTTGGTTTCTCCCCAGTTTTGCTGCTCCAGGGGCTGTTATAGCCCAAGATAAAAGCCCAGATTTGGCCTTTTTGAGGTGCCACGTGGGGTGGGACATGCAGGACACAGCCTGGGGTGGGTGTTGGCAAAGGACAGGCCAGGTGTCACCTGGGTGGACCTGTAGACCTGCTGAAGTCACAGCGAGAGGCTGAGCCACCACCCTGGGTGTCACAGGGGCTGGGAGCAGTGGGAGCATCAATCCAAGAGCCAGAGGGTGTGGTGGATGTCGGAGGTGGCCGTGGTGGTGCTGGAGGTCTGCTGGAGGTCTGTGTCACACGGGAGGGTGACAGGAACACCAGGTCACACGTGGGGAGAGGGAGAGGCTGTGGGGTGATGGAGACACTTGTGAGGCTGCCAGGGGGCATGTCCTGATCTGGGGGGTATGGTGGGACACAACATGCCATGGGTGTAATGGAGGAGGGTCTGGTGGGACATATCATATTATGGGTGTGATGGTGGAAGGTCTGGTGGGACACATCATGTCATGAGTGTGATGGTGGAGGGTCTGGTGGGACACAACATGCCATGGGTGTGATGGAGAAAGGTCTGGTGGGACACACCATATCATGAGTGTGATGGTGGAAGGTCTGGTGGGACACATCATGTCATGGGTGTGATGGAGAAAGGTCTAGTGGGACACATCATGTCATGGGTGTGATGGTGGAAGGTCTGGTGAGACACACCATGTCATGGGTGTGATGGTGGAAGGTCTGGTGGGAACACACCATGTCATGAATGTGATGGAGAAAGGTCTGGTGGGACACAACATGCCATGGATGTGATGGAGAAAGGTCTGGTGGGACACACCATATCATGGGTTTGATGCTGGAAGGTCTGGTGGGACACACCATGGCTTGAGCATGTGGAGAAACCACCTGGTGAGCATGAGGTCCTCGTGTGCCAGGGGTGAGGTGTGGTGGGAAGGGCCCTCTGGGGGGCTTGGGGGCACAGTGGGGTTCACTGTGTGATTGTTGAGTCCTTGGGGTGATGGGCACACGGTGTGCCAGGTGGGCAGAGCAGCAGGTACGTGTTATTAGTGGGGCACCCAGGGTGCCCTGAGGGTGTGCAGGTGGTGGGGTGCACCCTGTGTTGGCTCTGGGACCCATCCTTGGTCCATCAGGGGTTGATGTCCCAAGAGGTGCCATGGGAGGTGTGACAGGTGGCACCTCAGTACCTGCCTGAGGGTGACAGGGACAAGTGGCACGTTCAGTGTCCCCACGTGTTTGGGACCAACCACCTCCCTCAGCGGCCCCTTTGGGACTGGGGGGTCCTCGTTGGCCACACGAGGTGTCCCCACACCCCCCTTGTGCCACCGCTGGGTCTCCAAAGCAGGACACGGCCGGGGCGGGGGGGGCCAGGAGGATTTGGGACCCCAAGGTTTGCAGCCTGAACTCTCAATAGACACGAAAGCCATATTTTTTGGGAGCTCTGGAGACGCCGGGGGGCGCTGGTGGGGGCAGGGCAGAGGCTGGGCTGTGTGTTGTGCTGTGTTCTTGTCTGTACATAAAAGGGAGACAACGACCGTCGATGTGACTTTATAACCTTTCTAATATCCTGTGCTAATCTCGGAAAATAATCCTATAAATATATCTGGATTACACACGTTACTACCTGCCTGTGTCTGTGCTTGAGAGGGGCGAGGGGGAGCTGGGGAGGGGGATGTGGCTCGGGAGGGACGGAGCTCAGCCCCCCTCAGCCCCCCAAACCTCCGCCCTGGTCCCCCAGACCCACCCCAGTCACCCAGCTCCTGACCCTCAGCTACCCCCAAATCATCAGACCACCCCTAAGAGCAGTAGCCCCCAGTCCCAACCCCCGGAGACCCCCAAATCTGCCACCCAGACCCACCCCAGTCACCCAACTCCTGACCCTCAGCTACCCCCAGATCATCGCCCCCCCACCCAAGAGCAATAGCCCCCAGTCCCAGCCCCTGGAGACCCCTAAATCTGCCCCCCAGCCCCCCCACACCCATCCTCTGACCATCAGCTCCTCCCAAATTCCCAACCCCAAAGCCTTTCACCCCCAAATTCCCCCCACCCAGGCCCATCACACCCAACTCATGACCCTCAGAACCCCCCAAATCACCAGCCCCCCTCCAACAGCAGCAACCTTATTTCCCAATCCCTGGAGACCACTCCTCGCCCAGCCCTGCTGCTCTCCAGGGATGTTCCCTGAGTGCCACCAAGTGTCACCAAGTGCCACCAGCACCCTCCCTCTGCCTGCCCACGTTGCCCATATCCCAGGGTGGCCCCCCAGGACCCTCTTCCCGAGGGACAGCCGTGGAATTCCCTGCTGTAGGGGACCAGGAATGCCCCGTGGGGTCCCCTCCCACCCCACCAGCATCCCGGGATGCAGCTCCACGTGCTCCGGGAGCATCCACCCAGCCGGGACGCCTGCGAAGACAATTGCTAATTAATTTAAGGTGTTCTGCCAAGAACTGATTGTTTCCTGCTCGAGAAGTCGTGGCTGGCGCTGGTGGCTCTCCGGCTTTCCCGGCAGCGGCCCCCCCGATTTCCGTCGGGGGGTTTGTGCCAGGCCAGGAGGGCGGCTCTGGGGGCAGCTCTTATCTCCTGCCCGCAGTCCTTTGCCTCCCTCTGCGGTGGGAGGAGTGGAGCTGAGCGAGAGCGAGCAGAGCAGCCACCCGCGGGCACCCCCAGGCTCTGGTGCCCCATCGGGTGGGCACCCCTGAGCCCCGAGTGCCGCCCACGGGACACCCCAAACTCGGAGGAGCAAGTGCCATCCTGGGACACACGTCATGGGCAACTGTGTCCCCGTGGTGAGTGACCCCCCAGCCCAGTCCTGGCCCTGTCACTGTGCCCTGGGGGTGTCACATCCCAGCGGAGGGGAGGGCTGGGGGCACGGGGGGTCGGTGCTCAGTGGGGTCAAGGGGCTTCCTGGTGCTGAGTGGGGTCAAGGGGCTTCCTGGTGCTAAGTAGGGTCAAGAGGGGGGTCCTGGTGCTGAGTGGGGTCAAGTGGGTTCCTTTTGCTGAGTGGGGTCAAGGGGGTTCCCGGTGCTGAGTGGGGTCAAGTGGGTCTCCAGTGCGGAGCAGGGTCAAGGGGGTCCCCGGTGCTGAGTGGGGTCAAGGGGGTCCCCGGTGCTGAGTGGGGTCAAGTGGGTCCCTGGTGCTGAGTGAGGTTATGGGGGTTCCCTGTGCTGAGTGAAGTTATGGGGGTCCCCAGAGCTGAGCAGGACCACGGGGGTCCCCAATACTGAGCGGGACCATAGAGGGCCCTGGTCCTGAGTGAGATTAAGGGGGTCCCCGGTGCTGAGCAGGACCATGGGGGTCCCTGGTCCTGAGTGAGATTAAGGGGGTCCCCAGTGCTGAGCAGGACCATGGGGGTCCCTGGTCCTGAGTGAGATTAAGGGGGTCCCCAATGCTGAGCAGGACCACAGCTCAGCAGGTGCTGCTGCCATGTTCTCACTCACAGAAGGCTCTGAGGGCTCTGCACCCACCCATTGGGGTCTGCACCCACCCACCCTCAGGGGCTCTGCACCCAGCCCGGCTGGTCTGTGACCCTCCTTTGGGACAGGAAAAGAATGGGGCCAGCCGAGGCCCGTGGTGCCCTCCCTGGCTATCAGCCCTGGCATCCCCGCTCCGTGCCTGTTGCGTGTCCCTCCCTGATAACCCGCCCTGGCGCTGCCGGGGGATTCCCAGCCCCGGTGCCCGGGATCGGGGGCCCAGCCGTGGGATGTGGCACCGGCTGGTCCCTCCCTGATGCCCACCCCCCTCACCCACAGAGCCCCAGTACCCCTGGGAACCAGAGTTTCCTGGACTTCGAGGAGATCATGGGCAACTTCTCCTACGGTGAAGACGATGACACCTACGATGACTTCCTGGACTACGATGCCGCCCCCTGCCACAACCACTTCTGTCCCCTCTTCCTGCACGTGGCACCCCCTTTCCTGGCAGTCACCTGTGCCACGGCCACGCTGGGCACCGTGGCACTGCTGGTGGCCCTGGTCAAGCGCCCTCAAGCCTGGCAGTGGCCACAGAGCCGGGCTCTGGTGGCCCAGCTGGCGCTGGGCATGGGGCTCTTCGCAGCGCTGCTGCCGGCGCTGGCCGCGGGCATCGCATGGGGCTGGCACCTGGGCACGGGGCTGTGCCGCCTCACCCACCTCCTGTGGCACTGGAGCCTCTTCGCCCAGGCGCTGCTGGTGGCCAGCGGGTCCTGGGGCAGCACCTGGGCACACTGGGACCCCCAGAGCCGGCGCCTGGCCGTGGCGCTGTGGGTCGGGGCGCTGCTCTTGGCCACGCCGGCGGCGCTGGCCAGTGGCACCGTGGAGGGCACGGGCTGCGTGCGGCGCAGCGTGGGCATCCTGAGCCCTGCCTATGTGCTGCACCTCGCCTTCTCCCTCTGCCTCCTGCTGCTGCTGCCCGCGGGGCTGCTGGTGGGCACGCTGCTGGTGCTGCGCCGGCGGGCGAGCTGGAGGGCGGGCGGGGTTGCCAGCTGGGTGTTCTTCGGGCTCTGGGCGCCCTACGGGGTGGCGCTGGCAGTGGAGTTCCTGCTGCACGCCCGGCTCCTGGAGCCCACCTGTGGCACCTTCGAGAGCTTCGACCACGCCCTGGGGCTGAGCGAGGGGCTGGGGGTGCTGCACTGCGGGCTGGGGCCCCCCGTGCTGCTGCTCATCGGGCTGTGCCACTGTGGCGTGGGCGCTGCCACAGGGTGCTGAGCCCCTGGGGTGCAGCCCAGAGCCCTGGGCTCGACACTGGCACCCTGGTCCCCTGGCCCCTTGGCACCAGGCTTGGACCCCTGGCACTGACCCTTGGCCTGGTGGCGTCAACCCCTGACCCTATCAGTGCTGCCACCTGGCACTGAGCTCAGCCCCCAGACCTGGCCTTGGCACCCCAGCACTGACCCTTGGCTCCTTGACATCAGCCTTGGCCTGGTGGCACCAACCCCTGACCCCACCACCCCACCTCCTGGCGCTGCCCTCTGGCCACCTCGTACCAGCCCCTGATCCCTTGGCACCAGCCTTGCCCCCCCAGCACCAGCCCCTTGCCCCCTGGCACTGATCCTTGGTCTGGTGCCACAACCCCTGACCCCACCACACCATCTCCTGGCACTGCACTCTGGCCCCTTGGCACCAACCCCTGACCCCCCCCCCCCAGCACCAGCCCCTTGCCCCCTGGCACTGGCCTTGGCCCCCCAGCACCATCCCCTCACCCCACAGTGCCCCACCAGCCCCATCTCTGCCCCCTGGACCCCTAGATCTGTGCCAGGCTCGGTGCCCCTCTGCCCTCCCTCCCCTCCCTTGGGGTTTCAGCCCCTCTTTGGGGTTTGGACACCCCCATTTCCCCCACGGAGAAAACCCCGGGGTGCCTCAAGCCCCTCCCCAGCCCACCCACGCGTGTCAGCCCCACACTCCCGTGGGTTTCCCAAGGCTCAGCTCCAGCCCCTTCCCAGCTCCAGGGAGGGATTTTGGGATTCTCCAGAGGGATTTTTCCCTCTCTCCTGGCACGATGAGACGATCCCGTGGGAATTGTACACAATAAATTCGTCTGCCAGAGCCGCTGGCCCAAGTCGGTTAATGGGGGGCACTGGGAGGTGGGAGGGACACGGGTGGGGTGGGGGACACGCGTGGGGTGGCTGGGGAATGGGAAGTACCTCCAAACTGGCAGGAAAAGTTCCTAAGGAAATGATCAGAGGGAACTGGGGGGATTTATACCCGGAGCCCACGAGGGACGGGCGCGTGCGGTCACACGGCACCCAGGATGGGACACGGGGGGTTGGGAGGGAGATGGAGCTGCCCCAATCCCTGCAGGATCCGGGGGGATTGGGGGATGGTGAAGGCTCCCCAAACCCTGCAGAACACAAGGGCTGAGGGTGATGGAGCCGTCCCAAACTCTGCAGGACACGGGGGAACCGGGGGGGATGATGGAGTCGCCCCATCCCCTGCAGGACCGGGAAGATTGGGAGGCTGATGGAGCCGCCCCAATCCCTGCAGGACACGGGGGGGTTGGGAAGGTGATGGAGCCGCCCCAATCCCTGCAGGACCTGGGTGGGGCTGGGGGTGTTGAAGACACCCCAATCCCTGCAGGACCTGGCTGGGGCTGGGGGTGATGGAGACACCCCAATCCCTGCAGGACCTGGCTGGGGCTGGGGGTGATGGAGACACCCCAATCCCTGCAGGACCTGGCTGGGGCTGGGGGTGATGGAGACACCCCAATCCCTGCAGGACCCGGGGGCTCATTCCTGCTAAACCGAAGGACTGACTGGCAGGGAACGAGCCCCAGACCTTGTCCCCAAATTGTGGGATCCCTCCCACTGCTGCCCTGCCCCCAGCATGGACCCTCCCCAGCCTGGTGCCATCATTTGGGGCAGCCAAAATCTTCCCCTGTGCCCACCTGCCCACGCCCAGGACACTCTGGGGACCCCCAGACCTTGGTCACCCCAGGAGGACACCACACCCTCCATCTCCGTCCCCTCGGGCAGGACGGGGGGAGCCGAGCCAGGGATGTGCCCCCGAGCTGTGGGGCAGGGCAGGGGCACGGGGGCACCTTCCCCTGCACCCCTTGGATGAGCCCTGATCAAACCAGGTCACTCCCGCAGGGGTTTGCCCAGGGCAGGGAGAGGAGGGGACAGAGACAAAGCCACAGACTGGGTGGGCACGTGGCTGGAGTGTCCCTGTCACCCGGGTGGGCTCATGGAGGGGGTGCCCCCACCCCATCACCCAGGTGGGCACATGGCTGGGGTGCCCCCATCAGATGGGTGGGCACGTGTTTGGGGATGTCCCTATCACCTGGATGGGCACGTGGCTGGGGTGCCCTCAGCCCATTATCCAGGTGGGCACATGCCTGGGATGCCCCTATCCCAACACCTGGTGGGCACATGGCTGGGGTGTCCCTGTCACCAGATGGGCACATGGCTGGGGTCTCCCTCTCACTTGGGTGGGCACATGGCTGGAATGCCCCTATTCAATTCCTGGATGGGCACATGGCTGGGGTGCCCTCACCCCATAATCCAGGTGGGCACATGGCTGGGGTGTCCCAATCACCCAGGTGGGCACATGGCTCGTGTGCCCCCACCCCATCACCCAGATGGGCACATGGCTGGGGTGTCCCTGTTGCCCAGAGGGGCACATGGCTGGGATGCCCCCACCACCAGGGTGGGCACACATCTGAGATGCCCCCACTGTCCATGTGAGCACACAGCTGGGTTGCCCCCACCACCCGGGTGGGCACATGCCCAGGGCCCAGCTCCAAGGGGAGTCCCGTGCAGGTCTTGTGGCACAGCCGTGTGACAGCATGAAATTGGCCCTCCAGGGCATGCCAGGCTGCTGGGAATGGCACTGGGGGCACACCCCCTCCTCAGCCTCCCCTGTCCCCTCCCACCCTCCAGCACATAAACCCCATGGCAGCAGCAACAGCAGTGCTGTGCCCACCCAGCTCCTCTCCTGGCACCAACCATGAGACAACTGCAGCTCTGGCTGCCCATCCTGGCCGGGCTCACGGGGATCGTGGCCCAGGAAGGTAGGGGTGACACCAGGGAGGGTGACATCGGGGCAGGTGACACCGGGGGTGGGGGGGGGTGACGCTGCCCTCGATGGGGGACACGTAAGGACCACCCAGGTGACACCAGGTGACACCAGGTGACACCAGGTGACAGTGGGCAATGACCAGAAGCAGCTCTGAGCACCTCAGAGGGAACAGCGAGAGCAGAGGAGGTGACAGAGTCACCCCAAGGGGTGACAGGGACCCTGTGAGGGGTGACAGAGCCCCTCAGGAGGTGACAGTGCCCCTGTGAGGGTGACAGAGCCCCTGTGGAGGGTGACAAAGCCCCTCAGGAGGTGACAGAGCCCCTCAGGAACTGACAAAGCCCCTCAGGAAGCGACAACTCCCCTGTTAGGGGTGACAGGACCCCTGTGAGGGTGACAGACCCTCTCAGGAACTGACAAAGCCCCTGTTAGGGGTGACAGAGCCCCTCAGGAGGTGACAGGGTCCCCCAGGAGGTGACAAAGCCCCTGTTAGGGGTGACAAAGACCCTCACGAAGTGACAGAGCCCCTTAGAAGGTAACAAAGCCCCTCAGAAGGTGACAAAGCCCCTGTTAGGGGTGACAGGGCTTCTGTGAGGGGTGACAAAGCCCCTCAGGAAGTGACAGAGCCCTTCAGAAGGTGACAAAACCCCTGTGAGGGTAACAGGGTCCCTCAGGAGATGACAAAGCCCCTGTGAGGGTGACAAAGCCCCTCAGGAGGTGACAGGGCCCCTCAGGAGGTGAAAAAACCCCTGTGAGAGGTGACAGGGCCCCTGTGGGGGGTGACAAAGCCCCTCAGGATGTGACAGAGCCCCTGTGAGGGGTGACAGGGCCCCTGTGAGGGTGACAAAGCCCCTGTTAGGGGTGACAGGGCCCCTGTTAAGGGTGACAGGACCCCTCAGGAGGTGACAGAGCCCCCGTGGGGGGTGACAAAGCCCCTCAGGAGGTGACAGGGCCCGAGTGAGAGGTCACAGAGCGCCTCAGGACGTGACAGGGCCCCTCAGGAGGTGACAGAGCCCCTCAGGAGGTGACAAAACCCCTGTGAGGGGTCACAAAAGCCCTTAGGAGGTGACAGGGCCCCTCAGGAGATGATAAAGCCCCTATTAGAGGTGACAGAGCCCCTCAGAAGGTGACAAAACCCCTGTAAGGGGTGACAGAGCCCCTGTGACAGGTGACAGAACCCCCCCAGGAGGTGACAGGGCCCCCGGAGGTGGCACTCACGTTGGTGGGGGTGACGCTGGGGGACACGGCGGGGGCGGGGGCGCGGCTGGAGCCCGTCGGCGGCTCAGACCCGGAGACGCGGCGCTTCTTCGACAGCGGGGAGCTGGACATCTGGGGACAGGGGACATCGGGGTCACAGGGACAGCTGGGGACACTCTGGGGACACTCTGGGGTCACAGGGGAGCTGGACATCTGGGGACAGAGGGACACTCTGGGGACAAGGGACACTCTGGGGACACAGGGGAGCTGGA
>JAWMRC010000069.1:3079214-3096343 GCA_035584755.1 Thripadectes ignobilis
CACTCCCCCCGAACTACATTTCCCATCACCCCCCTCTCCCCGCCCCTCTCCCCCATTGGCCACCTCACCCCATGGCCCTTCGGCGGCCCCTCATTGGCTGTTACCTCGGCAACGCGCGGCGGGGGGCGTGTCCGGGGGGGTTTGTTTGCCGGCCGGAGCCGAGCGGCGCCCGAAGGGAGGCGGAAAGAGCCGAAAGCGGCCGGAAAGAGCCGAGCGGCGGGCGGGCCGGGCATGAGGAGCGGCGGGACTCGGAGCCCCCCGCGCCCCCCGCCCGGGGCCGGTGCCGGTGCCGGAGCCCCCCGGGCCGCCCGGCACAGCCCGCCGGGGCACGGGCCCCGCTGCTGAGGCCGCGGGAGCCGCCACAGGGCACGGCAGGGCACGGGGGGCTGGGCTATGCGGTGGTGGCTGCGCGCCGCCCTGCTCAGCCTGCTCGCCGGAGCCGGGGGTGAGTAAGGGCACCGGGGGCGGTGGGGCCGGGATGGGCCGGGGGAGGGTCGTGGTGGGGCTGGGATGGCCGGGGGAGGGTCCCGGTTCATCCCGGTGTGTCCCGATTTATCCCGGTGGTCCCTCCCCGTTCATCTCGGTCCCTCCCGGTGTGTCCCGGTTCATCCCGGTTCATCCCGATGCGTCCCGGTGGTCCCTTCCTGGTGTATCCCGATCCCTCCCAGTTCATCCCGGTCCGTCCCGGTGGGGCCGGTCTGGCCGGTGCCGGGGGCAGGGGAGGAGGGACCGGGGGCTCCGGGGGGCGATGGAAGCGTCCCTCTCGGTTTATTCTGCTCCCTTCCGCTTTATCCCGGTCTGTCCCGGTCCATCCCCGTGTGTCCCGGTCCCTCTCGGTGTGTCCCGGTCTGGCCGGTGCCGGTGCATGGGGACGCGGGGGCGGTGGAAGGGTCCTGGTCCATCCCGGTGTGTTCCGATCCATCCCAGTATGTCCCGGTCCATTCTGCGTGTCCCGGTCCGTTCCGATCCATCACAGTATGTCTCGGTCCATCCTGATCCACCCCAGTATGTCCCGGTGTGTCCCGGTCCATCCCGGTGTGTCCCGGTCCATCCCGCTCCATCCCAGTGTGTCCTGGTCCGTCCCGGTCCATCCTGGCTTGTCCCAGCCCATTCCAGTCCATCCCAGCGTGTCCCGGCCCATCCCGGTCCCTCCCGGTGTGTCCCGGTCCATCCTGGCGTGTCCCGGTCCGTCCCAATCCATCCCAGTATGTCCCAGTCCATCCCGCTCCATCCCAGTATGTCCCAGTCCCTCCCGGTCTGCCCGGCGCCCCGGCAATGCGGGAGAACACGTCGGGGCCCCGCGATCTCCCTTCTAGGAGCACGGGGAGGATTCCCCTCCATCCCGGCGCATCCCAGCCCGGTCTCACCCGTGCCCCCCGGTGCCGGTCCCGCAGGCAGCGGCCGGAGCGAGCCCCGGGCCGTGGTGGGGCGCGTCGGGGGCAGCGCCGTGCTGGGCTGCGGCTTGCTGGGCGCCCACGAGGCTCGCCCGCCGCTCTACGTGATCGAGTGGGTCCGGTTCGGCTTCGTCCTGCCCATCTTCATCAAGTTCGGGCTCTACTCGCCGCGCGTGGACCCCGAGTACGCGGGTAAGGGGCGGTTTGGGGCGGCCCGGGGGTCCCCCACGGGGGTGGGACCACCTTAATCGCGCTGCTGGGGGGGTGGGGGGCTCTGTCAAGGGGATGGTGAGGGGGCCAGGGAGGTCCCTGCGAGCAGGTGAGTCCAAACCCCCATTTCCATCCCCATCCACATTCCAGCAGCTCCAGGGATGGCAGGAGGGATGGGGGTCCCCCTGCCTGGGCAGCAGGAGGGATCCCCACGGGGCAAAACTGAGAGAAGCCCCCTCAGTGTGGCACACCCATCCCCGTGGGCTCTGGGGCATCTCCTCCAGGGCAGGACAGCTGAGTGCCCGGGGCTGGTGCCATCGGGGTACCCGGGGTTGGTGCCATCGGGGTGCCCCGGGCAGGGGGCTGCGGGCGCTGCCACGACCCTTGCGATGGGTCGCCTGAAGGTTGAGGCTGGGGAGGGGATTTCGGGGGAGCTGCTAATTGGAGCAAAGCTGGGCCGGGGACGGGCTGGGCGTGGGAGGGGGATATTCGCCGCTTTACCGGGTATTTAAAGTGAATGCTGGCAGAGCCGGAGGGATCCCTGCGAGAGGATCCCTTGGGGAAAGGAAGGGAAAACCACAGGGGTGTCCCTCGGGGTTGGGGGGAGCTGGCAGCGTTGCCCTGTGCCAGCCACACACCAAAATCCCCGCTCCGACCCTTCCTCGGGGGGCCGGAGCGCGGGATCAGGATCCACGCCTGAGTCCCTTCTGCCAAAACTGGTCCCTGCCTTAAAGTCACCTGGTTTGCGACAGCCCCTGCCCTGTCGCCCCTTCCCCGGCTGCGTGGGAGGGCACAGATTTTGGGAGGCGCCTGGGGAGGTTTTCACCAGCTCTGAGCCGGCTCGGGGGTGACAACACGCCCCTCCCGGGCGCGACGAGGCACCTGCTTTCCCGGGAGGCTCCTGTTACCTGAGCGGGGCCCCGGGGCTGCCGCAGCTCGGGTTACCCACGGAGGGGGTGGCAGTGTCCTGTCTGCGCTGCCCGCAGCCCCGCCTTGTCCCCCACCCTGTCCCCACCGCCGCCAGCGTGGCCCCAGGAGCAGATTGGGATCAGGGCTGGGGGGAAGGGGCTGGTGGCTTGGAATGAGGGCGAGTGGGGTGGGCAGGGGGGCCGGGGGCCGTCACCATGGCAGCGGGACGGCTTGTTTTCCATCCGCTGGGAAGGGATGGAGGGAAGGGCGAGGGCAGCCCCCTCCTCCGGCCCTTCCCAGGTGCATCAGATCAGGTGTCACCCAGAGGGGGTCTCTTCTGTCACCAGGGTGCCCTGTGGGGCGATTTGGGGCGTCCTGGGCACAGCGTGGGCTGCGGCTGCCTCTGTGGGAGCGCCTGGGGGGATGGGGTCTGCTCGCCCCTGGGTGCCACCACCTCCGTGGTGTCATGGGCCACTGGCCCCTGCTCTGGAGCAGGGCTGGTGGTCCCTGGCTTGTCCCAACCCCCGCTCCTGGCTGTGGCCGCGTGGCGGGGGCTGCAGCCCCCTTTGTGTCGCCCCTTTGTGTCCCCCCCCCTTTGTGTCCCTCTGAATGTCGGTTGCCAAGGGCTGGGGGATGCTGGGCTGGAGGATTTTGTTTTTGCAGGGTGGTGGAGGAGGAGGAGGGGGCTGGGGCCGGCACAGGGGGATTAAGGGGGGAGGCTGGGGGGCGTCCCCGGGCCACTCTGATCCCTTCCAAAGGGACCTTTGTTCGGGAGCCGGCTGCTCCCGCCACGCCTGGGGCTGGGGGCTGGCAGCTGCAGCCAGGCCTGAGCTTCCCAGAGCTTCCCAGAGCTTCCCAGAGCTCCCCAGGGCTGTCCTGCTTCCCAGGGCCCACCGTGGGAGCCGCCTCTGGCTTCAGGGCTGGGGAATCCCTTGTCCTACATCTTTTGGGGTGGGAGAGGTGGCTGGAAGGAGCTGCGGGAAGGGTTAGCACGTGTTTGTGTGCTGGGATCGCAGGGCTCCGTGTGGATCCTGTCCCTCAGCCTCGCTGCCCAAACCCGCCTGCCCGGGTCCTGCCTCTCCTCCTCCTCCTCTTCATCCTCCTTGCCAGGCTTGTCTGGCAGGACACTGAATCCCGGTGCCAGCGGTGCCCACGCAGTGCCCGGCTGGGACTGTGGTGCCTCGGGCAGCATTTGGGGACTGTAGGTGACATGGGTAGAGCTAACAGTGGGATTCCCCAAAACTTCCTTCGCTGGGAACCCCTCAGGAAGCTGCTGGTCCCAGGGGTGGTGGCCCTGGAGCACCTGGCAATGGGCTGGGGATGCTGGGGCAGGGTCGGGGTGCTGGGGCAAGGAGTGCCCAAGGCAGGGTAGGGAGAATCCAGGGCAGGATTGTGGTGCTGGGCAGTAGGTGCCCAGGGCAGGGACTGCCAGGGTGGTGGGTGCTGGGGCAGGGGATGCCTAGTGTGAGGCAAGGGGTTCCAAAGGAAGGTGGTGCTGAGGCAAGGGGTGCCAGGGCAGGATTAGGGTGCTGGAGCAGGGAGTGCCCAGGGCAGGGTTGAGGTGCCCAGGGCAGGGTCAGGGTGCCAGGGCAGGATCGGGGTGCTAGAGCAGGGGGTGTCTGGGGCAGGATTGTGGTGCTGGGCAGTAGGTGCCCAGGGCAAGGACTGCCAGGGTGGTGGGTTCTGGGGCAGGGAGTGCTGGGGCAGAGGGTGCCCAGGGTGAGGCAGGGGGTTCCAGGACAGGTGATTCCAGGGCAGAGGGAGTCCAGGGCAGGGTCAGGGTGCTATGGCAGCATTGGGGTGGTGGGTGCCTGGGCAGGGAGTGCCAGGGGCAGTGGGTGCCCAGGGCAATGGGTGCCAGAGGTAGGGGCTGCCCAGGACTGTGAGTGCTGGGCACGGGGTGCCTGAGCGATGGGTGCCAGGGCAGGATTGGGGTGCCGAGGCACTGGGTGCCGAGGTGGTGGGTGCCTGGGCAGGGGGTACCACGCGAAGGGGTGCTGGGGTGGTGGGTGCCATGGTGGTGGGTGCCTTTGGCCGCGCACCCCGGCCGGGGCTGAGCCAATTGCTCACTGCACCCTGAGCCGATTATGGCTCTGATAATAGCCCGGGGGATTAACGGGCTGCGCCCGCTCTCGCTTCGGCCCTTTATCCTCCGCCTCATCAAAGAGGCCGCGGGGCGCGGGGCTGGCGCGGGGCGAGGACCCCCACGGCCCTGGGGGAGCCCCCATTGCCGTGCCCACCCCGGGGGGCTGCCCTGCTCAGCCCTGCGAGGTGGGCGAGGGGCTCAGTCCGAGCTCCCCCCGTGCTGCGGGGAGTGGGGCTGGTGCGGGGGTGCCGGGGCTTAGCAGGGCTCCTAAGGGTGAGGATCCCGGGGGGGGCTACCTGGGGGAAGGGGCCCTGGGAGGGGGGAAATGGGGGCGTTGGGCGGGATGGGGGGTGCGGCTGGTCCCAAAACCAGGTGTGCTGCGAGCGATGCTCGAAGCACTGACCCATCGTGCTTGGGTGGGGGGTGTCCCTGCCAAGGCCACCCTCCTCGGGGTGTGGGTGACAGAGCCACCACCACCTCCTCTCCTGTGTCACCGCCACCTCCTCTCCTATGTCACCAACGTGTCGTGGGGAATGTTGTGACCAACCTCTGGCTGGGCAGTTGCCAGGCCCCCGTGGTGCCAGCGTGGGTGGGCACCCCGGGGGAAGGGGTGGCCCCGGGAGGATGTGTCCCGGGGAGGATGTGACCCAGGGAGGGGGTGGCCCGGGGACACGGCTGTCCCTGAGCCCCTCCCGGGCGTGCAGGTCGTGTGAGGCTGGAGGAAGGGGCCTCGCTGCGCCTGGACCTGCTGCGTGCCGAGGACCAGGGCTGGTACGAGTGCCGGGTGCTCTTCCTCGACCGGCACAGCACCGACGCCGACTTCCAGAACGGCACCTGGATCCACCTCACCGTCAACGGTACCGGCCCTGCCCGCCCTGCCTGCTCCGCCCGGGGCCAGCCCGCATCTGCCAGGGCTGGGGCTGGATCTTCCCCAGGTGTGTGAGGGTCTGCACTTGCCTTGCAGCACCGCCCACCTTCCTGGAGACCCCCCCTGCGTTCGTGGAGGTGCGGGACAGGGCTGCTCTGAGCCTCACCTGCAGGGCCGTGGGCAACCCCCAGCCTGTTGTCACCTGGAAGAGGAGTGACCTGCCCATCCAGAGCGGGGACACGGTGCAGGTGAGGATGGGGAACTGCTGGTGACCCCCTGAGTTGTGTCCCCCACCTTGGCTGGGGTCTGGTGGGACAGCCAGGTGTGCAGGAGAGCAGATGCCTGTCCCTGCTGTGGTGGCACCCACCTCCTGCCACTGTCCTGCTCATGACACCACGTTCCTGAGTGTCCTGTCCCTTGTGGCAGTGCCACACACCTGGTCATTGAATCATAGAATATGCTGAGTTGAAAGGGACCCATCAGGATCATCGAGTCCAGCGCCTGATCTTGCCCAGGACACCCCAACAATCCCACCTGTACCCAGGATTGTTGTTCAAAAACTCCTTGAGCTCAGACAGGTTTAGTGGTGTGACCACTTCCCTGGGGAACATTCAGTGCTCAACACTGGATGAAAAACCTAAATCCTCCCTGACTCAGCTTTGAGTCCTGTCACTGGTCATGAGAGTGAAGAGATGGGTCCCTGCCCCTCCACTGCCTCTTGGGAGGATGTTGAAGACCCCAGTGAGGTCTCCCCTCAGCCTCCTCTTCTCCAGCTGAGCTCAGTAAGTGCCCTCAGCCGCTCCTCACAGGCTTCTCCTCAAGGCTCTTCACCATCCTTATGCCGTCCTTTGGATGCTCTTTAGTAGCTCAATATCTTTGTTATATTGTGGTGCCCCAAACTGCCCCAAAATTGCAGGTGAGGCCACTCCAGTGCAGAGCAGAGCAGGAGAATCCCCTCTCTCTGCCTGATGCCCCTCAGGACAGGGATGTTCCTCCTGGCTCCAGGGCACTGCTGACTTGTGGCCAACTGGTCACCAACCAGGACCCCCAGGGCCCTTTCCCATCACTGCTTTCCAGCATCTCATTCCCAGTCCGTATATCTAGGGTTGCCCCATCCTGGGGGCAGAATCTGGCACTTCCCCTTGTTGAACTTCCTATGGTTGGTGATTCCCAGCCCTCTGAGCTGTTGAGGTCTCTCTGCAAGGCCTCACCTTGAATATTGTGGCAGGTCTGGGGGGACACAAGAGAGGGAAGATAATTATAGTCTTAGAGAGCATCCAAAGGAGGGCAATGAAGATGGGGAAGGGCCTGGAGGGGAAGTGTGTGAGGACACTTGAGGGCACTTGGTGTATTCAGATGGAGAAGAGGAGACTGAGGGGAGACCTCATTGCAGGTCCAGCTCCCTGGGGAGGGGCAGAGGAGGGGCAGGCACTGATCTCTGCTCTGTGGGGACAGGGACAGCACCCAGGGAATGGCTGGAGTTATGTCAGGGCAGGGTTAGGGTGGATCTCAGGAAAAGGTTCTTCCCCCAGAGGGTGGTGGGCACTGACCAGGCTCCCCAGGACAGTGGGTACAGCCCCAAGGCTGCCAGAGCTCCAGGAGTGTTTGGATGATGCTCTGGGGCATAGGGTGTGACTCTTGGGGATGGTCCTGTGCAGGACTAAGGGTTGCATCAATGATCCTTGTGAGTCTCTTCCAGTTGGGCCCATTCTGTGGTCTTGTGGGTTTTGTGCCAGCTCCTCTCCTGCCAGTTTTGGTGCCAGCACTGAGTGCTTGCTGCTGTTTCAGGTGAGGAACGGGACGCTGAGCATCGCAGCCGTGGAACGCGCCAGCGCGGGCACCTACACCTGCCACGCCTCCAGCAAGGAGGGCACCGTCACCCACACCACCCGTGTGCTCGTGCAGGGTAAGGCTGGGTGGGCCAACCCCTGGGGACAAGGAGCCCTGGCACAGCTGGTTTTGGAGGGCAGGATGTGATGGGTGCCCTCTGCTGTGCGCCCCAGGGCCGCCCATCATCGTGGTGCCACCCCAGAACGTCACCGTGAACGTCTCCCAAGATGCCTTTCTGGCGTGCCAGGCTGAGGCGTACCCGGGGAACCTCACCTACACCTGGTTCCAGGGCAGCAGCAACGTCTTCCACCTCAGGTACGGCTGGCACAGGGGTGGCACTGAGGTGCCAGGGCTGCCGTGACACCCAAATGTGACCCTGAGCACCAGGGGATGGTTGGGTGTGTGACAGAGGGTCTGGGGGCAGGTTGGGTGTGTGACAGGGGGGTCTGGGGGAGGTTTGGTGTGTGACAGAGGGTCTGGGGGCAGGTTAGGAGAGTGACAGGGGGTCTGGGGACAGGTTGGGTGTGTGACGGGTCTGGGGACAGGTTGGGTGTGTGACAAAGGGGTCTGGAGGCAGGTTGGGTGTGTGATTGGGGGCTCTGGATGATGGTGGAGCGTGTAACGGGGTCCCTGGGGAATACTGGGATGTGTGACAGGGGGTCTGGGGAATGGTGGGGTGCATGGCAGGGGATCCCCCAGCCCAGAGCTGCGGGGACAGTGCCAGCCATGCCACTGAGCACTGTCCCCACCCTGTCCCAGCCACCTTCAGGCCCGGGTCCGTGTCCTGGTGGACGGGAGCCTCCTGCTCCAGAGAACAACCCCGGACGACGCCGGGAAATACACCTGCACCCCCAGCAACGGGCTCTGGGAGCCGCCTTCTGCCTCGGCCTTCGTCACAGTGCTCTGTAAGACCCCCCTGCCGGCCCTGGGGGTGTCTGCTGTGGTGGCAGTGGCAATGGGGGCCTCCCTTCAGCTGCCACAGGGACCCCAGCCCCGTTTGTGCCCTCAGACCCGGCGCAGGTGACCACGATGCTCCCAGAGACCCACCTGCCCAAGGGGATGCGGGGGGTGATCCCCTGTCCCTCCCGAGCCAACCCCCCCCTGCTCTCCGTCACCTGGACACGGGATGGGCGCCCGCTGGAGTTGGACAAGGTACGGCCACTCCCACCCCCTCCACACACCTTCCCAATGCCCCAAACCCCTCACCCTGACCCCACACCCCCCTCCCAGCTCCCTGGCTGGTCCGTGAGGTCCGACGGCTCCATCGTCATTGCCACGGGGAACGACGACGCGCTGGGGGTCTACAGGTGCACCCCCTACAACAGCTATGGCACCGCCGGCGAGTCCCGGCCCACCCGCGTCCTGCTCAAGGTGAGGCTGGCCAGGTGGGCTCTGAGACCCTCAGTGACCCCCCAGTCACGGCTCTGTGCCCTGTCCCACCCCCTGCCAAGCTGCCCACGCTGCCCCTGTGCCTTCCAGGACCCCCCTGCCTTCACGGTGCGCCCCAAGGAGGAGTATTTCCAGGAGGTGGGCCGGGAGCTGGTGATCCCCTGTGCAGCTAATGGGGATCCCCCACCCACCATCACCTGGCTGAAGGTAGGACCTACTGCTCTGGGGAGCCACATGAGCACCTCAGCCAGGGGTGGATGTTACTTTTGGCCTCTGGGGTGTCAGTCCTAGGGCAGTGTCCCTGTCCCCACATCCCTCTTGGGGCAGTGTCCCTGTCACCGCATCCCTCCTGGAGTAGTGCCTGTGTCCCCCCCCCACGGCCCTCCTGGGGCGCTGTCCCTGTCCCCACAATCCCTCTTGGGGCACTGTCCCTGTCCCCTCATCCCTCCTGGAGCAGTGTCCCTATCCCCACAGATACTGTGGGTTCCTGTCACCTGTTTTTTGCAGCAGAAGGGCCTCAGGGCACTTTGCTTGGTTGCCTTCTGAAAAAAACAGGGCAAAATCCTGTCCCTTGGTTTCTAAACCAGCCCCAGGATGGTGGTTCACATCAATTCCCTTTGTCCCTTTGTCCCTGATTGGCTTTGTCCCTGGTATTGGGGGGTGTCATGCCAGCCCTGTAGTGGGATGGGCTGGTGGTCACCCACCCTCAGCATGTCCATGCCATGCAGGTGGGCAGTGTGGGGAAGAGCGGTGCCCAAGTGGATGGGAACAGCAGCCTTGTCCTCCACCCGCTCATCAAGGAGCAGCACGGAGTCTGGGAGTGCAAGGCCACCAACCGGGTGGCCAGTGTCACCACTGCCACCTCCGTCCACGTGCTGGGTGAGGCCCTGGTCACTGCTGGGCTGGGATCATCCCTGGGGGCTGGGCTGCCCCTACACCATGCTGAAAGGGGTTGTTTGAGCCCCCTAAAGTGCCACTGCCCCCCGCCAGGTACCAGTCCCCACGCTGTCACCAATGTGTCCGTGCTCCCGCTGCTGCTGGCAGCCAACATCTCCTGGGAGCCGGGCTTTGACGGAGGGTACTTCCAGAGGTTCAGCGTCTGGTACACCCCACTGTGAGTGCCCACACCCCCCGTGCCCCACCCTGGAGCCCCCAGCTCGGGGCTCACGGGTCCCCCCTGCCTGCAGGGTGAAGCACCCGCCGCGGGCCCACCACGACTGGGTGTCGCTGTCGGTGCCGGCGGGGGCTCAGCACCTGCTGGTGGAGAACCTGCAGCCAGACACCAGTTACCAGTTCAGCGTCCTGGCCCAGAACAAGCTGGGCAGTGGCCCCTTCAGCCAGATCGTCACCTCCGTGCCCAGGGGTAAGGGGGGGGGGCTCCCCAAAACTTCCCCTCTGTTCCCAGAGCCTTCAAGCACCTGAGAGGCTCCCCAAAACCTCTCCTGTTCCCCCAGAGCCCTCAAGCACCTGAGAGGCTCCCCAAAACCTCTCCTGTTCCCCCAGAGCCTTCAAGCACCTGGGAGGTTCCTCAAAACCTCCCCTGTCTCCTCAGAGCCTTCAAAGATCCAAGAGGCTCCCCAAAACCTCCCCTGTGTCCCAAGAGCCCTCAAGCACCTGTGGACACTCCTGTTTCTAGGGGCTCCCCAAAATCTCTCCTATTTCTAGAGACTCCCCAAAACCTCTCCTGTTTCTAGGGGCCCTCCAAAACTCCCCCTGACCCCCAGAGCCCTTAAACACTTGAGAAGCTCCCCAAAACCTCCCCTGACCCCCCGAGCCCTCAAGGATCTGGCAGGCTCCCCAAAACCTCCCTTGACCCCCCAGAGCCCTCAAGAACTTGGGAGGCTCCCCAAAACCTTCCTGTGCCCCCAGGGCCCTCAAGCACCTGAGAAACTCCCCAATACTTCCCCTGACCCCCCAGAGCCCTCAAGAACCTGGGGGGCTCATGTTTCTGGGGGCTCCCCAAAACCTCCCCTTGGCCCCCAGAGCCCTCAAGCACCTGGGGGGCTTGTTTCTGGGGGCTCCCCAAAACCTCTCCTGTTTCTAAGGGTTCTCCAAAACCTCTCCTGTTTCTTTGGGCTCCCCAAAACTTCTCCTGTCTCCCCAGAGCCCTCAAGCACCTGAGAGGCTCCCCAAAACCTCCCTGACCCCCCAGAGCCCTCAAGGACCTGGGAGACTTCTGTTTCTAAGGGTTCCCCAAGACCTTTCCTATCTCCCTAGAGCCCTCAAGCACCTGGGGGGCTTGTTTCTGGGGGCTCCCCAAAACCTCTCCTATTTCTAGGGGCTCCCCAAAACTTTCCCTGTCCCCCCAGAGCCCTCAAGGACCTGGGGGGCTTGTTTCTGGGGGCTCCCCAAAACCCCTCCTGTTTCTGGAGGCTCCCCAAAACCTCTCCTGTTTCTATGGGCTCCCCAAAACTTCCCCTGTCCCCCCAGAGCCCTCAAGCACCTGGAGGGCTTGTTTCTGGGGGCTCCCCAAAACCTCTCCTGTTTCTGGGGGCTCTCCAGAGCCCTCAAGCTCCCGGGAAGCTCCTCTTTTCCCCCTCCTTCCCCCCTCCACCAGCCTCCCCTTTCCTCCTCAGGCTTCCCAGTGACCACAGTGCCTCCGGAGCCGCCGGCCATGACCGTGCACGTCTTCCTGTCCCCTCCGCGGGCTCTGAGGGCCAACGAGACGGTGCGGGGGGTTCTGCTGCGCTGGGACCCGCCGGTGCCCTCGCCGGTGGCGCTGAGCGGGTACGCGCTGGAGCTGCGGCAGGACAAGGGCGGCTGGGAGGTGCTGGAGCGCTCCATCCCCGGCACCGACACGCAGGTGCTGGTGCCAGGGCTCATCAAGGTGAGCTCTGAGAGGCGGGCGCTGAGGGGTTGGTGGCTGTCATGGCCCCGTGTGGTTGATGGCCCTGTGTGTGCCCTGCTCAGGACGCCTTCTATGAGTTCCGACTGGTGGCCTTTGCTGGCAGCTACATCAGCGACCCCAGCAACACGGTGAACGTCTCCACGGCAGGTGAGGCCGGGGCTGCCACCCCCTTGTTCTTTCTGCCCCTGGGACAGAAGCCAGAGGGGTGAAACGCCCAAACTCCCAAAACAGAACCCCCTTCATGCTGCCAGAGCCCTCCCTGTCCTGCCCTGCTATGCCATGCCACATTCCCTCCCTGTCCTGCCATGCCAAGCCATGCCACATTCCCTCCCTGTCCTGCCATGCCATGTTCCTTCCCTGTCCTGCCATGCCATGCCATGCCACACTCCCTCCCTGCCCTGCTACACTATACCACACTCCCTGCCTGTCCTGCCATGCCATGCCACATTCCTTCCCTGTCTTGCCATGCCATGCTCCCTGTCTGTCCCACCACACCATACCACATTCCCTCCCTGTCCTGCCAAGCCATGCCATGCTCCCTCTCTGTCCCACCACACCATGCCATGCTCCCTCCTTGCCTCACACCTGCCATGCCACGCTCCTCCCAGCACCATTCCTCTGCCCCCATCCCTTTCCCTCCCTGTTCTGCTCCTGGTGATGCCCCTGTGCGGACACCTCTGGGACCCACGTGTGGATCTGCCTCGAGTTCAGCCTCCCTGCTCATGGTGCCCACGGTGTGGGGCACAGATCCCCCTCAAGGCACCAGAGCCGAGGCTTTGCTGTGTGGCACGAGGAGGGCTGTGCCCACGTGCCCCACGGTGACGGGGTCGCCCATGTGCCCAGGTATGGAGGTGTACCCATCCCGCACGCAGCTGCCAGAGCTGCTGCCACAGCCGGTGCTGGCAGGGGTCATCGGGGGCATCTGCTTCCTCAGCGTGGCCGTCATCTTCAGCACCATGGCCGCCTGCATCATGAACCGCCGGCGCGCCGCCCGTGTCCGCAAGCGGCACCAAGGTAGGGCCGGGATCCCAGGGAGGGGACAGGGGACAGGGGACAGGCCCAGTGCCAGGTGGGCGCTCGCTGGGGGCTGAGTGGGTGCCCAGCCGTCTCCTCATCATCACTTTTTGAGTTGCTCGCCGTGTGATCCCCGTGTTGTTCTCATGGCCTTCCAGATCCACCACTCGTCTTCTCCCCCAGCAAGAAGCTTCCACCTCCACAGTAAGTCACGCCACGCCACACCACACCACGCTCCCTCCCTGTCCTGCCAAGCCATGCCACGCCACATTCCCTGTCCTGCCATGCCATGCTCCCTCCCTGTCGTGCCAGGCCATACCACATTCCCTCCGTCCTGCCATGCCATGCCATACTCCCTCCCTGCCCTGCCATGCCATACCACATTCCCTCCCTGCCACGCCATGCCCCATTCCCTCCCTCGTCCTGCCACGCCATGCCCCATTCCCTCCCTCTCTGTCCTGCTACACCATGCCATGCCATGCCACGTTCCCTCCCTGTCCCACCGTACCATGCCATGCTCCCTCGTCCTGCCACCCCATCCTTCTCTTTCCCTGTCCCATTCCCATCACACCACACTCCTTCCCTGTCCTGCCACACCGTGCCATGATCTCTCCTTGCCCTGCTTCCACCATGCCATGCTCCCCCTCATCCCAGTCCCTCCATCCCACTCCTTCCCTGTCCCACTCCTGCCGTGTCATGCTCCCCCCAGCACCATTCCACTCCCCCCATCCCACTCCTGGTTATGTCATGCTCCCACCTCCATCTCACTCCCCATGCCATGCTCCCCTTGCTGTCCCACTCCCTCCATGCCACTCTCCCCCCATCCCACTCCTTCCCTGTCCTATGATTCCCATGCCACAGTCCTCATCCCACTCCCAGCCCATGGCTGTGAGCAGAAGGACAGCTTGGGGACAGCCACCTCCCTGCTGCCACTGACCAAGGACATTAGGAGCAGAGTGCTGGGTCGGGTCTCCCCTTTCATGCACCCTCTGGGCATTTTTGGCCAGAGAAAACCTCGGGAAGCATCAGAGTAGAGCTGTGAGTGCCACAGCTGGGGGTGCTGCAGCCAGTCCTGTGTCCCTTCCAGCAGTCCTGGTGGCTCTGGTAGCCCCGACAGCACGCTGAAGCTGAAGCTGCAGCCGTCGCCGTGCCGGAGCCTGCACCGCACGCTGCTGTGGGGCGAGAAGGCTGGCACCAGCCTGGGGCTGAGCATCGCCGGGGCCGGTGCCCGCTACCCTGGCTACGAGAGCCCTGGCAGGGAGCAGGGCCGGGGGCACGTGCCCCTGGAGCGCATCTGCCGCGGCCCCGACGGCCGCTTCGTGGTGGAGACCGACCTGCGCCCGCAGCCGGAGCCCCCGCAGCCCTTCCACCAGCTGCCCAGTGAGGATGAGGAGGACGAGGAGGAGGATGAAGAGGAGGAGCCCGTGTGGCACAGAGGGGTCTCGCTGCGCCCCCGGCCCGCTGGGCAACCCCGCCAGGACGCCCGGGCCACCAGCCACCGCCACGGCCGCTACTTCGGCTACGGCAGCAGCAGCCCCGTGGACGAGGCCACGGCGTTGTGCATCGTGGACGTGAGCCCCGTGGCCTCCGCCGCCGCCACCCTGCCTTACAGCGCCGCCGAGGAGCCCCCCGGGCCCTGCCCCGGTGCCCCCTGGCACTCGCCGCCCCGCCAGGGCTCCCCCCGGCCCCCCGACCCGCCGGCCGTCAGCGGGATCCTGCAGTACCTCAGCCTGCCCTTCTTCAAGGAGATGTGTGTGGACGGCGACTGGCCGCCCCAGGAGGAGCAGGCGGAGCCCCCTCAGGCCGGTGCCCAGCCGGACCCCCCTGCCAGCCCCCCACCCACGGGGCGGGCGCTGTGCCCGGACTGCATTGACACATGTGCCAACGCCACCTCCCCACCCACCACCGCGCTCCTCGAGCCCCCCCGGCCGCCCCTGGCACCCGCCAAGGCCTCGCTGCCCGGCTCCCCAGCCTGGCACCGCTCCCCCCCAGCCAGCCCCGGGCCCCCCAGCCAGCCGGCCCCACACCTCCGGACTGAGGCCCTGGGGCGGCCACCGGACCCCGTGCCCCCGGACAAGATCCCACGGGGCAGCCTGACCAGCCAGAGCAGTGGCCGGGGCAGCGGCTCCTTCCTGCGGCCCCCCTCGCTGGCACCGTCCCTGGGGGGCACCTTCCTGGGCACCCCTCTGGGGGACGGGGGCAGCTGGCACAGCGGGGGCTTGGCGGCGGAGGAGGGACGGGGCAGGATGGATCTGGCCCTCAGCGGTGCCGGGAAAAGGTGAGCCATGGGCAGGGCAACTGGGATGAGCTGGAGCGTGCCAGGACAGCTCCTGGCCTGTCCCACAGGGCTGGGATGGGGCTGGGATGGGGTGCCCTGGCACGGAGCTGTCCTGCTGTCTCCCAGCCCTGCAGCACCCTGGGCCCTGGGAACACCCTACTTGGCATCCCCACTGTCCCTGTCCTGAGGGACCTGCCCAGTTCTCCCCCAGCATCCCTGTCCACTCCTATCTGCATCCCCACATCCCTTGGGGTGCCCCTGGGTCTGTCCTCATGCCCATCCGTGGGATCTGATGCCTTGGGATCATGCCCATCCCTGGGGTCTCACTCCTTGGGGTCTCTCCTGACACTCATCCCTGGAGTCTCACACCCATCTGTGGGGTCTCTCCTGATGCCCATCCCTGGGCTCTGACACCCTTCCCTGAGGTCTCACTCTGTGGGGTCTCTCTTTGTGCCCATCCCCAGGATCATGCTCCTTGGGGGTTTCCTCACACCCATCCCCAGGTCTCACTCTATGGGGTCTTTCCTGATGTCCATCTCCAAGGTCTCGCTCCTTCAGGTCTCTCCTTGTGCCCATCCCTGGGATCTCTCATCCATCCCTGGTGTCTCTTGCCTCAGGATCTGCACAGATGCCCTTCCTGGGGCCTGACACCCAACCCTGGGGTCTCTATGGGGTCTCTCCTGATGCCCATCCCTGAGGTCTCTGTGGGGTCTCTCCTGATGCCCATCCGTGAGGTCTCTGTGGGGTCTCTCCTGATGCCCATCCCTGGAGTCCCACTCCATGGGGTCTCTCCTGATGCCCATCCGTCGTGTCTCATTCCTTGGGGTCTCTCCTGATGCCCATCCCTGGGATCTCACTCTGTGGGGTCTCTCCTGCTGCCCATCCCCAGGGTCTCACTTTGTGGGGTCTCTCCTGATGCCCATCGCCTGGGTCCCACTCCCATCCCCGGGGGTCTCACCCCTCGGGCCGTGCCCCCTCGCCCCCCTCTCCCCCGCAGGAGGAACACCTCTGTGGACGAGAACTACGAGTGGGACGCCGAGTTCGCTCTGGAGTCGGAGCTCCTGGAGGCGCTTCAGCTTTACCGGGGCGCTGCCCCTGCCCGGCCCGGCTCCTCCATCGCCCTGCGGGACCTGCAGCGGCCCCGTGAGTGCGGCCCCCCCGTGCCCCCCAGCCCCGTGCCCAGGGCGCTGTGGCCGCCCCGACGGGCGCGGCAGCGGGGCCGGACGCTGCCTGTCTCCCCGCAGAGCCCGGCTCGGCCCCGGTGAGCTCGGTGTCGGCGGAGGCGTTGGGTTCGGGGGGTCCTCCGGAGCGCGGCCAGACCCCCCGCCCCGAGGGGTTGGGGGCTCGGCGCCGCAGGGAGGGGGTCCAGCAGCGCAGGCAGCGGGTGGGCGCCCGTGGGTGCTGCTCCGAGCGCTTCGAGCTGGCCACGCTGCTCTGAGAGACCCCCGGGACCCTCCTGGGGCGAAGGGATGAGGGGGGAATAAAGAGGCGTGAGAGCAGCTCTGGCTCCTGTGTGGCGGCGGGAGGCATACACCAACCTCACCCCCAGGGTCCTGCCACTCCCATCTCCCCGAAATTCCCCCCTCCTGGTGCTCCATGAAGGACCCAGACTCCCTTTTTGTCCAGCACCCAACCCCATCACCCCCTCCCCTGCTGCCTGCATCCCGCCCCATGTCCTATCCCTTCCACCCTCTCTTCCCACTTCATCTTTCCCACTGTTCCTTCATCTTTCCCGCTATGTCCCCCTTTGTCCCAGTCCCCATGCTTTGCACAGGCTCCCCCAAAAGGTCTCCCCTCCATTCTGCTCTGTCCCCATCTTCTCCACCTCCTGGTCCCATCTTCCCAGTCTCCCCCCCAATTTTCCCAGTCTCCCTCCTCCATCTTCCCAGTCTCCCCCATCGATTCCTCTCCTTCTGCCCCCCCAACTTTGCAGCCACCCCCATTTTCTCCCTGTCCCGCCTCATTGCTGTGTCTCCTCCATGTTCTGGTACCCCCCTCTTATTGGTGTGTCCCCCCCAAATCACAGTAACCCCCCTCTTTCTGGTACCTCCTCCCAGTGTCCCCCCAATTGCTGTGTCCCACCCCGTGTTCTGCTACCCCCCCATCTTCTCAGTGTCCCCCTAATTGCTGTGTCCCCACATGCTCTGGCACCCCCCATCTTCTCACTGTCCCCGCTTTGGTGTGTCCCCCCATGTTCTGGCACACCCCCCCCCTTTGGCGTGTCCCCCCCATGCTCTGGTACCCCCCCATCTTCTCAGTGTCCCCCCTTTGGTGTGTCCCCCCATAGTCTGGCAGCCCCCCAT
>JAWMRC010000069.1:3140466-3150520 GCA_035584755.1 Thripadectes ignobilis
CCCCGAGCCTCCCCGGCCCCTCTGCCCTCACGCAAGATGGCGGCGCCCCCCGGCCCCGCAATGGGCGTGAAGCTGCGCCCGGCGGGCCCCGCCTGCCCTTCCCCAAGATGGCGCCCGCGCCGCCACCACGCGTCCCAAGGGCGTGGCCGCCTTGCCCTCTTGCCCTCACTCAACATGGCGCCCGCCCTCCCCTCAGTAACAAACCGCGCCGGAGCCGCGCGCGCGTATCCCGGATGTCCGCCCTCACCCAACATGGCGCCCGCCCCCCCCGTGCTTTTCAACGCGCGCGAAGCCGCCGCGGGCCAGCCCTGCCCGCGCGTGGGCGTGGCCTCGCCGCCGGAAGTGGCGTCACGGCGGAGCCGCCCGGGAGCGGGGAGCGGAGCGGGCCGGGGCCAAGATGGCGGCGCCGGGGCTGGGCCGGCCCTGAGGGGCCGTGAGGGGCCTGAGGGGCCCCCGGGCATGGCGGGCTCGGACCGGCCGTAGGGGGGGCCCCGCCGCTCCCCCCGCGCTGCTCCTCGGGCCGCCGCCGCCGCCGGAGCCTCCCCGGGGCTTCCGCGGGGCCTCCCCGGCCGCAGAAGCGGCGGCTCCCCGGGGGCGTTTGACGGAGCAGCGGGGCCTGTCGGGGTCTCGGCGGGGCCTGTCGGGGCCCAGCGGAGCCTCCCCGGGGCCGTTCGGGGCCGAGCCGGGCCCTCCCGAGGGGGGAGACCCTCCTGACCCCCCCTGCTTTGGGGCCTTTCTCGCCGGGATTTTGGGCCGGTTCCGGCCGAAATCGGGGCAGACCCGAAGGTTTTTTTTGTTGGTTTGTTTTGTCTTGTATTTTTTTTAATATTTAATAGAAGCAGCCCCCGCTCCTCAGCCGGTTTTGCTGGGATTTCAGCTCCTCCCGAGGGCCAAAACCGCGGGGGGGGAGGGAGGAATGGGATGAAATTTAAAGGATTTGGTCGCTCAAACGGGGCGCTTTTTGGGGCTTTTATCGAGGTTTTTTCGCTCAGAATCGCCCGGGTCGGAGAGAAATCCGGAAAAAAGGGAATTCAGCCCTCGGGAATGGTGTCCCTGCAAACAGGACTGACTTAAGGGAGAAATCCCGGACTTGTTTTTTTTGCCTCGATAAATTATTAATTAGGGAAGGAAAAAAAGGGGGTTGGGGTTTTTTTTGGGGGGGGGGGTTTGAAAAAAAGAGGTTCGGGGGGCCCGAGGAGCAGCCCCAAGGACTGGCAGCCATCCCGGCCTCTGGAATTCCGCCCTCGGAGTGGAATCTGAGGAGTCTGTTTAAAAAAAAAGAAAAAAACAAGGAAAAAAAGGGGATTGAAGACTCCTTGGGAAGGCTCCCGCTCCGGCCCGGCCTCCAGGGACGGCTGGAGGCGCTCCCGGCTCAGGTGGGTGCTCCGGGCCTTTGGGGGGGGCTTTGCCACGGGTTTTGGGGGGTTTGGGCCGTCTCTCGGTGAGCCTGGGGAGGGATCCGGAGGGTGGGGAGGGATCTGGAGGGGTTTGGAATGGATCTGGAGGATCTTGGGATGGATCCTGAGGGTTTGGAGGGGCTTGGGATGGATCCAGAGGGTTGGGATGGATCCGGAGGGCCTGGAGGGGTTGGGATGGATCTAGAGGGGCTTGGATGGATCCAGAGGGTTGGGATGGATCTGGAGGATGTTGGGATGGATCCAGAGGGTGGGGATGGACCTGGAGGGGCTTGGGCTGGATCCAGAGGGTTGGGATGGATCTGGAGGGGTTTGGGACAGATCTGGAGGGACTTGGGATGGATCCGGAGGGTCTGGAGGGGCTTGGGATGGATCCAGGGAGGTTCAGGGTGGATCTGGAGGGTTGGGGATGGATCTGAAGGTGGATCCAGGGAGGCTCAGGATGGATCCGGAGGGTCAGGATGGATCTGGAGAGGCTTGGGATGGATCCAGAGGCTCAGGATGGATCCAGAGGGTCAGGATGGATCTGGAGAGGCTTGGGATGGATCCAGAGGGTCAGGATGGATCTGGAGAGGCTTGGGATGGATCCAGAGGGTCAGGATGGATCCGGAGGGGCTCCTCATGGAGCATTGCTGTGTTAATCCCCCTGTGCTTGAGCCAATTATCCCGATCTGGGCTAATTATCCCCCCTCTGGAGAACTTTGGGAAGCTCTGAATCCCAACCCAGCCTGGATTTGCTGCTGGGAAGGGGGACTGGGGAGAATCCAAGGCTCCCTCTGGACCTTCCCGGGCTCGGATCCGTGCAGGTGTTGGGAATTCTCACTCCAGAGCACCTTTGGGAATTCATTCCGGGATCTGGGGCATTCCAGGCACCATTCCCAGGTCGTGGAAGGGCTGTTGCTCCTCTTGCCATCCCGGGATTATCCACAGGGGGTTGTTCTTTTGGGATCCTTTGGGAATCCCTGGGAAACCGTGGCTGGAATTTTGGGATTCGCCAGGACTGACTTGGAGCGATGGATGGGAGAGAAACACATGTAAAAATAACAAATCCACCTTCCCATTAATTCATGGATCCAAATTCCCCAGTTCCACCCTGGAACAACACCTGGGAGAGCTGTTTTTCCCTCTGGCTCCTTTTCCATATGGATGTTTTATCCAGGGATGCAGCTCCTTCTTCCTCCTCCTCCTCCTCCTCCAGCATTCCCAGCCTTGGGAATGTTCTTGGGATATCCCTGCACGCTGCTCTTCTTCCTGGGAAATCCACGTTAGTTGGGCTGGGAATGGGGTTTCTGGAATTCCTGCTGGATTTAGGAGCTTTTCAGCCCCTTCACCTCCTGCCACAGGGGGAATTCCCAGAAAAATATCCTCCAAAGCGGGAAAAATGGGATTCATCCCGAGTTTTGTGTCTCCCCTGTTTTCCCTCATTAATCCGTCGCTTCCTGAGGTTTCCTGTCCCTCGGGTGTGAGGCCTCAGGATTTTGGGATGCATGGAACCCCCCCAGCAGGATTCCCACTGGGAATTGGGAGCAAAAAGCTCCCTTGGAATCTCCCTCGTGTCCGTTTCCCTGGGAAAATCCTCCTACCAAAAGCCCCAGAGTGGGATTTGTGCCTTTGCTCCCCACCCAGGCAGGAATTTCCCAGGAGTTTTGGTGAGTTTGGTGGGAAAACTCCCCAATTTTCACATGGATCCCATCAGGGATTTGGGAAGGACAATCTGAGGAGCTTTGGGAGCTCCAAAAACTTGTTTTTCCCGTTCTCCTGAACTGATGTTGATGATCCCGGATCCTCTTCCCAAGGAAAGCTCCGGAGGGGTGGGATCTTCCAGGGGATTTGTGGATCAGCTGCTCCTCATCTTCTCCTCTGGGAGATTGTCCCGCTCCCTCCGCTCCCAACACAGCAATTCCTTGAGGAAATCCAGGGATTTGGGGGGATTTTAACACCCCGACCTCCCCCTCCTGGGGATTCAAGGCAGGAGCAGAACCCAAGGGATCGTGGAATCTCCTCCCCTCTGGAATTCCCTGCTTGGAGCTCAATTTAACAGCTTTTATGGATTTTTGGGATGGGCACTTCCACAAACCCTCTTTTTCCTAAATTCCTTCTTGGTTTCAGGCAGCCCCAGGCCAAATTCCTGCTCTTTTTTTGTTGTTTTTTGGCTTCCATGGAAAGAAAACAATCCAACATCATTCCAGCACGGCTGGGGCCGAGCAGTCCAAGGAGTTGTTCCCAGTTTTCACGCAAACACAGGGAAAAAAGAGGGATTTTAAGGAAAACTCCCTAAAAAAGGATCCCAGTGGAGCCCCAGGTGCTTCATTCCCGGTTTTTTCCTCCCTGGAGGGGGCGACAGGTTGTTTGTCCCAAGGATTTGTAGGAATTTTCCCCTGGAAGGGGATTTGCAGCCCTCGTGCGTCACCGGGAATTGGGAATAGGTGGGAGATTCCTGTTATCCCTGTTTATTGTGGAAACTGTATCCAAGGAAAACTGTGTGGGGTGGATCAACACTCCTGGAGGGGAGCAAGAGCTGCATCCTGCTGGATCCTGCCTGCAAAACACCAGGATGGGGTTTTTGGGATGTTCCCTCAGGTGCTGCTTCCCACACAGGGAGCTCCTGGCCCGCTGGAATTCCCGAGGGATGGGATTTTTGGGATGTCCCAAAGAATCCCCCTGGTTTTGGCTGGGGATTCCCTGGTTTTGGGGGTCCTGGGGATCCCTGGTTTTGGCTCTCCAGGGAGAGCTGGGGCTGGGTGACAGTGGAATTCCCAGGAGAATCCCAGGAGAGTCCTGGGGGCCCCGATCCAGCGGGTTGAGCTGGTTGGACTGGGATGGCTCCGCTCCCACTGGGATCATCCCGCTCCCACTGGGATTCCCAGCAGGTCAGGACCTGCCAGGAGGCTCATTCCCATCTCCCTGGAGATTCCCGAATCCTGGAATAGTTCAGGGGGCTTGGTGTCCCCTCAGGGACTCGGTGGGATGGGGGATGTCAGACCCCCCCCCCATCCATGGATTTTCTCCCAGGTGGATTTTGGGGTGATCCATCAGTGGATCCTCCCAGGTGGATTTTGGGGTGATCCATCAGCAGATCCTCTCAGGTGGATTTTGGGGTGCCCCTCCCATCCCCAGTCCCGAATCCTTGATGTGGCCCCTCCAGGAGTGGAGTGAAGTCAGCAGTGGGAATTGTTGGGATGCAGGGCCTGTATCCATTGGGAAGGGATCCTCCCACATGGATTTTGGGGTGATCCATCAGGGAAGGGACCCTCCCCATGGGTTTTGGGGTGATCCATCAGGGAAGGGATCCTTCCCATGGGTTTTGGGGTGATCCATCAGGGAAGGGATCCTCCCCATGGGTTTTGGGGTGATCCATCAGTGGACCCTCCCCATGGATGTTGAGGTGATCCATGAGGGAAGGGATTCTCCAAGGTGTATTTTGGGGTGATCCATCAGGGAAGGGACCCTCCCCGTGGGTTTTGGGGTGATCCATCAGGGAAGGGACCCTCCCCGTGGGTTTTGGGGTGATCCATCAGGGCAGGGACCCTCCCCATGGATGTTGGGGTGCCCCCCTGACCCCCTCTCCCCCCCCACAGGCTCCATGGCGGGCCGGAAGCGCGCGGTGCCGCCGGCGTGGCCGGAGGAGCGTGGCGAGCGGGAGCAGGGGCTCTACAGCCTGCACCGCATGTTCGACATCGTGGGCGCGCACCTGACGCACCGCGACGTGCGCGTGCTCTCCTTCCTCTTCGTCGACGTGCTGGACGAGGCCGAGCGCGGGCGGATCCGCAGCGGGCGCGACTTCCTGCTGGCGCTGGAGCGGCAGGGCCGCTGCGACGAGACCAACCTGCGGCAGCTGCTGCAGCTGCTGCGCATCATCACCCGCCACGACCTGCTGCCCTACGTCACGCTCAAGCGCCGCCGCGCCAGTGAGTGTGGGCACGGCGCGATAGGGGGGGCTTCTGTTGTGATATGGGGGGCTTATGTCGCAATATAGGGGATTTGTGTCGTGATATGGGGGGGTCAGTACCATGACCTGCTGCCCTTTCGCCATGCTGAAGCAGCTCCGCAGCAGTGAGTGTGGGCGTGTCGCGATATGGGGAACTTATATCACAATATTGAGGGGCGGAGGGGCAATATGAGGGCTCAGCACCACGACCTGCTGCCCTACGCCATGCTCCAGAGATGCCACACCAGTGAGTGGGGCCTGTCGCGATAGGATGGCTTGTGTCGCGATATGTGGGGTCAATGCCATGACCTGCTGCCCTACATCACACACAAGAGGTGCAGCACCAGTGAGTGTGGGCTGTCGCGATAGGTGGAGTCACTGTCATGACAGGCAGGGCCCAGTGTCACAATAGGCTGCCCTGTGTCGCAGCAGGTGGGACCAGTGTCACGATATGCTGGCCTAGTGTTGCAACACATGGGGCCTAATGTCGTGATATGATGGCCTGTTCGAGCCTCGAGAGGTGACAGGCCAGGAAGTGGCCTGTGTCGTGATATGGTGACCTGTGTCGTGACATGGCAGCCTATGTCACGATATGCTGGCCTGTGCCATGCCCAGGAGGTGATGGGCTGGGGAGTGCCCCTATATGGTGATGTGGGGCCTGTGTCATGATATGGGGCCCTGTGTCACGATATGTGTCCCCCTGAGGAGGTGACACTGGTGACTGCAGCAATGGAGCCTTTCCCATGGGATGGGGGTGGGATGGGCTGGGGTGGGGCGGGATGGGGCAGGCGACGCTCCGAGTCTGGGTGTTGGGATCATCCCTGGGCAATCCATCCCTGGATAATCCCTGGACAATCCATCCATCCCTGGTCACTCCATCCCTGGTCATTCCATCCCTGGATAATCCCTGGACAATCCATCCATCCCTGGTCACTCCATCCCTGGTCACTCCATCCCTGGACAATCCATCCCTGGTCACTCCATCCCTGGTCACTCCATCCCTGGACAATCCCTCCCTGGCCGGGCCGTCCCCGGTGGGGGATCCCGGCCCTCCCATGGAGTTTTTCCCGCCGTGTTCCCATTGTTGTTCCCAGTGTGCCCGGACCTGGTGGACAAGTACCTGGAGGAGACGTCCATCCGCTACGTGACCCCCCGCGCCCCCGGGGAGGCCCCGCCCGGGCTCGGGCACCCCCCGAAATCAGGTGGGTGCCGGGGGGGGCACTCGGGGCATTCCCTTGGGATCATCTCCCTTTTCCATCCCTGCGGTCCCTGGGAATGCTGGGGTGACGTCAGAGCCCCATGGTTGGGGGGGAGCTTTGGGGGGTCATTTGGGGTCACCCCCTCATCCCATGGGACACGGGGGCAATTGGGGTTTCCCTCTAATGGGGGGGTGTATTTGGGATCCCCCTGGAATGGAGGGTGTATTTGGGATCCCCCTGTAACGGGGGGTGTATTTGGGATCCCCCTCTAACGGGGGGTGTAATTGGGGTCTCCCTCTAACAGGGGGTGTACTTGGGGTGCCCTGACCCCCCTCTCTGCCCCCAGTGCCTGCCCCCCACCCCTCGCTGTGCTGCCCCCCGGGGGGGCCCCAGCTGGGCCCGAAGCGCCCGGGCCGGGCCCGGAGCCTCCTCGGGAACCAGCGGAAAAGGAGGAAGTCGGTGACTCCGGATCCCAAGGAAAAACAGACCTGTGGTGAGGGGATGGGGTCTGGGATGGGGGGGATTGCATCCCAAGGGAAAACAGGCCTGTGGTGTTACCCCCATGGTGCCATAGAGGGGACCCCAAAAAGAGAAGGGATCCCGAAAAGAGAAGGGATCCAAAAAGGAGAAAGGACCCTAAAAAGGGAAGGGACCCCAAAAACAGAGAGGACTCCCAAAAGAGAAGGGATCCCAAAAAGAGGATCCCAGAAAGAGAAAGGATCCCAAGAAGAGAAGGGACCCCAAAAACAGAGGGGACCATCCCAAAACCTGTTGCTTCAGCATTGACTGTGTCATTCTCAGGGAAATCCAGACAGGTTTGGGGCACATTTGGGGCAGCTTTGGGTCCAACCCCAAGCTCAGAGCAGCAGCCCCATCAGCTCCCATTTCCCCCTCCCCTAATTTTTCCCCTCTCCTCCCAGACACCATCAGCTCCCATTCCCCCTCCCCTAATTGCCCCCTCTCCCCCCAGACATCCGCCTGCGGGTGCGAGCCGAGTACTGCCAGCACGACTCGGCCCTGCAGGGCAACGTCTTCTCCAACAAGCAGGAGCCGCTGGAGCGGCAGTTCGAGCGCTTCAACCAGGCCAACACCATCCTCAAGTCGCGCGACCTGGGCTCCATCATCTGCGACATCAAGTTCTCGGAGCTCACCTACCTGGACGCCTTCTGGCGCGACTACATCAACGGCTCCCTGCTCGAGGCGCTCAAGGGCGTCTTCATCACGGACTCGCTCAAACAGGCCGTGGGCCACGAGGCCATCAAGCTGCTGGTCAACGTGGACGAGGAGGATTATGAGGTGGGACGCCAGAAACTCCTGAGGAACTTGATGCTCCAAACGGCTCCCTGAGGGGGGGATTCGGGGGGGAGGGAGGAGTTTCCCGACTTTTTTTTTGGGTTTTTTTGGTTTTTTTTCTGTGTTTCTTTCCCCCCTTTTTTTTTTTGTTTTTTCATCTCTTCTTTTTCCCCACCCTTTTTTGCCTCATCCATTTTTTCCCCCCTCACCCTTTTATTCCCACTCTTTTTTTTGTCCCTGCCTTTTGGTTTTTCTGCCTTTTTCTTTCCCTTCTTTTTTTTCCCTTCCTTTTCTTTTTCTCCCCCCTGGTTGTTTTTCCACCTTTTCATTTTTCCACCTTTTTGTTCCCACCTTTTCCCCCCTTCCTTATTTTTCTCACCTTTTTTGTTTTCCACCTTTTTCTTTTCCTACTTTCTTTCCCCACTTTTCTCTTTTCCATCTTTTTTTCTCTCACCTTTTTCTTTTCTCACCTTTCTTTTCCTACCTTTTTTCTCCCACTTTTTTTCTTTTCTCACCTTTCTTTTCCCACCTTTTTTCTTTTCCCACCTTTTCTTTCCTGCCTTTCCCCTCCTGCCTTTCCCCCCTCAGCGTTTCTTTCTATGGATTTTCCTTCTCCTTCTCCTCCTCGTTCGGTTTCTGGGGGTTGTTTTCCAAGAGGAGGTGAAGCCCCTCCCGGTGGGATTTGGGGGTCGGAGGTGTGGGGGGAGCGCTGGAATATTCGGGAATTCCGCACTTTTTGCCCTGTCGGTTCCCCCTCTCCGTGTGTTTTCCATGGTTTCCCCCCCTCCCGTTTTCTTTTGTATCCATTAAAAACAGCAAAAAAAAAAAAAAGGGAAAAAATCCTGTTGGTTCCTGGAGGGATTCTGGGCTGGAAATCTTGGAATGTTCTGGAATTCCTCACTTTTGCCTCCTCCCCCTTGTGTTCTCCGTGGGTTTTTCCTCCCCATTTTCTTTTCTATCCATTAAAAACGACAGAAAAAGGCAGAAATCCCCTCAGGGGGATTTGGGCTTGGAGATCCAGGGGAATTTTCCATAATCCCTCATTGCCCTGTCAAACTCTTCCCCCCTCACCCACAAACCAGCCACATTTTGGGGTCATTTTCTGTGATTTCTGTATTTTTAAAATCTCACGAGAACAAAAATCCCCCCTCGAGGCTCCTCAGTCCTTCTGGGACCCCCAAACTGGGGGGACCCCAAAAGATGAGGGGGAGAGGTCAGAGCCCTGAGCTGCCACATTCTGGGGAGAAATGGGCTGATTTGGGGCAGATTTGGGGGTGAATCAGGCCAGATTTGGGGCTGCAGATTTGGGGCTGATTTGGTGCAGATTTGGGGCTGATTCAGGGCAGATTTGGGGCTGATTTGAAGCTGATTTGGGGCTCATTCAGGGCCGATTTGGGGCTGATTCGGTGCAGGTTTTAGGGCCGTGGTGACCCCACGCAGCCCTACAGTCCCTGTGGCTGATTTGGGGGCACATTTGGGGCAGGTCTCACAGCCCAGATGCCCCCAGGATGCCCTACAGGTCCCTGTAGTTGATTGGGGGCACATTTGGGGCACATTTGGCTCAAACACAGGTTTTTAGGGCCCCAGTGCCCCCAGGCAGCCCCACAAGGCACCTTTGGGGCCGGGTTCAGGGCCCCGGGGCCCCCGGGCAGCCGTACAGGTCCCGCCGTCGGTGCTGCTGCACCGGGAGGTCCCTGCGGACGCGCTCCAGGAACTGCAGGTCGATGGTGGCAAAGCAGAGCCCGGGCCCCTCCTGGCACTGGGCCACCACCGTGCCCCACGGGTCGGCCACCAGGGAGTGGCCAAAGGACACCCGGCCCTCGTGGTGCCGCCCGGTCTGCGCCGCGGCCACCACGTACGACTGGCACTCGATGGCCCGGGCACGGAGCAGCACCTGGGGGGGGAAAAGGGAGGGTATGGGGAGCACAGGGGGATGTGGGGGGGATGGGGGGGGGTATGAGGAGGGGGAGGGGCTGCTGGGACCCCTCCCCCATTTCGGGACCCCTCCCCCATTTCGGGACCCCCCCCAAATCCCCTCCCCCCTCACCGGTGACGGCGGCGCTGCGGGACGTGCTGACCCCCCGAGCGTTGTGAGCCTCGCACGAGAAGGAGCTGCTGCGGTTCAGCCCTGGGGGGGCAAATTTGGGGGGGTATGTGGGGGTCCCGGGGGGGTTGGGGGGGGGGTCAGGGGTGGGGGAGGGGCACACCGCGCCCCTCCC
>JAWMRC010000069.1:3266185-3286385 GCA_035584755.1 Thripadectes ignobilis
GCAGTGGAATGGGCTCTGGATGGAACTAGGATGAGGTGGGATGGGGTGGGATGGGGTCGGGATGGGACCGGGATGAGGTGGGATGGGGTCGGGATAGGGTCGAGATGCGGTGGGATGGGGTCTGGATGGTGTGGGATGGGATCGGGATAAGGTGGAATAGGGTCGGGATGGGGTCAGGATAAGGTGGAATAGGGTCGGGATGGGGTCCCTCCCGGTCGGGGTCGGGCTGCGGGTGGGCTGCGCGGGGCCCGCCGTCCCGTTCCCGGTACTCCCGGTGTTCCCGGTGATCCCGGTGATCCCGGTATTCCCGGTGATCCCGGCGGCCCCGGCGCACCTGGCCGGGCAGGAAGGCGAGCCGGCGGTTCGTGCAGAGCAGCGTTCCCAGGACGGAGCCGCCGCCGCCGTCCCCGCAGCGCTGCCGGGCGCTCGCCGCCTCCTCCAGCACCCGCTCCCCTGCGGGGACCGGCACTGGGTGCGGGGCTCCCGGGGGTCCCGAGCCCCCCCGAGCGCTCCCGGGACCCCCGGCCCACCCCGGGACCCCCGGCCCGGCCCTACCTGGGAGCCCGGGGAAGGTCGGGCGGCGCCCGCCCGGGGCCCCGCTCATGGTGCAGGGACTTTGGCCGGGCGGGCCCGGAGCGGCGGGGCCGGAGCGGCCCGGGAAGGAGCCCCGGGAGCCCGGCCCGGCCCCGCCATCCCGCCCCTCGCCCCGCCATCCCGCCCTCCGCTGGCATCCCTGCCCCGGTATCCCGCCTCCTGCCCCGGGAATCCCACCCCGGGCATCCCACCCCCTTCCCGGGCATCCCACCCCTCCCGGGAATCCCATCCCGGCATCCCACCCCTCCCCGGGCAACCCATCCCGGGCATCCCACCCCTCCATCCCACCCCTCCCGGGCATCCCACCCCTCCATCCCACCCTCCATCCCATCCCTCCCGGGAATCCCATCCCGGCATCCCACCCCTCCATCCCGACCCCCGGGATCCCGGTGGGAGAGCCCGGCAATGGGAGCTCCGCAGGCGGATGGTGGAGGGGACACCGCGGGGACCCCGCCAGGGCCGGGCCGTCCTGGGGTCCCCCAAGCCCCCCATAAGCGCTGCCCGGGGCAGGGGGACCCCCAAACCCCCGTCCCGTCCCCGCAGAGACCTGGAGGGGCCCCGGGGCCTCTCCCGGGGCGGGCGGGACGCGCTCGGTGAGTCACGGCCGAGGCACGGAGCCTTCTCCTCCCGGGTGGAACAGCCCAGCCCGGCCGGCCCCCGCCTCGCCGACCCCCGGGACCCCCACCCGAGGGTGGGGATGGCCCTGGGGACATCCGTGTCACCCCCACCCGGTGCCACCCACGCCCCGAGGGAGCCGAGGCAGCAGCACCGGCGCGGGGGGATTTAAATCCTCACACAAACCCACCCGGAGCACGTTTGGAGCTCTGATTATTTTTTTGGCTGCGTTTCCCCCCCCCTCCCCACCCCAGAGTTTTGGGGCAGCCTCAGCTTGGGGGGCTGCGGGTCCCCAAATATTCCTCCCGCAGGAGAATTCACCTGGCGGAGGATCCTGAGGATGGGATGGGGTTTTGGCTCCGGCTCCTGGCAGAGGAGAGGAATTTCCTGGAGGCTTTGAGCCCAAAGCGGGGTCAGCCCAGGCCGCTCCAGGAGAGAAAATCCTGGAGGAAAATGGTCCGGCACAGACGTGGCACTGGGGACAGAGGGAGGGAGGGAGGGAAAACACCAAAAACCGGGAGAGAAAATCCCAAGGCACTGAAATCCCACGGGGTCCCACCTGAGTGATCCGTCTCCAACCACCCCAAATCCCGATTTCCTCTTTCTGAACCCATTTAAAGCTTCGCTATTTGGATGGGGTGTGTGGGATTTTATCCCGGGGCACCTGAGGTACCAAACTGGAACATCCCTCAGGACTGGGCTTGGGATGCAGTTGGGGAAAAGGCTCCAGGGCTGGTGAGGATGGACAGAAATGGGAGGGAGGGGCCAGAAATGGAACCACAGATTAAATGGAACGGAAGGAAATAGAAGGGAAACCTCCCCACTCCCCAGGAGAGAGGACACTCGGTGGAGATAAAACCCCAAAATCCCAATAATTGGATGGAGAAGGGGATGAGGAGCAGGAGGGAATTGGGGACCCCGGGAGGGGAGAGGGGAGGAAAGAGCCTTGGCACTACCTGGGGGCATCAGCTGTTTCGGGGATGAGGAGAAGCCCCAGGAGGGAACTGGGGACCCCAGGAGGGAATTGGGGACCCTGGGAGGGAACTGGGGACCCCGGGAAGGGGAGAGGGGAGGAAGGAGCTCTGGCACTGCCCGGGTGCATCAGCTGAAGGTTTTTATTGTCAGTGAGTCTGTGGCAGCACAACGAGGCCGCGGGTACAGCCCGACCGCGCCGCTCCAGCCCTGCTCACCAGGAGGCCAAACACCACCAATTAATACGGAATTAATAATAATAAAAAACAGGTCGGGGTGTTTTCTCTTTGCGTGTGTGTGTGTGTGTGTGTGTGTGAATCAACCACTGCAGAATGAATTCAGGTCACTCGGCGCCGCCTTAGAGAGACCCAAAGCTGCCCCGGCCCGGCCGGCCAAGGGGAATCTCCTTTAATGAAACCAAATCAAATCCCAGCCACAGGTTTCACACAGCCTGAAAGAACAAAGTGTTTCCTCCACCAGGATCCGAGGGCAGCGATTTGAATTCCAACCACACCAGTAAGTGCACTTAGTTCGACCCTGGGGTCACGTTGCAGCCTCCCCGTCCCCGTCCCCGGGGAAAGAAATCCCTCCCCGGGGCGGGTTTGGTGCTTTTCCCTCCGGGTTTTCTGCCTTTCCCCTCTCTCCTCCCAAACCCAACAAACCAGCGAGCGGGTCCGGGCGCTTCCCACCTCCCCCCCCGCCATCCAAAACCAGCGTCCTTTGGGATGGATTTAACCAAACCTCAGGGAAATTCCCCCAAAACCCCCCTCCCGCCTTCCCTCCCCTGGAGCTGCTCCCGGAGCTCCCGGCACAGCAGGATAATCCCAACCCCAAAATAAAAGCTGCTGCTCTGATTCTGGGGAAAAAGAACACGGGAAACTGGAACTTAAACCGAGTGCTCACAAATAGTGAAGTTTGGGTCGGGTTTTAAAGATTTTCAGCTTAAAATCCGGGGTGAAGTGAGGGCAGAGCCTGTGGCGCTCCAGCAGCACCAACATCCCTGCCCCGGGGTAAAGTCCCTCGGAATTCCGGCACTTGGAGGGGAAAACGAGCCCTCTGGTGTCTGTCCCGAGGGCAGAGGAGCCAGCAGGATCCCCTAAACCCAGGGAAAAGGACTTAAACCGGAGCCAAACCCATCCCTGGGGCGTCTGAAACTCGGGTTTGAAAATCTATGAACGAGGAGCCATCGCTGGCCGGGCTTAGTTGGGATGCCACGAGGAAAGGCCTTAATTTGGGGGGTTTAGGTGTAGGAAAGGCCTTAATTTGGGGGGCTTTAGGTCTAAGCCAAGATCTGTAGGGCCGAGCATAAGGCGTCGGGTGATCCCCCGAGCTCAGCATCCTTCCCAGCTCCTCCATCCCATCCCATCCTGTCCCTCATCCCTCCTGCCCAGGAAGGGCCTCAAAGCAGGAGCAGCTCGGGAGGGGGTTGCATAGTTTGGTGCCTCCTGGAAAACAAACCCCAAAAGAAAAACGAGGGAATGTTGGCAAGCTCGGGCTGCTGGATGGAACTCCTGTTTTATTTCCAGGTGATGGGAAACGCTGCAGGGCCGGGCCCGGCTCGGGAGCTGCAGTGACCAAAAAAGAACCCCCGAGGAATTCTGTGCAAACATCGCAGTGCTAAAGTGAATCCCACCCTGGGAGCTGGGGAGAGAGGGGAGGGGGGGGGTCAGGAATGCCGTGGGACATTAGTCACGGGAGGATTTTACCTTATTGTTCTGCTTTTTTTAGCCCTGTTATAAAAAATATGGATTAATTCCGCAGCCTAAAGGTCAGTCGGTGGCTCAGCACAAGGAGCCGAGTTAATCAGGATCAGAGGTAGTACGGAGTAGCTGTGCTCAAGTACGGAGTTAGGAGACCCCCCTGGAGCTGGGGGGGCTCTGTGTCCCCTCTCCTGCCCCCAGGGGGGGTTCTGGAGGGGGGGATTTGCCCCACGCCCCGTGGGAATGCCTGGCAGGAGATGCTGCCCCGGGGTCTTGGCTGGGGGTTCCACGCAGGGAAGCAAAAGCTCCAAACCCCCCGAGTCCCCCACAAGAAAAAGAGTTTAAAAAGAGCATTTTAAAACCAGAGGGGAGCCCGGCAGGGGCGGGGGCAGAGCCCAAGGGGGAGGGCAGAGCCCGTGCCCACCCTCCCAGCCCTGGGGCCATCCCGGGGCCGGGCAGGGGGGTGTCCAACCCGAGCCCCCCCCTCCCCATCCAACTCCTCCCGTCGCTCAGTACCAGCAAGAAGAAATACAGAATAAAACCAGTGTTAAAAAACTCCATTAAAAGGTTTGCGACGCTCCGAGTGGGGCGTTCCCGCTCCGTGCCGGGAAGGGCCCGGCGGGGGCTGCTCCCCCACCCCGCTCCCAAAGCTTTGGTCTGGTTTATTGAGTTTTTGAGGAATTCTGCCCCCCCCCTTCAACCCTGTGCTCCGACCCGAGCAGTCCCTGCTGGCCCAGCCACCCCTGGGAACCCTCCTCCTCCTCTTCCTCCTCCTCCTCTTCCTCCCGCACAGGGGGCTCCAGGAAAGCAGGGGCTGCTTTTCACCCCCTTCCCCTCCATCCCAATCCCATTCGCAGCCTGCCCGGCTCCCTCACCCCGCAGGGCAGGAGAGGGGGCACCGAACCACCCCGGAGCTCTGGTTATTGCACCCCCCGTGTGGCAGGGGGGGCCCCGGGGTGGGGAGGGGGCGTCAGAACCTGTGCACCAGCGCCTCCCGCTCCCGGCGCCGCAGCTCCTCCTTGTAGCAGCAGGAGCAGAAATTCCCAGTCTCCGGGTGCCCGTAGAAGCTGCAGTTGGGCTGTTTGCACTTGGGCTGCTGGACGCTGTAAAGGGCTCCCCCTCGGCCTCTCGCTTTATCCGCCGCTCCCGCCTTGTCCTGCTCCGGCAATTCCCGGCTCCCGTTGCTGTGCGGGCCGGGGCAGCCGGAGGAGCCCTCGCCCTCGGCGGGGAAAGGGGGCTGCATGTCCATGTCCGTGGGGGAGAACCTGCCCGGGTGGGCAGCGCCAGGGCCGGGCCGCGCCTGGTGGTGCCGGGGCAGGGTGGCATAAGGAGGGAGGGTCCCGCAGGGTCCCCCCGCCAGCTGCCGCCGGCCCTCGGGGCAGCCGGGCGGGCAGCTCGGGGGGTGCAGCCCCTCGGCGCTGCCCACCGAGGGCCGGGGGAAGGTGAAGACGCCGGAATAGCCCGTGGGGAAAGCGGCTATTTTAGCCGCCAGCGCCGGCTCCGGGGGCTGCGCGGGGTAGGCGGGGGGCGGCTGCGGGAACGGGGGGCCCGGCGCCGCCTCCTCGCCCTCCGGCCGCTTGGGCGGCACGGCGCTGCCCAGCGCCTTCTTCTCCGCCTCCTTCTGCCTCTGCTCGGCCAGGAAGCGCTCCTCGGCGTCCAGGAGGTACCGCTGGATCATCTCCTCCTGGAACTGGTGCCGGGTGCTGGTCTTGAGGAGGCCGGCGAAGATGAACTTGCGCTCGCCCTGCATGGCGGCGCGCAGGATGCTCAGGCTGAGCCGCACGTCGCTGCTGTACTTGGAGGGGTCGGGGGGCTTCTCCGGGGCCGCCTTTCCCGGGCAGGGCTTCTCGGCAGGAGCCAGCTCTCCCGGGGAACACTCCTCCTTGCTGCCTTTCCGTGCCTTCAGGGACCCTTTCTTCTTCTTCTCCAGGGTGTCCCCCTGCCCGTTGCTCACGCCGCCCTTCACGCCCTTGCTGTGCATCAAGCCCCCCATGTTCTTTTTTAGCTTGCTGCCCAGAGTCTTCCCGAAGCTGCCCAGCTTGTTGGCCACCGAGTCGGCCCGTTTCTTCTCCTTCTCCTTGTCCTTGTCCCGCTCCTTCTTTGGTTTCTCCCTGTCCTTGCCCGCCCTGGTGCCCCCGTTGCTGGCAGAGCTGCTGCAAACAGACTCCTTGTCCGACTCGCCCGACTCGGCCGCCGAACGGGCGTCGTCGCCCGCAGAGGCCGTGGGGGATTCTGGCTGGGCCAGGGGCGCCTGGGGAGGAGGGAAAGGTAAATGTCAAAGCCTGGGAATTGCTCAGGGAAAGGGGGTTTTGGGGCAGAAGGTGAAGCAAAGGAGGTGGGGGTGGTTGGATGATGTGCAGGTAACGCTCAGAGCGACCCTGGGATATCCAAGCTGGGATATTCCAGGATTTTAGGGCTCTGTGACTCTGTTCTGTAACACCTCCACTGGCTCAAGTCCCCCCAGGTGACACAGAGCATCCCCTGGTGACACAGAGCCCCCCAGGTGAGACACAGAGGCCCTCAGGTGACACACAGAGCCCCCAGGTGAGGCCCCACACCTGCTGGCCTGCGGGGAGGAGGGTTAAATAATTCACAGGTAAGGAAGATGCCCCTGGTGCCTTTACCTGAGTGTCACAGGGCAATGTGATCCACCTCACGGTCATGTAGCTGTGCAGCAGGTGCAGCTTGGCCTCCAGCGACAGCGTCACGCTGGTGGCACAACAGGAGGGAACACAAGTCAGAGCCCACTTTCCACCCCCAAAATTTAGGTTATTCCCTGTGCTCTCGCAGCTTTCCAAACTGCCCAGGGAAAAGCTGGATTTCAGAGTGTTGGAACTGAGTTGTTTCTGCCTCGGAAACTGCTGGGGCCAAACAAGGAGACCTGAGCAAAGTCCGACCCAAGCCAGGCAGGGTCTGGTGGCCACAACCCCTCCAGGGGCACAGGGAATGGAAAAATACACTTTTTGTGGAAATATGATGGTAGAGCCTCCACTGCTGCTCTGTCTGAGCTACACCCAGCCTGCAGCTCCAGGAGCTGGAGCACCATCTCTTTGCTGAGTGGGAATGAAGCTCAGGGGATGTCACAGCCCCACCCAAAACATGCCAAAGTGAAGGAGAATGAAGGAAAAAGCTGCTCCATCCCCCAGCACAAGAAATGCCAGCTGGGGGCAGGACTGAGCTCAGCCCTGACCTCTCTGCTCTGCAGATCCCTGTGGATCCCCACCCTGGATCCCCCTGTGGATCCCATCCTGGATCCCCACCCTGGATCCCCACCCTGGATCCCCCTGAGGATCCCCACCCTGGATCCACACCCTGGATCCCCACCCTGGCTGCCCACCCTGGATCACCAACCTGGCCAGCTTGACGTTGTCACTGTCATCCTTGCCCCACTGCCACTCCTTCCCGGGATCCACAGCGAAGTGCACGGGGAGCAGCTTGTGCTCCGAGTCCGTCAGGGGGATCACGGCTGGCCCAGCATGGAAACACCACATTTACAGCCCACCAGGACAAACAGTCCAACCCTGAGGGCCCACCCAGGGGGTGGGAACAGCAAATCCCAGGGCTTGGGGTCAGGGAATTGTCAGAGCATCGTGGAATGGTTCGGGTGGGAAGGGACCTTAAAGCCCATCCAGTGCCACCCCTGCCATGGGCAGGGACACCTTCCACGATCCCAGGTTGCTCCAACCTGGCCTTGGACACTTCCAGGGATGGGGCAGCCTCTGCCCAACCTGTGCCAGGGCCTTCCCACCCTCCCAGCCAAGAATTCCTTCCCAATATCCCAGCTAACCCTGTGTCCTGTCCCTCCAGGCCCTTGCCCCAAGTGCCCCTCCAGCTCTTGGAGCCCCTTTAGGCACTGGAAGTGCTCCAAGATCAGGACACTGTTCACATTGCTGGGTCCTTCCCAGTTTTTCCCCCCCCAAATTCTCTTCCACAGGGCTCCTTTTTTCCACCTGGATCTCATCCCTTACCTTGATCCTTTGTGTTCTCCTTCTGCTCCATGGAGACCAGGGCAGAGAAATGGGCTTGGTCGTAAGCCAGAACCAAGGGGGACCGGTGGCATTTGTTGGCTGGCACTTCCAGGGGCAGATAAATCCCCCCAAAGGGAATTGGGGCAAATGCTGGGAAGAAAGCAGGGCAGTTACTTGTGGCCAAGAGGTTCAAGAGTTCAGAGCTGTTTGTGCTGCAGCTGCTCAGTCGAGGGCTCACCTGCAATTATCCACCCTCTCAAGGGACATTAAACAAAACCACAGCCCAAAATAGACATTTATTTTACATCAGGAGGGTGGAAAGAGCAAAATGGACTGGTATTTTCTATAAAAACCCCTCCTCTTCACTCCCCCACAAGACAAACTCTGCCCACAGAAGGATGGAAATTGATTGACCTTCTCTTGACAGGAAATTGAGGCCGACGGTGGAAAATCCACCACGCAGGGAACGGAATTTCCCTCCTCTACATGAGTGTGTGTGTGGGGAAAAAGGGGTAGAAAAGAGGGAAAAAACCTCCTGGGGATGCTCTTAAAAGCAGCAGAAATGAGGCTGGGAGCTGAGCTGGGCCCTGCTCAGGTGAACACGCCCCTTGAGCTGCTCCTGACTCCAACCCCAGCCCCTGGGGGCAAAAACTCCCAGTGAAAACAGGGGGAAGGTGGAGCCTGAGCAGGGGCAGGGCCAGGGCGGCTCCAGGAGGAGAGGGCAGGGCTCACCTTCGCCCCCCGAGTCCCGCAGCATCGTGTCTGCCACCACCACGATGGGTCTCTTGAGCACGTGGGCCAGGACGAAGACGTGGAACTCCTCCAGGCTCTCATAGACCGGCTCCTCCGAGCTCTCCACCCTTGGGGCAAGGAGGGGCAGAGTGTCACCCTCGGGGTGCTCAGCCTCTGCCCTGGGGCACCTGCAGGAGGTCCCAGAGGCGACCACGCAGAGGGGAGATCACTGACAGGGCTAAAGGGTCGATCTCTGGGGGTTTGAAGATGGGGGTGCCCAAAATGTCCTGCTCCAAGGCAAGGGGTGGTGCCCAGGGAATGCCCAGGCACTGCCTGGCACTGCTGGGAGTCCCTTATCTAAGGAGCCTCCCAAGTGGGGGCTGCCAGGCTGGCTGTGGTGAAGAAATGCCCTTGAGAGAGAGTTGAGTGGCAAAACTCCCTCATTCCAGAGCCACGGGTTAAAAACCCACCTCCTGCTCAATCCATGGGCTACCCCACGGGATCCCTCCCTGCTCCCACACAATCCTTCTGTTTCCTGTGAGACCCCAAGGAGCCAGCCCGAGGTGGACCCCCAGCCCTGCCCCTGAGGGAGAATATTCCCTGTTTTCCCCTGGGTGTGCCCCCCACCCCTGGCCCTCCCTCACCCTCCGCAGCCGCCGCCGTTGGTGCCGTAGTGCACGCGGGGCTCGCTGGACGCCAACTTGATCAGCTCATTCCACTCCTTCTGCCACTCCTCCTCCGTGTACACCAGCCCAGACTGAAAGAGGGCAAAGAGAACCCAAAATCCTCCAGGGGAATCTTTTCCAGCTGCTCCAGCACGGGTTGATACCCCCAACACAACTTCTCCCCGTGGATTTAGGCAGAAATTATCGCTGTGTTCCTGAAAAGTTGTGGGCACCAGCAGGGCATGGCCCTGGCTCGTGGAGCTCCAGAGGCACCTCCATCCCACCAGGATTTGGCTGCAGGATACACTGGTTTGGCCCAAGGATTGGATTCAGGAAATCCACCTTTCCTCAAGGCAGCAGCTTGGGGTGGAAGGGACCTTAAAGCCCACGCAGTGCCAGGGGCAGGGACCCCTTGCACTGTCCCAGGCTGCTCCAACCTGGCCTTGGACACTCCCAGGGATCCAGGGGCAGCCACAGCTTCTCTGGGCAACCCATACCAGGGCCTGCCCACCCTCCCAACCTGCAATTCCTTCCCAACATTAACCCAAACTTCCCCTCTTTTAATTTAAACCCGTCCCCCTGTCCTGCTGCTCATCCCACGCCCCTCTCCCTTTGCTGCACTTCTGCAGGACAAACCTGCCCAAAAGACCTCCCAAAGCCAGGGAATGTTTCCCCAGGACTTTCCCCCGGGCAGAGAGGAGCCAACCCTGCCCACCTCCTTGTTCTGCTGGGTCTGCTGCCAGCGCCACCTCCTCCTCAGTGCCTCCCTCTCCACACCCTTGTCCATCAGGGTGTACAGGGATTTCCGCAGCATCAGATCCCGGTCGTGGAAGCCCCACATTCCTGCGGGAGGGAAGGATGGAGCAGAGGGTTGGGAAGGGCTGGGAAGGGCTGGTGTCACTCCCTGACCCCCCAAGGTCCTGCAGACAGAGGGGGCACACCAGAGGAGGGAAAGGGCGGCTCCGTTATCCCCCTTTTCCTTCAGGATTCTGGGGAAACTTGCCCGGTGGATGGGGAGAGGGATTTGAGGAGCAGCCTTCAGCCCATCCCACCTTCCCAGGGGAATGGGTGGGTGCTGCTCCCACCTGGGAACTCCCCCCGGGACCTGCTGGCTGTTTCCCTATGGATTAAGCCAAGCCTTACCCAGGGAGGCAGCGTGGAGAAGGCAGTTCCCGTCGCCCGTGGTGGCCAAGGGCAGCAGGCGCTGGCAACTGGGATCCACCGTCACCCACCAGTTCAGGCGCCCTGGGGACATGGGAGAGGGTGAAACCAGGGCACAGCACGGCTCTGGGGGGCTCAACCCCTCCAAAACCAACAGGGAGGACCAAAACCAAGCAGGGGAGGACCTGGATAGGGGAGCAGGGACAGCCCCATCCCAGGGAAGGGGAGCAGGGGCAGAGAGGGAAGGGGAGCAAAGACAGACCCATCCCAGGGTTGGGGAGCAGGGACAGACCCATCCCAGGGTTGGGGAGCAGGGACAGACCCATCCCAGAGAAGGGGAGGAAAGACAGACCCATCCCAGGGTTGGGGAGCAGGGACAGACCCATCCCAGGGAAGGGAGGAAGAGTCAGGACATGGATAAAGCACCAAAAAGGGGAAACTGGAGCTGTAAAACTCCCCAGGGACACCAGGAAAGGGCTGGGCTGAACAGGGTCACCCAAATCAGAATCAACCAAGAACAGGAGCCAGGACTTGCCCCCAGACCAGTTCTCCCCTATCCATTTCTCCCCCATTCCCATCATTTCCCTCCCCAAAGCCCATGAGGCTGAAAATGCCTCCTGGAACACCCAGCACAAACAGCTTCCCCAGGGAAAAATCAGCTTTTTGCTGCCTCTTGGAGCCCAAATCCCTCCCGTTTCAACCCTCTCCCAGCCTGCTTTTATCTGCCCACTGGGTTTTCAGACACAACACTCTGGGATTTCTGCTGATCCCAGCAGCTTTCCTGCTACAAACACAAACTGACGGGCGCAAAACCGGGAATTTCGGGTCACTGTGGTGATTCCAGTGGAGGGCAGCTAAAAATAGAAGGCAGGAAAGAATGCCCAGTGAGCCCAGCAAGGCTGGAGGCTCAGGCTGGAGGCTCAGCCCGTCCCAAGGGGCTGGATCATGACCCTGAACCCCCCCCGGGCTGTGTCTTGCCCTGCCCTGCCCTCAACCCCCCATCCTTGGCTGCCACATTCTCCAGTAGTTTTTGGATCCCGTGCAACAGGCAGGTTTTTGGCTGCAGGAGCCTGTCCAGGCTTCCAGCAAAGCCGTATTTAAACTGCTCCTGCCGGAAACCAGCCCTTTCCCAGCGTTTCCAAGGAGCCTCTCCCTCCTCCTGAGCCCCGGGCCCTGCCAGGGATCCCAGAGTGCACACGCTGGGATGGCTGGGAATGGTTTGCAGAGCCCCAGGGAGGAGCTGAACGCCAAAACCCGGGGTCTCAACACCCCCAGACCCAGGAAAACACAACCCCAGCGAGCTCAGCGTGACGCGGGCGGGTCGGGGAAGGGACCCGCCCGAGCTGGGAGTGTTCCAGAACCAGCCTGGGGACAATGGCTCTGCAAGGCAAAGCCGGCTGCTCCCTCCACACAGCTCCTGGCACGGCCCAGGCAGGAGCCCGGCCAAGTGGCCCGGGGCCAGGGGAGCCTCCCAGGAGCTGCCCCCCCACCACAGAACGCTGCCCTGGGGCCCTGTGCATCCATTTCCCCTGGTCCCTGCGGGATTTGAGGCTGTTTCCGAGGGAAATTCGGGTGTCCGGCCGGCCCTTTGGAGGCTGTGCAAGCCCTGGCTGGGCGTGACCCGAGGGGACACACCTCGGGGAGGTATTTCTGTGCCCCACTGTGTTTGTACCCGCTCGGGTTACGCAAGAGAAGTGTCTGCAGAGGAACCACAGCCCAGCCCAGCCCTGCCCCAGTGTTTGGAGAGGCCGAGAGGCCGCCCAGGAGGACTGAAAACAACACATTTCCCTGCCCTGGGAGCTCTGCAGGGAAGGCAGCTGGGTCTGGGAGCACCAGGGATCTTCCCGGAGCTGAGAAAATCCAGCAGCATCCCACAGGGTCCCTGTGCAGGCAGTGCCACCCCACAGGACAACCTGCTGGTCCCTGCAGGCAGCAGGACCTGCAGCCAAAGGTGTGTTTGGGGAAATCCCATCCTTTGGACCAAGAGGAGCCACCCGAGCAGGTCCTGCCCAGCCCGAAATGAGAACTGCCCCTTCCAAACCCCAAATGGCTCCCCTAAGGGTACAGGAACCCACTCTCAGGGACCCCTGTGTGATGGAGGGAGATGAGCAAACCCACCCTGCAGCTTCCCAGCACAGGGCAAGGCCTGCCCTACAAGCCAGGAGGGTTTGTGCCAAAGGATGCCAAAGGATGCCACGGCTGTGGCTCCACCAAGACCTTCCCACCCCACTGCGAGCACGTTCGAGGCATTCCCAGAGGATCCCATTGCAATTCAGAGCCACCCTGAAGGCACTTCCTCTGCCCCAGGGGTGTAACGGGATCTCTGGGTACACAGGGAGAGGATCTCAAGGTTTACTGGGCTATAAAATATTCCCTTAATCCCTTAAGGACAGCCCGTGCTCCATTAACAACGGGAGTCTCCTGAAATCCCAGCACCACGCTCCAAACCCTACTTGGAATCCAGACTGGAATATTTCATGGCTGCCTCACAGCCCTTTGTTACAGACAAACACTCCTTTATGACAAACCCACAGAGGCTCCAGGAGGCATTTTCTACAATCCCCTGAATTCCTTCCTGTTAATGGTGTCTCCTGGAAGCGCCCCCAGCCCGGGGATGGAGCAATCCCCCCATCCCACCCCTGCTGGGCCACAGGAGCCCAACCCCCCGAGCCTGCTGGGCTGGGATCCAGGCTTTATCTGCCCCAGACCCGGTGGCTCCGTGTAACAGGATCCCTGGCATCAGGTGCTCATTGCCAAAACATGAGGGGATTGGTTACAGCAGCACCTGAGTGGCACAGGGGCAGGGTGGGCACTCCAGGTGGCTGCTGTCCCCAAGGAGAACACATTTTCCAACCACAGGAACAACAAGGGGGGTGTAAACCCTCTCCAGGCCTCCTCCTGTGTCCTGCCCCTGCCCCATCCCCAGGCCAGGGCTGGGGATTTTCCCATTCCCTGGCTCTCAGACCCCCTAATGGAGCCATTCAGGAGGCTGAGGAGAGGCAAATCCTCCCCAGGCACACGGTGAGGCAGCTGGTGCTGGAGCAGCAGCCCCAACCTCGTGCCCAAAACCAGCCCAGGATTTGGGAGCAGGATGAGCTGCTGCCTCTGTTCCACAGGAATTCCCTTTCCTCTGTGTCCCCGTGGGGCTGGCAGGGCACTGGGATGCTCCAGGGCTGAGGCAATGCCAGGTTTTGGGTGTCCCCACCCAGCTGCACGTGATGACAACAGCCCTGGGCTATTCACACTTAGAAAGAGCCAGCCCTCACCAGTCTGCTCCAGTGCCACCAGTCTGCTCCAGTGCCACCAGCACAGAGCCAGCAGTCACTGTCCTGCTCCAGTGCCACCAGTCCGTTCCAGTACCACCAAAATGAGCCAGCACTCACTATCCTGCTCCAGTGCCACCAGCCTGCTCCAGTGCCACCAGCACTCACTATCCTGCTCCAGTGCCACCAGCCTACTCCAGCGTCACCAGCACAGAGCCATCCTGCTCCAGTGGCACCAGAAAGAGCCAGCACTCACCAGCCCCCGTGGCACCAGCCCTCACCAGCTTGCCCCAGTGGCACCAGCACGGAGCCAACTCTCACCAGTCTGCTCCAGTGCCACCAGCCTGCTCCAGTGTCACCAGTCTGTTCCAGTACCACCAGCACTCACCAGCCTGCTCCAGTGCCACCAGCATGGACTGCTCGATGAGGTCCCTCTCGATGAAGCTGCGGAACTCCTCGGAGTAGACGGTGAGGTCGGGCAGCTGGAAGGTGCAGACGGGCATCTCCAGCAGGTGCTCGCTGCCACTGCTGCCATTGCTGGACACGTGGGACCGTGCCAGGGACACGATGGAGGAGCTGGCGTGGGAGATCCCCCGCGACAGGCGCTTCTCTGGGGGGAGACAGGAGGGAACACACCGAGCGTGGCGGGAGCAGCGGATCCCACAGAGCCCCCAGGGTGAGGGGACACCCTGAGGGGAGCCCCCTTGCTTTGGGACCCCCCGGGACCCCCACCCACCTTGCACCACGTCGTCCTGGCGCTGCAGGGGGGGCCGGGCCGGGCCCCTCTCGCCAAAGGAGCGCGGCAGGTTCCCGGCGTGCACCTGGCGGAGCTGCTCGAAGTCACTCAGCGCTGCACTCACATCCCAGTTCTTCCCTGCGTGGGGAGGGGGTTGGAGAGGCACCCTCAGCACAGCCAGGTGGGTCCCCAAATGGCTGGGGGCCAGGGGATGGGCATGGGTGGGGTTTGGAGGGGGGGGTGTCCTTGGCATGGGGTTTGAGGTGCCCTCCAACCCAACCCGCTCCCGGACTCAGAGACAGAAAAACACAGATAAAACCACTCAGCTCACCCTCAAACTTCACTTCCTGCAGCTGTTTAGCCCCTGCTCCCCTAAAACCCTCCTAAAATCCCCGTGTTTCCCCTCATCCCCACCCCTGCAGCTCTCAGAGAAGCTGGAAAGGAGCTGGAAGTGCCGCTGTCCAAATAAATCACCTCCTGCAGCAAGAGGGGGGAATGTGGGATGGGAAACCCACTCAGGCTCTCCCAGCACAACCCAAAATGCAAGATCTGCAATCCTGGGGTGAGGCCAAGAGATCCAAACCCAGGAATTGGGACACCCAAACCCACTGGGGCTCCCGAAATCCCAGGGTGAAGCCCCAAAACCTGGGAGCGTGGAGAGGAAAACCAAAAAGCTACGGATTGATGCAAAGGGGGAGAAAATTGCCTGAAGAGCTGGATTCTGGCACCAATTTCAGGGCTTTGGCCTCATTCCTGCCAGGAAGGGCAGCTGGGAGATGCTTCCTCCTGCAGCATTCCCATCTCAGGGAGAAAGGGATCACCCACTGAACACGATGACATCGATCCCTCTAAAATCTTAAAACTAAAATCCTAAACTTTTTGAAGGCATTGCTGCTAAAAAGATAAAAAAAACCCTTCTTTTTTTTAAGGTATCCCTCTAAAGGGGAAAATCCTTGATTTTCTCAAGGCACTGCTGATATAAAGAACAAAACCCCTTCAGTCCTGCCAATGGAAAGGATGGAGGGAGGGAATTTGCCCTCCTGGATGCTGCCCTTTCCTTCCCAATCCCTCAGGACAAACCCCGTGTCCCCAGGGCAGGATTTTCCCCTCCCAGCTCCGGGCCCTTTTCCCAACCCTTTTCCCCCCCTGTTATTCCCAGTTTTCCTTACCTTCCAGGAGGTCTCTGGCCAGGCCTGGCTCTGCCCCCGTTGAGCGGACAAAATCGGACAGGACGATGTCCATAGCCGAGGCCGAGGCTCATGGAGCCACACAGGGATGGGATCAGCATCAATCTGGGAATGACACCAACACTGCTCATGGATCCCACGCTGGAGGGTCACACAATGCCACCAGGGTGAGCCCAGGGTGGAAGGAACCTCCCACCTCCAATGAACTGGGGGGGTTCGCTGGGAATCGGGAGAACAGGAGGTGTTTCCCTGGGAAATTTGGGAATTTAGCCCAGTTCTCACCTCTGAGGGGGTGGGGGGGCTTTTCTTTGTGGATTAGGGATAAGGAGCTGGGAATAAATGATGTGAGAGAGGAATATTTGGGATGGGAAGTTCCTCTTGGGCATTTACAGGGAGCAAATTCCTGCCCCATCCTGCTCTGAGTGTGCCAGGGAAAGGGAAATGAGGCCAAAAATGCTGAAATGAGGAGATGTGTCCTAAGGAAAATACATTTTAAAAAGCCCCTTTCAGGCAAAAGGAAAAAACCAAAACACAAGACAAAAAACCTCCACAAATGAGCAAAAAAAAAAAGTGCAGATGGAATTCCTTCCCAATCCAGAGCCCCTTCCCAATCCAGAGCCCCTTCCCAATCCAGAGCCCCTGCCCAATCCAGAGCTCCTGCCCAATCCAGAGCCCCTTCCCAGTCCAGAGCCCCTTCCCAATCCAGAGCCCCTTCCCAGGCTCCTCTGCCTCCAGAGCTCCTTCCCAGAAGGAAGCAACCCCAAGCTGTAATCCCTGAGCCTGGATTTTGGCAGGTCCCAGGGAAGGGAAGGCGTGTGCTCCTGCCCTGCCTCCCAATCCTGATTTTCCGCATTCCTGGGGCAGAGAGGGAAAGCGAAAGGGAGCTCTGGGGCTCTGCAGGGCAAGGCTGGGACAACAGCTCTGCCATCAAGGAACAGACGGGGCTGGGAAAGGAGTTCCTGCCAAGGGGGAAGTTTGGGAGGGGAAAACAAATGGGAGGGTTGGGAGAGGGAGGAGCCGGTGGGAATGAAAGAGGAAATTTAGGGATTACGTGGAGTAAAAACAAACTCGGTTGTTTTCCTGCTCTCTGGGAAGAAAAACAGCTCTTTTATAGGATTAGCATTAAAGATGGACAGAATTCCCTGGAACCTCAAAAACGTCTCATTCCAAGATTATCCCTAAATATTAACAAAATTCCCTGGAGCCTCAAAAATGTCTCTTTTCAGGATTATCCCTAAAGATGGACAAAATTCCCTGGAGCCTCAAAAACATCCCATTCCAAGATTATCCCTAAAAATTGGTGAAATTCTCTCACAGTGCCCAGTTCCCCAGGCCCAGCTGTTCAACATCCAGGCTTTCCCCAGGAATTTCCTGGCTTTGCCGGCAAATCCCATTCCCACAAACACCACCATTCATTCCTGCTCCCAGGAAAACCCCTCTGTATCCCTTGGGAGCCGGAGCAATCCCGTGGGAAGGAGCCATGCCAAGGCCCAGCACGTTCCAGGAGCAGGATTTGCCAGCAATCCCTGCTCCTGCCCCACCAAATTTCGGGAATATCCTCAATTAGGAGCCCGTAATCCCTGGCAGGAGCCGCGGGAAGAGCTCCGGGATGGAATTGCTGTGGGAAGAGACTCCCCCAGGTGGGTTTGGAATGCCAAGGGACGTGGATCTGGGGAGGGAATGAGCAGCAACCCCCTCAGCCCTTGGCATTCCAAACTCCCACGGGCTCAGAAATGCCGGGGAAAACACAGATGGAAAACTGCGGGTCCGGAGAGGCGGCGACAGGGATTTGTTGGGAATGGGAAGGAGAAACCTCCTCTCCTCTTCCCTCCATCCTCTCCTCTTCCCTCCTGCTGGAACAGGAGCCCAGGAGGGAAATCCATGCCCCAGGAGATCCACAACTTCCAATCCATCCCCCAGCAAACAGCCCGAATTCCCTGGGATGGGTCACAGAGCGAGCATTCCTGGGACATTCCAACCAGGAAAATGGGGAAAACACGTATTTAGGACCAAGCTCCATCATTCCAGGACATCCCAGCAGGAATTTTAGCCAATGTTTGAGTAAATATCCCCTCTGACTTCCCAGGGATGTTCCCGATGGATCAGCAGCCCTGGAGTCACTCCCTGCTTGGACCAGAAGGAGCTGGAGCCTCACCCAAACTGTTCCACACCACAATCCCATGGGAACAGAGGGAAAAGCCTCATCCCAACATTCCAGAGGATCCACCTGGCACTGGGAATGTGCCCAGTTCCACTCCTGGGAATGGGAAAAGCCAGGTTTGGCCAATCCCTGCAGCCTGGTGGGAATTCAGAGCCAAAGACCCACCGAAAACAAGGGGAAAGTCACAAAAGCCCCTCCCGGAGCTGCCTCTTCCCGGGGCAACTCCAGTAGGAGCATCAGGACCCTCCCTTCCCAGATTCCATCAGGAATTCCAGAGATCCAGGAGCTCAGTGTCCCTTGGCTCAGCCACAGGAGGGGAAACAAACCCTTAAAAACACAGAGCTGAAACATTTCCCTGGAATCAACTTCGGAGCAGCAAAACTGGATCCACTGAACGTTCCTGGATTGGGATTTTAACTCCCTTTTTTTTGTTAAGATCTCCATCGTGCTGAGCAGGTGCTGCAGAAACATCAAACCAACCTCTTCCTGAGGGCCAAACCCCAATCCCAGGCCAGGCACGGGGTGTTTGGAAAGGGACTCCCAGAAATATTTTAGGAAAAGCGAACTCTTGACGTCCCTGCCCCGTGATGTTTTGCAGGAGCAGAGTCTGGAGCCAGGACTGCCCTCCCAAACCCAAATCCCCCCAAATCCCTGGAATTTGGCAGCACTCGGGGCCAAGGAGGGGCATCCTGGGGGCACCTCCAGCATCCCTGGCTCCTGGGAAAGACCCACGGAGGGACAGAGGAGCAGCCCAAGCTGAGGGATGAGGAAAACGAGCTTCTCCCACTGCTCAGCTCCGAGGGAGCAGATCCTGGAGGACATCCCTGCCTTCCTCCTGCTCCCCGGCACGGTGGGAGCCCATCCCAGTCCATCCCAGTCCAGCCCATCCCATCCCATCCCTGCCTTCCTCCTGCTCCCCAGCATGGTGGGAGCTGCCTCCAGCCCATCCCTGGAGGACATTCCTGCCTTCCTCCTGCTCCCCATCCCATCCCAGCCTATCCCAGCCCATCCCAGTCCATCCCAGCCCATCCCAGGTTACCTAACGGTGCCGGAACAGCCGCACCAGGATTAGCAGCACCGCTCTGACCCCGCCCTGACCTGACACCTGTGCTGGGCTCACTAAGCCCCCTCCAGGGGCTGCTGGACATGCTGGACACGGACCACGCCATTCCCAACCCCTTCCCAACCCATCCAGGCCCGGAATCCACCCGGCTCCAACGCCATCATCCCAAAAATTCCACCAGCAAAGCCCAAACTCCAGTTATTCCCAGTAAAACCGGCGGTGCAGGACGCCCTGTGAGCTCAGGACAAAGGGCACTGTGGGAGCAGAGGGAAGGCATTCCAAGAGGGAAAACTAGGGATATTTGGGACCAGAGGGAAAACCAGGGATGTTTGGGAGCAGAGGGAAAAGCAGGGATATTTGGGAGCAGATGGGACAGGCAGCTGAGGTCACACCTCGTGCTTGGGATGAGCAGCTCTCCAGGGAAATCCACCATCCCGGGAATTGCAGGCTGGGGAGCCTCTGGCACGATCCAAAAGGAGCTTTTCCAGCAGGGAAAAGGGGCTCCTAAAACCCCACTGGTGCTCAGGGGTCGTGGCAGACCCCGTGGCTGAGGAGCCACAGTGAGAGGATGGGAATCATCCCATTCCTACAAACCCTCAGTGCCTCCAACATCCTGAATTTTGGGCTGAGGAACCCACTAGAGCGACCCCTCCCAGGTGGATAAGAGCTGAAAAAGCCTCCAGCACAAAAGCAGCAGCGAAATCCAGGCCCTGCCCCACCATCCTCCTCCTCCTCATCTTCCGTCCTGGATCCCAATCCCTCTGCTCCCAGGAATTACAGGGATTGATACGAGGTGCCCACAATAAACCCATTTCCCTCTGAGCCAAATTCTCCTTCAACCAGCCAAGACTATTCCCAGCCCCATCCCTGGATCTCCAGGCCTGGCACAGTTTGTCCTTCCCGGTGTCCCAAGGGATGCTCCAAGCAATGAGGCCACGTTTTATCCCTCATTCCAGGTGTGCTCTCCGGAGCCTTCAGAGCCAGAGCTCTTCCCACTGGGAAAAATCCACTTGTGGGTCCTTTCCAGGGCTGGGTTGGGGTGTAACGAAGGGCTGGGGGGGCTGAGGCACCTCTGGAGGGAGGGAGCATCTCCCAGGGCTGCATCCCGTTCCACAGCTGCATTCCTGTTCCACAGCTGCATTCCCATTCCAGTTCCACATCCTAGAGCTGCATCCTGGAGCTGCATCCCCATTCCAGAGCTACATCTCAGAGCTCTATTCCCATTCCAGAGCTGCATTCCCATTCCAGTTCCATATCCTAGGGTTGCATCCCATTCCAGAGCTGCATTCCCATTCCAGAGCTGCATCCCGGAGCTGCATTCCCATTCCAATTCCACATCCTGGAGCTGCACTCCCATTCCAGAGCCACATTCCCCTTCCAGTT
>JAWMRC010000069.1:3298390-3328716 GCA_035584755.1 Thripadectes ignobilis
GGTGGGGGCACAAATGGGGGTAAATCTGGGGTGGGGGCACGAGGTAACCCTGGGGTTGGGGCATGGGGGGTAAGTCTGGGGTGGGGGCACAAATGGGGGGTAAATCTGGGGTAAGGGCACAAATGGGGGGTAAATTGGGGATGAGGGGTATGGGAGGCAAATCTGGGGTGGGGGCACAATGAGGGGTCAATCTGGGGTGGGGCATGGGAGGTAAACCTGGGATGGGGACACAAGGAGGTGACCCTGGGGTTGGGGACATGGGGGATAAATCTGGGGTGGGGGCACAATGTGGGGTCAATCTGGGGTGGGGCATGGGGAGTAAACCTGGGATGGGGATACAAGGAGGTGACCCTGGGGTTGGGGACATGGGGGGTAAGTCCAGGGTGGGGTCACAAGGAGGTAAATCTGGGGTGGAGGCATGGGGGGTAACCCCGGGGTGGGGGCACAGGAGGGAATCTCTGCTCTCTGTGGGTTCACCTGCCTGCTGTGGGTCAGCTGAGGGCAGGGTTGTTGCACAGAGGCCTGAGCTCAGCTGGGACCTGCCGGTTTGGCTTTAGAAGGCTTTTTAAACCAGTGCTTCCATTTCCTGGCCTGGGGTTACTGGGGGTTGCACTGGGTGGTCTCCAGAGCCCCCCTGAGCTGTTCTGTGGGATTACAAAGGACTGAACAAAGCAGGGATGGCTGGGAGGGGAGCGTGGCACACACACGGGCCTGGGCTGTGCTTCTCCCCTCCTCTTCCTCGCCCCCTCTCCCCATCCCCTGCCCAGGAGGGGGCTGTAGGGCCGGGCAGGAGCTGTGGGAAGGGAACGGGTGGCAGTGCCAGGAGCAGCTGGGGAGGAGGTGGAGGAGAGGGATGATGTCACCTCGCGTGGAGGAGCTGCAGGAGGAGGCCTCTCCTCGTGCAGGAGGGTCGGGGCAGGCTGGGGGATGTGGGGCTGCAGTTCCACAGGGATCAGCTGGCTGGATCCCTGTCCCTGAGCTCCATGAGGAGCTCCCACACTCACAGCTCCTGCCCCTGTCCCTGCACAGCTGGTGTCGGCTGTGGTGGAGTACGGAGGGAAGCGGGTCCGGGGCAGCGACCTCTTTGGCCCCAAGGATGCCGTGGCCATCACCAAGCAGTTCCTCAAAGGCCTGAAGGTACCACGCTGTCTTGGGGGGTGATTTTAGCCAAAACCAGAGCAGGAGCTGGCAGGAAGGTCGGGCTGCTGGCTTGGGGCTGGGATTTCACAGGGAGGGCAGTGGCTTCAGGGTTCCACTGCAGACAACAGGAGCAAGTTGTTGAAGAGCCTCAAATCCCAAATGCAGGGGAACACTTGCTGTGCCAGCAGGTGATGCAGTGACTCTGCTGATCCCTCCTTGCATTCCCAGTTCCCAAATTGCTTCTCTCTCTCCACAGGGCATTGAGAATGTGTACACACAGCACCAGCCCCTGCTCCAGGAAACACTGGACCAGCTCATCAAAGGAAAGCTCAAGGACAGCCAGTATCCCTACCTGGGCCCCAACACGCTCCGGGACAGGTACATGGGCCCACTTGGGCAGAGCCTGCCCTACACCTGGTGCCCCTGGGGTACACCTGGAGCCCACCTGGTGCCCCTGGTGAGCTGAGGCACAAACACTGGTGGCTCAGGATCAGCCACAAAGGGTTGTTCCGTGCCCTCCACCCCGAGCCTGGCTGCTCCAAGGCAGCGCCGTGTCCTCGCCTGACTCCGGCATCGATTGTGAATTCCCAGCTGCAGCAGAGCCTGAATCATGCATTAAACATGGCCATGTGGATCTGCAGGGAGCTGGGGGGTGCTGCTGGAGCCTGCTCAGGGGAGACAATGAGGTTTTGGGGGGATTCCATGGAGTGAGATGGGAGTCAGGATCACGGATCACTGCCTCCAGGGCAGGATTTATCCTTGGGTGTGTCCGATCCTGGCTGCCCCATCCCTGCTCTGGTGGAAAGCATCCCATGAACACCACGAGCTTTCAGGTCCCTCCATCCCAAAGCATTCCATGATTTGTGCCCTCACCCCAGGCCCCAGGACATCATTGTGTTCCTCATTGGAGGGGCCACGTATGAGGAGGCGCTGACCGTGTACAACCTGAACCGCTCCAACCCCGGCGTCCGCATCGTCCTGGGAGGCACCACCATCCACAACACCAGGAGGTAAAGTCTGCCTGTCTGCCTCGGGGTCCTGCTGGCACAGCAGGGGTTTGGGATGCGGGAGGGATCCTGCTGGCACAGCAGGGGTTTGGGATGCGGGAGGGATCCTGCTGGCACACGGGAGGGATCCTGCTGGCTCACCAGGGATTTGGGATGTGGGAGGGATCCTGCTGGCACACCAGGGGTTTGGGATGTGGGAGGGATCCCCACCAGGCACGTGGAAATGGGGGTCAGTGCTCTGGGCCCAGCCCTGCTTGTGGTGACTCAAGGACACATCACCAGGCTGGAGCTTTAAACTTCCTTTCCCTGAGTTCAAGGCCAGGGAAGTAGAGTTTTCCATAGAGGTTTTCCTGCTTGTAATCCCTCACACGCTCTGGGAAGATGGAGCAGGATGTGGGAATTCAGCACTGACTTGCTGGAGGTGGGCAAAGATCCCTGCTGGTGTGGAATTCCTGCTGAGAAATGTCTGGTTCATAAACACCAAGAACTTTTTCCTGAACCCAAATTGCTCACTTTGGGGTGCAGGGGAGAATTGAGGCCACGCTGGGGGTTGTTTCCCATCAGAACAGCTTGCTGCTGTGGCCAGGCAGGGGAGCAGGAATTCCCAACCCAGGATCCATTTTTTAGGTTTCCCTAAGGATGGAAGGACAATAAAAACATTGCCAGTCCATTGTTCTCCACGATTCCAGCCCAGTGCTCAAGGATCAGGGAAATCTCAGCACATCCCTGAGGTGTCTGATGTGAGGGAACCCAGATTTTAGTGTGTCCCAACCCCTCCTGTAATCCGTGGCCTTCCTGATTCCTGCGGGATTAGGGCGGATCTGTCACCAGAAACAAGGGGATTTGGGTGTTAATGCGCCCAGCAGCCGTGTAAGCACCTAATCCCAGGCCCCATTGTTCCTGCAGCCCCTCTGGAACTGGGACCAACATCTGTGGGCCCAGGGGGTGGCCCAGGGGCTGGAGAATCCGGCTCTGCTCCTGGGGATCCGCCCTGCTCCTGGGGATTGGGAGGAGGAAAGGGTTAGGAGGGATCAATAATCGGCTAAAAAGGGCTGGCCGGGAGCAGGAGGAACATCTGGCCCCGGGGCTGACTCATCCCGGGCAGGTTGAGCACAAACCTGCTGGGACTAATCCCGGGATGTGGAGCCTGACCCAGTTACCCAGTTACACTGGGAGCCTCCTGGGGGACCCTCCTCGCTCCAGAGGGGTCCGAGTGGGGCTGGGAATTAGCTCATTTCTCCTGGGGGTCTGATCTCCAGGCCCTGCTGAGGTGGAGAAGCCGTGGAGGAACCTGCAGGTACCTGTGCTGGCTCCTCACCTGCTCCTGCAGGATCCCTGCAGGGTTTTGGGAATGACAACCCCAGCACGGGGGATTTGGGTCGTGGTGCAGCTCGTCCTCCTGGGGCAGGTGGGAGTTTGGGTCTTGCCTCGGGACACTCCAGATCTGGAAGGTGCTTGGAGAGGCCTGAGGGGACCCTGAGGGGTTGGTGGTCACGGGCACAACCTGCCCTGGACAGCACAGAACCAGGAGGCCCCAAAAAACACCAGCAAGTCATTCAGTGCCACAGCTCAGTTCTGCCTGGCTCCAGTGCCTAAAAATAACCTCAGGCTGGAACACAAAGCCAGGTGGAGCCAGGTGACAGTGTCCTGTCTGTGCCCCTCCACCCCCAGCTCTGTCCCCCAGCGCTCAGAGCTGGGCTCTGCTTGAGATTTTGGGGTCTTTCAAGCCCCTCAGGATTCTCCACCTGAGCAGGAAGAGCTGCTCCAGACCCACTTCAGGGGAATCCCGTTTCTGTAGGATTTGTGGCATATCCTGGTTTGTATTTCTTGCTCCTTTTTGGGGTGGTTTTTTTTTTTAAGCATTACTGTTGAGATCACCTGATCAGCACATTGAGGGGATGAGTCAGCCTGGGAACGGCTGTGGTGTCTCATTGCCAGAGGAACCATCCTCCTCCAGCAGCATCTTCCTGGCTGGGAGCATTCCTGGCCTTGGGAGCTGCTTGTTTACTCTTGGATTCGTGTCTCCTGCCTTCAGCTGTCCCGGGACAGCCACAGGAGAGGGTTAGGCAGCGCTGACCTGTTGTTGGACCCCAGTGTTGTGGGCAGGTCCCCCCTTTGTCAGTGGAGAAGTGACAGGGCCAGAGGAAACGGCCCCAGGTTGCACCAGGGGAGGTTTAGGTTGAATTTTGGGGAGGATTCCTTCATGGAAAGGGCTGCCCAGGAGTCACCACCCCTGGCATTGTTCAAAACCACGTGGTGTGGCACTTGGGGACAGAGCCTTGGCAGTGTTGGGTTGACAGCTGAGCTCGACGGGCTCAGGGGGCTTTTCCAACCTAAACAATTCCATAGTTCCAGCCCTCGGTGCCACCACCCCGGAGCCACTGGGGCCGTGTCTCAGCTCTGAGGCTGAGGAGCAGGTTCAGGGGGTGTCCAAAGGCTCGAGGCCAGGCCTGGGTGGGGACAGCTGGCCCATGTCCCACTAACCTGAGCCTTTCCCTGCAGCTTCCTGGAGGAGGTCACAGCCTCAGGGTTCCGTGGCCGGGGCACCGAGAGCTCCCAAGTCCCACCGAGGTCCAGCAGCCGACGGTGAATCCTGAAGAGAGGAATCCTCAAGGGGTGAATCCTGAAGGAACAGATCCTGAAGGGAGGAGTCCTTTTCTGCCCATCCAGAGCTGGATGTTCCTGCACTGTGGCTGGAGCATCCCCTCGGTGGCCCCGAGGACCAGGACGTGCTCCCCTCACCCTGCAGCTCCTCGTTGTCCCCTCACAAACAGCTCCAGGGCTGGGATTGGCACCTGAGGGGAGCCTGGGCAAGCTCTTGGATCCCTGCAGCTCCCGGCTCTCCATGGGGACACAAGGGATGGGTCCCCCGAGGATCCCAAGGGTCCTGCCCCAGGCCAGGGGAGCAGCTCTGGGGGTGCAGCTGGTGGGCACAGGAGCCCTTTGCTCTGCTCTGTTGTCTGTATATGTTGAATCCTATTAAACCCCCCATTTTGGCCCAATCTGTCTGTTAGATGAGTCCCATGTTTCCCAATGCCACGAGGTGCAGTCACAGCCTGAGCCTCCTCAGGAGCTTCTGCTTCCCTCAAGGACCACACCAAGGTCTTGCTGAGGAACCTGTGAGGGCATTTCCAGCCCTGCCCCGTGGCCTCTAATGGGCACCTGATTGGGAATTAACAAGCCAGATCAAATGAAATGAGCTCCTAAATCTCTGGGAATTATCTTGGCATCACAGCTAAGCCCTGTGGATGTGGGAGAGAGCAAAGCCCTTCAGGGGGGAGGGGACCCGGCCCCAGGGGGTCCTGGGCAGCTTTTTGGGGGGCAGGAAACACAGCCTGGGCTAGGGGGGTGGGACTGGGTGGGCTTTAAGGTCCCTCCAACCCAAACCATTCCACGGTTCTGGACCTCTGGGAGGGAAGTTGGGTGGGAAGTGGGAAATGTGGTGGTGGGAACATGGAGATGAAGAATTCCATTTAAGGAAAAAAACCCCACAAACCCAATGTCCAAACCTGGCTATAACCCAGATCAGCTGCAGAGGCAACAGGGGCTGGTCCTGCTACCTGGGGGTCACCAGAGGGGAAGTGGGGAACGTGAAACCCCAGAGAAAGAAGTCCCTGAGAACATCCATCACCCAGTGAGGACACTGGGTTAGCACTGGTTTGTACTGGGTAAATCCACAGTGCTGGGACAGTGCTGGATGGAGCTGGGTTGGTGCAAGAGGTCTCTGCCAGCCTGAGACCCCAACAGAGAGGAGCTGAGTGCTCAGAGGAGCCCCCTGCCCCATCCCCTCCAGAGGGATAAATCCCTCCTCTAGCAGCCCCTTTCCCAGACAATGCTGTGATCGTCCTCAGAGACACTGAAAAGCACGTGCCCTAATTAAACTCAGCTCATCTTCCAGGCAGCAGCTTCCTCACACTTGATATCCAGAGGCAAAATGCTGTGTGTGGGGTGTTAAAGACGTCAATAAACCAAGAGTTTGCTTGATCTGCTCTGCAGGAAGGTGAGATTTTGGCAACTGTCTATATGGATCAGCACAGGGAGCAGCGGCAGCTTCGGGGCTGGGGGGTGCAAAGGGGCCCTGAGAGTGTGGGAGAGACACAAACACTCCTCAGAGGGGCTTTTTGTGCTGCCCACGGGGTGGGGACAGGGCAGGGATGGGATGGGATGGGGCTGGGAATGGAGATGGGGACAGGGATGGCCATGGGGACATGGACAGGGCAGGGATGGGGACAGGGATGGCCAAGGGGACAGGGACAGGGATAGGGCTGGGAATGGGGACAGAGACAAGGACAGGGATGTGAAGCTACACAGACCAAGTCACCTTCCCCACCAGTGTGACCCTGACTCAGGCAGCCCCCCCACCCTATCCCTGCCCAGCCCAGTGACCCCAGTGGGAGCAGCATCCATGGCTGGGAGCTCGACTGCCTGTTCCCAGCACGGAAATGGGAGCCGGGTTCCCTCCTATCTCCTTCCTTCCATGTAAATTGTTGATGTTTCCAGCTCTGAATCACCGGTCACATCCTTCACAAACGTGACTCACTGTGGCACTGTCAGAACAGCCCGAGGATCCCAGCTGGAGCCCAATTCCTGCTCCCGGGGACGGGCTCCTGTGTGCAGGTGCCTTACCTGCTGTGCTTGCAGGGCGACTTCCCTGGCACCCGAGGGCGTTTAGGAAGAGAGTGGGCGCTGGATCCGAAGGGCACGACAGAGCTGTCCCTCTGCCACCAGCACGGGGCCATCTGGCCCTGGCCACGCGCCGGTGCTCTGCAGGCCACCGAAAACAGGACGGGAGGAAGGACAAGTCCAGTCGGGAGGCAAAAATGTCATTAAATAAACTGGCAGGTTCTGGGGAGTCCCAGCAATCCACGCTGGGGGCTGCAGGCAGCTCATCTGCCCCTGTGCCATCGGCCCTGCCCGGGCCCAGCTCTGCCCACGAGGGGTAAAAGGGGAAAATGAGGCACAGAGATGGCAAATCCCAGTCCTGGGCCCCACGGAGTTCAGGGCTGCACAGGCACAGGAGGAGGAGGCAGCCACTGAATTAGGGGCACAGTGACTCGTGTCCCTGTCCCAGGTATTCCCAGCTATTCCCAGGTATTCCCAGGTTTTCCCAGGTATTCCCAGGTACTCAGTGCATCCCAGAGCTCACAGGGAGCACACGGGAATCCTGATGCTCAGAACGAGACACCAACGCTCACAAAAGCTCTGGAAATGCTCAGTAATCCAAGCACATATTAATTCCAGAGTACTGGGGTGAAGCTACACCTTGAAATTGGGGTAGGGGGTGTTGTCCAGGGATGGGATGGATGGGATCATTGTAAAACTGATCCACTGGGACACGATGGATCCACCTCTTTTCTCCTTTGCTTCTCCCTCTTTCTCACCCATCTCTGATCCATAAATCCTATCCGTGACCTCAGTCCCACACTCAGACAAGTCCTGGACTTGCAGGACTTGCAGGAGACGGACAAAATACGCCAAAAGAGGGTATTTTTTAGGAAGCCGAGTGTCTCTTCACTTCTGGGAGCCACACTCTGAATCCCACTGAGTCCTGGCTGTCAGACCCTCAGGGCTGGAAGCGACCCCTTCCCTCATCCCCCTCTCAGGTCACCTCCCCACTCCCCTCTCCAGAGGGCTTTGCTGGCACTTCTAACCACGTTTTTGGGGCAGAAACCCCTCCGGGGGTGCCACCCCTCTCCCGGCAACTCTCCGGGTGACCCACAACACCGCCGCGAACCGGGGTGGGGTGGGACCCCCCTTCCCCACGCGCTGCCCCCTCCTCCCAAACCCTCCGTCCCGCAGCGAGTCAGAGACAAAGGAAGAAGCAGCAAAACCCTCTCGTGGGCTGCGATTCGCCCTGTGCCGTGAACCCCGACGTCACGGGCGCCGCGGCTATAGATGGAGCTCGGGAGCCCGGCGCAGCCCAGCGCAGCCCCCCGAGCTGCGGGATGGGGGACGCGCCGGGGCTGCCCCTGCCTCGGAGCTCCGTGTGAAGGGAGAGGGTCCTGACCCACCCACGCGGGGCGAAGAGCCCAGCACTTCAAGGAGGGAACACCCCACAAGGGGGTGATTCCCCCTCTGCGACCCCCGCCCTCCCAAAAAAAAAAACCCTCCTCGCGGCGCACCGAGGAACGATGAAAAAGAATAATTCAGCGAAAAGGGTGAGTGGAATCGGTTCTTCTGCGGGGCACGGCGTGGGGAGGCTCCCGGATGTTTTGGGGAGGGGGGGGTTGTGTCTCTCCAGTGTTCGCTTGGCCTCGGTTCGCCCCCCTCCCCAAAATAGGCACAGACCCCCCAAAGGCAGAGCCAAAGAGACGCGAAGCCCCGGGCCGGCCCTGCTCCTGCATCCCCGCCACGGGCACGGGGGGATGTGGGCAGGCAGTTTTCATCTTGGAACACAAGGAAACCATAAAACCCCGAGAGGCACCATCAATCCCTGGCTCTGCGACCCCATCGCTGCCCAGGCAGGAACCGCACGGAGGAACCATCCATAGGTTTCGCCCCTTGGATTAGCTGCTTATGCAAAGCTCAAAAATGGCAATTTTCGCCGCAGTGAAAATAATAATAATAATAAAATCTGGTTTAAATGCCGCCCAACCCCCTCCCGTTCCCCTTCCCGTGGGCAAATGCCCGCTGGATGAGGCGATGGAGACACCGGCCTGCCTTATATAACCACGGAGGGAACCCTGCCCGGTCCTCCCGGTGCTGCTGCGGCACCGAAATCCCCGTGGAGCGACCCCGGGGAAGGGCTCGGGTCCCGGCGCCGGCGGAGAGAGGGGCCGGAGGGAGGGGGAGGCGAAAGTTGGGCAAGGAGGGAGGGGGAAGAGCGGTGTAAAAACCAAGAATAACCCCGTTCCCCCCCTCCCCTCCCCATTTTCTTCCCTCTTCCCTTTGTGTTAGGGGCACCAGGATGGAAACCAGCAACCTGCGCAGCCGGAGAAGGTCGGCTGGGTGCGGAAATTCTGCGGGAAAGGCATTTTTAGGGAAATCTGGAAAAACCGTTATGTGGTTCTGAAGGGAGATCAGCTTTACATCTCGGAGAAGGAGGTAGGATCGGTTTCAGTTTCCTCTCCCATCCCCCCCTTTCCTTCCTTTGCATATGAAAAGGAGCAGCCCCGGCCCTTTCCCAGCGCCAGCCGGGACCAGGAGGGTCCTCGGGGGGCTTCTCTTCCCCCGGCCGGGTCGGGGTCGGCTCCGACTCTCCCAGACGGCTCTGCTGGGAGACATTTTCCCCAGCGCGGAGACACGAAGGGATTCACTTAGCCAGAGTTAAGCCCTCATCCCTCTTCCAGCAATGCCGGCTCCCTTCTGTGCCCGTCCTCCCTCGCTGGGCACGGCGCTGCCTCGTTCCCAGCTGCTCGCTGTCCATTTGGAAATAACTCTGCTCTCCCGACTGGAATCGAGCCATTTGCGGGTCGATCTCATGTGTTCCCCTCCCCGTGCCAAGAGGACAGAGGGGAAATGTCACCCCGGGTTCGGCACCGTGATGTAGGACCAGCCCCCTCCGCTCCCCCTCGGCTCCTCGCCGGGGTTTGGGGTTTAACGCGGTGTTGACATCGCAGCTAATCGGATGTGACTGTCAGGCTGAGCCGGCACCCGGCTGGCCTTGCACGGCCCCCCCTCTGTGTTTTTTGTCTCCATAAATTCATCAAGGAGAGCTCCCCAGGCCAGAGCCCTCCAAACCCATCAAGAACTCCCCAGGCCAGAGCCCTCCAAATCCACCAAGAACTCCCCAGGCCAGAGCCCTCCAAATCCATCAAGAACTCCCCAGGCCAGAGCCCTCCAAATCCACCAAGAACTCCCCAGGCCAGAGCCCTCCAAATCCATCAAGAACTCCCCAGGCCAGAGCCCTCCAAATCCACCAAGAACTCCCCAGGCCAGAGCCCTCCAAATCCACCAAGAACTCCCCAGGTCAGAGCCCTCCAAATCCACCAAGAACTCCCCAGGCCAGAGCCCTCCTCGCTCAGGTCTCCTCTGGTATCCCAACACTGCACTGGTGCTGCTCTGGGGCAGGGAATTTGGGGTAAAATCCTGGTCTGGCTGGGTTTCCACCCTCAGCGGAGGTGATTCCCTGAGGGACAGACCCTGGTTGGATGCTCAGCTCGTCCAGCTCTGCCAGCTCAGGGGCTGGAGAGTGGAAGGGAAGGTTTGATTGAAGGGATCAGGGTTGTTAGAACACAGAAATGGCCTAAAAAGTGGACTGAACGCCCAGGTCATGCTGAGCCATGTGCGGGCATTCCAGAACTCATCCCATTGACCTCCTGGCTGCTCCAGAGCCACAGGAATGGGGAATGGATGTTGTGTGCAGGTGTGGGGTCGGTACCTTGGGAATGCTCAGGTAAAGGGAGGTGATAAGAGAAGGATTAGAGACTGAGGACAGCACTGGTGGTAGAGACCCAAACCCCGTGATGGATCTATAGATGCATTTATGGATTGGGAAAGTTGGATGGATGTGAGAAGCACAGAGCCAGAGGCACAAATCCCACCCTGGTTTGTGGCCCTCCCCAACTTCCCAGAAGGAGTGCAGGCCAGCACAGTGGGACTGCTGGGATGGGGTTGGGAACAGGCTGGACTGGCCAAAAGAGAAGGTGTTCAAACAGGAATCAACACAGGGAAGAGGGAGGGGAGATGTCTGTCTGTCCTGAGCACACCCAGGTGTGCTGGGAGCCCAGGACAGGGACAAGGCTTGGAGGGGCCTGTTCTGACCAAGGAGCTCTTGTGTTTGTGTTTCTGATGGGGAAAACCTCCCTCCTGGGCCTGAGGCAGCTCTGGGGCTCCACGTGTGTGTGAGGGACCATAAATAACACACAGCAGCCGCTGCCGTGTCTTTATATGGAAGAATCTGTGCTCGGGCAGAGATGTGGCCACAGAGGAGACATCTGGGGCTGATGTGCACTGGGGTGGCTCTGTGCTGGTCACAGAGGGGACATCTGGCTGTGGATGGGTTTTGGGGTGGCTGTGGATGTGTTTTGGGGTGGCTCTGTGCTGGTCACAGAGGGGACATCTGGCTGTGGATGTGTTTTGGGGTGGCTCTGTGCTGGTCACAGATGAGATCTGGCTGTGGATGTGTTTTGGGGTGGCTCTGTGCTGGTCACAGAGGTGATACCTGGCTGTGGATGTGTTTTGGGGTGGCTCTGTGCTGGTCACAGATGAGATCTGGCTGTGGATGTGTTTTGGGGTGGCTCTGTGCTGGTCACAGAGGTGATACCTGGCTGTGGATGTGTTTTGGGGTGGCTCTGTGCCTGTGATGCAGAGGAACACACCAGTTTTGGGGCTCTGGCATGCCAGAGGTCTCATTGTAGGGGTTCCTGAGGCTTGTGTGTGCTGAGGGCACTGCCAGGACTTCCCAGGGTGTCAGAACATGTGGCACAGGGTTTGGTGCTGACAGAGAATCATCACTGATTCCCTGGCAAAGCCAGGCCCCTCCTTCCTGGGCAATGAACAGGAAACTCGGGTGGAAACAGCCCCAGGACAGGCTGAATCTCACCTGATTTGAAGGGTGAGGAGACTCAATTGCCTCTTTCCACCACAGATCAAAGTCTCCCTCTGTTATAAATGATTTTTGCTCCACTAAAGCCACGTGGATCTGGTAGATGGAGCTCATGAGCCCCGGTGGCTCCTGTCAGCTCCTCTCAGGCTCAGGGGCTGCTCCCAAGCTGTGGCAGGTGCTTCTGAAGGTGAAGCCACACTCCCAGCCCTCCCCACCAGCCCAGGGCAGAAGGGGTTAAATCCCAGGGCTCCTGGATGCTCCTCAGCCCTCAAAGAGTTAAATCCCAGGGCTCCTGGATGCTCCTCAGCCCTACCAGGGTTAAATCCCAGGACTCCTGGATGCTCCTCAGCCCTAAAAGAGTTAAATCCCAGGACTCCTGGAAGCTCCTCGGCTCTGCCACACTCACTAAACGAATTCAAACTAGATATTTCTTTACTTTTGCCTGAGATTGCCCATCTGGAAAGCAGGGCAATGAATCCCATCTCCGCAGGGTGCATGGGAAGAGGAATTGTCTGTCCCACGCTGGGATCCCTCGGGAAGGATGTGAGCTCAGGGCAGGTGGTGATGCTGCAGGAAGAGAGCATGGAGCAGAATTCCTTCAGGTCCGGGATGGGGAGGTTTCCAAAATTCAGCCTAACAACAAAATCCCATCGATACCCACGCTGATTCCTCCTGGGAATGCTTTTCCAGCTGTCTGCCTAGGACCTGGGCTTGCAGGTCAGGGAGCAGCCCTGATTTATTCAGTTCTGCCAGGAGAATTTGGGAATGCCTGACGGGAGCCTGGTTTTCTCCCTGGCAGAGCCAAATCCGTAAGGAGACATGCAGTTTTCAGCCCAGCCGATGGCAAATGGCCAGCAGGATGTTTGAGTGCTGCCCTTTGGGAGCTGTAGGACTTGTCTGCCACCTCTCCAAACGGGAGCTGAGGCTGCAGCCCCGCTCACCCCCCGAACTCTGCGAACTCACACCAAACCCCTTCCTTACTCAGCGTTTGGTCACCGGCCAAACCCAGCCCTGCCGAGCACAACCAGCACCTTCTCAGCTCACTTTTGGCGTTCTTTTCCCCTCGCTCCGCTCAGGCCGGTGCCTCCCCCTGGCACATTTCTGGGAATTGTTCACTGTCTCTGGCCCGGGAGAGAGCGCAGCCGGGCTCGGCACTTCCTCGCAGGAAGCCGGGGGCTGCCAGACGGCTCTGGGTGACGAGGGGGATGAGGAAACGCTCCTGTCGAGCCTTTCCTTGTTTGCCACCAAAGGCATCGGCTCAATTAGCACAAGAGCACTCGAGGAGCTGTCGCTCCGAGCCACTCGTGCTGCTGGCGAGGCTTTGGGGGGTGTTTGCCCTGGGTGAGCAGTGCCACTCGCAGCGTGGTGGGATTTGGGGGGGGGATTCTGCTGGTGCATCCCAGGGTTGGTGCATCCCTGTCCCAGCGAGATGGGACAGGGATGCAGTTTCAGCCAGGTCTGCAGAGATGTCCATCCCTTGCTGGGGTAGAGCTGCTCAGCTGGAGGAAGTGAAACTTTGGCGAGGGGGAACTCGCCGGCCCCAAACTGCCCATGTTTGGGTGTTTGGCTCCACTGAGCGTCTGCAGGTTTCTGGTTCCACCCCGTGGGTGCCTTGCACAGGGTGTCTTGTGATTCTCTCTGTGCCTTCCGCATTTCTCCGTGTCCCGTCACAGCCCGGAACCGCTCAGGCAAATCTGCACCCAAAAATCGCAGCCTGAAGTGACTGAGCACCTGCCCTTCCCCTCCACGCCTGGCTTGGCCCCAAAACACAGCCCTGCCCCGGGGTCCTGGAGGTTCAGAGTCGCTGCAGGCGATGGCTTGGTGAGCGGGGAAATCTGAACTCTCATCAGCGATTCACCCAAGGGGTTAATTAACCCATGTCAGAGACCTCCAGCATCCGAGGGCAGCTAATTAACCCAGTCACGGACCCTCCCGTGCAGCAAGGGGCATTCCTATGGGAGAAGAGACCCTTGGAAGCAGGAATAGCTTGGGGTGCTCTGTGCCTGCAGAGCCCAGGGCCACAGGGAGTGCCGGGAGTGCCCCCGGGGCAGCAGCTGCGGGGGAAGGAGTGCGAGGAGTGCGAGGAATGCAGCTCCTCTCCTCGGATCCCGGCAGTGTCAGCAGGCTCGGCTCACACCCGCTGTGCACCCGGATTAGCAGGGGGTGGCAGGGCGGTGACACCCCGAGCCGGGGCAGCTGCTGAGGGGTGCAGGGCTGGGGGGTCTCGTCTCTGCAGGGTCTGGGGTTCCCTGCTGTAGGAATAGGGGGCACTTCAGGTTCCTTCTCCATGCCTCAGTCTCCCTTCCCTCACCTGGCCACAGGCAGGAGCCCAGTGGAACCCCAGGACGGGGCTGTTTTGTCTGCCTCGAGCACGTACAACAGGACAGCTAAGCCAGCAGCCAGCCGGGTGGGATGGGATGGAGTCACCTCAGTCCTGCCTCTGAGCTGCCCCTGATGCCACCACCCCTCTCCTCCTGGCCTCAGGAGCCTCTCACAAAGGACAAAAGCGCTGGTGGTGCCTCTGGAGTTGCCTTTCACCTTCCCTCTCTCCAGTTTCCCTCTGCACACTGAGTGCTCTGTTACTCAGCGTGGCCGGGGGATCAGCTGGCCGTGCCCCCTGTGAGACACCCACTGTCCTTCCCACAGCCCCCAGAATCGCTGCTGACCCTCTGTCCCCAAGAACCCCACTATGGGTGTCTCTTATTCCCAGTTTCAGTGGTTTTTAGTGGGTCACACACCCTTTGGTGGGAGCAGGGTCCCTTCCATGAGTCTAAGCAGAGTCAGAGCCATTCCCAGACCTTTAAAAGACGAGCTGCACCTGCAGGGTGTGTTTGAACCAGACACCTCCTCCATCCTGCAGCCTCACGGGATGTTCCTGGGGGCAGGATGTTAAATCCCAGCTCCAGGAGCTCCCGGCACGGCCCGGAGGAGGGAGGGGAGGGCTGGGGAAGCCCCAGTGACCTACATGAGCGAACATCTGGAGTGAGTGCTCCGGTCTCAGCCACGGGGCACAGCTGGGGGCTCGGAGGGGATCGGCTTTTCCCGACGCAAATGAGTCAGGCTGGATTGAGCCGAGATTCTTGGAAAGAGGTGGATTGTAGGATGGCAGCGGGAAGAGATCGGAGCCGATTAGCAGTGCGCGGGGAGGATGTGCAGCCAGACATTGTTCTCACACCCAGACACAGGGGCAGGAACCAGCTCCGGGGCGTCGGGAATGGCAGTGTCGGTGTCCCCTGGATCCTGGGGACATACTGGGGAGCAGGAGGAAGGACAGAGGGGAGCTGCAGTCATTAGGCAGGGCCAGGTGGTCAGTTTGTCCGTGTCCCTGCTTAGGAAACTGGTTTAGTCACCCTCTTTGACTAAACTCTATGGAAAAATCATGGGGAATTCCTCCAGTCCTTCCCAAAACTGGGCAGGAAATGTATGAAATGGGGTGGAGTCCTGTCAGGAAACCCAAGGGCTCAGACCTCAGCACCATCTGCCTTCCTGGCACCTGAGTTACACACCCTCGGCCGCGGCTCCAGCCCGGAATGACCGGCTGCAGTCGGATTAAGCAGATGGATGTGGATTTGAGCCTGCTGCAGTGCTGTCTGGGAGGGACATCAAGCCCGAGCTCTCTCCCACCCCCAATTCCTCCTCTTTGCCATGGAAGGGCAGAGCTGCCCTGCTGTAGATGCTCCATTAGGAGAGGGATGAAGAGGAAGGGCTTTGCCATCTCCTCTTGGCTCCAGGTGTGCCCGAGGGATGGGAGTGGCAGCTCAGGGGTCAGCACCCAGATCCCTGTGTGCCCCCTAAACCGCTGTGTGCCCCCTAAACCCCTGTGCCCTCTAAGCCCCTGCCTGCCCCAGACCCCTGCCTGGTCCCAGACCCCTGCCTGCCCCCTAAACCCCTGTGTGCCCCCAAACCCCTGCCTACCCCCTAAACCCTGCCTGCCCCAGACCCCTGCCTGCCCCAAACCCCTGCCTTCCCCAGACCCCTGCCTGCCTCCCCAGTGCAGCTGCAGCCTCGGTGACCCTGTGTAAGTCCCACCTTCAACCTCAGCCTCTGTGACACTGATCCATTGCCACGTGCCCATCACACCGTGGCAGCTCAGAGTGCTGGGGAACAGACCCGGGAAATGGGAGGTCTTGTAAAGTGGTCACTCGAGGACTCTAAAGGACACTAAGTAGTGGCTCTGTCAGTGAGGGCCGAGCCCCAGCATTCTGTTCCTTCTTGAAACCTTCCCCTGGGTGCTGAAGGTCTCTGAGGGCCTGGCAGCCCCTGCCCTGGCTGGGGGGTTCTGCCCACAGCCCCCTCCCCAGGCCCGGGGCTCAGTGTTGTGTCAGCACTGTGGGACCCACCCCCGGAGTCAGCTGCCAGCACAGAGTAAAAATAGGAAGTGCTAATCCTCATCCCTCCAACTCTTGTTCTGCTGTGTCTGCAGAGAATGAGTGTCCCTTTGGAGCAGAGATGAGAGTCCCCTCCCACAGCACCTCTTGCCTCCACACCCTCCTGGCACACAGGACCCTCCTCACAGCCAGAGTAAATCCTGCTCCTTTTGAGGGTCCACAGACATGAATGCTCTGTCTGAGCACCCCTGTCTGACTGTTCAGCCTGGTCCCAGTAACTTTGGGGGTGGAAGAGGCAGGAATTAACCTGGGAAAGTGTGAATTTCATGCCATCCTTCTGAATATGTCCCCTCATTCCAAAGGAGATGTTGAAATCCTGCTGGCTGGAGCAGCAGCCTCGCTGTCTGACATCTGCAAGGCTCTAATTTTGTTGCTGTTTTGCAGGTAAAAGATGAAAAAAACATACAGGAAATGTTTGACCTGAGCGACTATGAGAAATGTGAAGAGCTCAGGAAGTCCAAAAGTAGAAGCAAAAAGAACCACAGTAAATTTACCCTCGCCCACTCCAGGGAGCCTGGAAACACGGTGTGTGGGGCCTGCCTGGACACAGATAACCCAAGAGCCATCAGCTCTGAGGGCAGGAAGGGATGTGGATGGTCCTGGGGGATGCAGGGAAAGGAGGGGTGTGGATGGTCCTGGGGGATGCAGGGAAAGGAGGGGTGTGGATGGTCCTGGGGGATGCAGGGAAAGGAGGGATGTGGATGCTCCTGGGGGATGCTGTGTGTGGTGGAGCAGCACCGTTTGCAGGGCTGGAGGCTCAGGTCTCCTTTGCCTTTTCCATAGGGGCTGTGGGGCTCTCTCTGGGCAAAGCCCATGTGAAAGCATCTCTGTGTGAGCTCAGTCACTGGCCCTGACCTGAATTCCCTCTTCTACAGGCACCAAATCTGATCTTCCTGGCTGTGAGTCCAGAAGAGAAGGAGTCCTGGATTAACGCCCTCAACTCTGCGATCACACGCGCCAAAAACCGCATCTTGGACGAGGTGAGAGGGACTCAGGGCTGGGCCCTGCCTGCCCTGCCTCAGCCTTCATCCTGGGGGGAGGTTGGAGACTGCTGGGGAGCAGCAGCATCTCCAGCCCTTCCATTCCCAGTGCAAAAGGGGAGCAGAGCTGCTGGGATTTGATGGCCTGCACCCAAACACAGCCACCGGCACCCCGAGTGGGCTCTCTGGGGGTCTGGGATGGTTTGATCCTCCCAGCACTGATCACAGGCTCTGTGCCCTGCCTGGCCCACCTTGGAGCCCAGCCTGGCCCTGGGACAGCCTGGAAGGGTCACCCTGCCCGTGTCACCCTGCAGGTCACTGTGGAAGAGGACAGCTTCCTTGCCCACCCAACACGAGACAGGGCCAAGATCCAGCACTCCCGGCGCCCTCCCACGCGGGGACACCTGATGGCTGTGGTAGGTACAACCAACCCCGGGGGTAAATCCCTTGGGAGCGTTGTTTGTAAGAGCAAGGAGACCAAAAGGGCAGCTCTGGGTCATCAGCTCTCCCCTGGTTCATGGACCAGCACAAGGAGACCAAAAGGGCAGCTCTGGGTCATCAGCTCTCCCCTGGTTCATGGACCAGCACAAGGAGACCATAAGGGCAGCTCTGGGTCATCAGCTCTCCCCTGGTTCATGGACCAGCACAAGGAGACCATAAGGGTCATAAGATGCCATAAGGGCAGCTCTGGGTCATCAGCTCTCCCCTGGTTCATGGACCAGCACACTGTGCAAACCCTCTGGCAGAGTCCCAGTTTGCCACCACTGATAGCTGGTCCCTCAGGCTCCTGCTGGGAAGGGCCAAGGAGCTGCTCAGTGCTGAGCAGGGAGGGTTTGGCCACGGTGCTTTGGGGGTGTGGGTGTGCAGCTCAGCCCCACGGCTGGGTCACAGCACAGGGATCATCATCCGTGGTGGGTGGACTCTCAGAGGCAGGCACAGCCCTCCCAACACCAACACCCTCTGCCCCTCCAGGCATCTACCTCAACCTCTGACGGCATGCTGACCCTCGACCTGATCCAGGAGGAAGACGCCTCTCCCGAGGAGCACGGCACGTGCGAGGAGAGTTTCCGGGTGGACCTGGACAAGTCCGTGGCACACCTCACTGCCGGGCGGCGCCGCGCCGACTCGGACAACGCCAAGGCCCCGGAGCAGGGCCAGACGGGGAGCCTCCCACGGCGGGAGGTGACCTCGTGGGACAGGGCTGGGCAGCGCAAGGACTCCTTCGACAAAGGGACCATGTACACGCCGCAGGTCCCCAAAAAGCTGTCGCACTCAGAGAAGAATAAATGTGCCTCCATGGAGGAGATCCTGTCGCGGCGGGACTCTTCGGCGCACCGGGCCGTGCTGAGGAGGGGGCTGGAGGCTCAGTTTGCCTCGGCAGAGCCGGAGCAGCTGTCCCGGATACAGGAACTGGTTGCACTGAAACTGGAAAAAACTCAGGAACTGCTGACAGAGGTGAAGGGCTACGGGGAAGGCAAAAGAAAGGCCAAGGACTCCAACACCACCAGCACCACCAGCACCAGCACCACCACGTCTTCTTCCTCATCATCTTCCAAGTCGGACTCTGAAAGGATCCTGCAGGAATCTGAGAGGCTGCTGGGGGAGGCTTCCTCCACCTGGAGCCAAGCCAAGAGGGTGCTGCAGGAGATCAAAGAGCTGAGGGACCTGTACAAACAGTTCGAGCTGCAGCAGTCAGACTCGAAGCCCAAACAGAGCTCACAGTCGCAGTTCAGGAAGAGCATGATGTGAAGGCAAGCCTTGGGATGGGAGGGAGGGACTGGGGAGGGCGGCTGTCTGGTCTTTTTTTTTTTAATTATTATTATTTACAGTGTTCAAAAAAGAGTGGAAAGGTGCCTGTTCTCACCCAAATTTGCTTCTCAAAGCTTGGACCCTTCCTTTCCTCCATCGCATCCCCCCCCTAATGAATCAACCCTGTGTTCCAATAAATCAGTTACAGTTTATACCTCCTTTGTAAGAGCTCCCTTTGCACCACAGGCCCCGGTTTCCTCCGTGCACTGGTTCCCAGGAAATGCCTGTACCTGCCTGGAGCAGCCTGTGGGGTGGAGAATCCCACGCTGGATGAGCCCTGGCATTGTTGTTCCCGTGTCTGGGCTGTGTCCCAAACTACATCTCCTTCTCCAGGAGACTCATCCTGTTCCCTCGCTGTCCTCTTGGAAATAAATGACACAAAAAGGTCAAAAAAGTGCCTGGAAGGCCCCATTATCCAGGCCATGAAGATGCTGGAAGTCCAGGCTGGCCTCTGGTGTTAAATGGGCACTCATTGGGTGCAGTCTGTGGGCTCTGTCCTGGCACAGTCCTTTGGAGAGCTCAGGGGTGGCAGCTGTTATTGCCTCTGGAAGGGCAGCAGGAATCCAATCCGTGTCCACCCTGATCCTGTCAGGCCTTGGATGCTTCACAGACCCCCTTGGCTCTGAGAGATGGGAGGTAGCAGTGATGTCTTCCCTTCTGTGCAACCAGAGGGTCAAAGCCTTGGATCCAACAGCCCACAGAGGTGGTTGGGTTCTCAGTTCTCTCTTTTTTTCCCTTTTCTTTGAGCTGAGAGGGCAGCAGTTGGACAACACAGGCCAGCTACAGGTTTGGTGGGTTTGGCTGTGCCCTCTCAGGTGTCACAGTCAGACAACAGCAGGTTTGGGGGGTTTGGCTCTGCTCTCCCAGGTGTCACAGTCAGACAGCAGCAGGTTTGGCTCTGTCCTCTCAGGTGTCACAGTCAGACAGCAGCAGGTTTGGGAGGTTTGGCTCTGCCCTCTCAGGTGTCACAGTCAGACAGCTGCAGGTTTAGGGGGCTTGGCTCTGCTCTCTCAGGTGTCACAGTCAGACAACAGCAGGTTTGGGGGGTTTGGCTCTGCTCTCTCAGGTGTCACAGTCAGACAGCAGCAGGTTTGGATCTGCTCTCTCAGGTGTCACAGTCAGACAGCAGCAGGTTTGGGGGATTTGGCTCTGCCCTCTCAGGTGTCACAGTCAGAAAGCAGCAGGTTTGGGGGGTTTGGCTCTGTCCTCTCAGGTGTCACAGTCAGACAACAGCAGGTTTGGGGGGTTTGGCTCTGCTCTCTCAGGTGTCAGACAGCAGCAGGTTTGGCTGTGCAGCCCCAGCTCAGACTCAGCCCTCCTGGAACGAAAGCTGAGCCCAGAGCAGAGCTCAGATCCCTCACTGAGAACTCAGCCCAAGGGCTGGCTCAGCTTTCACACCCGTGAGCAGGACATGGTGATGTCTCACAGGTTCACCCACGTGGTAATACCCAACTGTTCCTTGCTTTTTAAAAGGAAACCTAATTCCGTTACCTACGTTGCAAAGAGTCCACGAAAGTATTAAACCCACAGAGTTATTTCCTGCTCGTGGTCAGTGTTGTCTCTTTTCTTTCCTGGCTGACCCCCCTGAAGGAGGTTGGTGACGTTCCTGGGGCTGCTCAGCCCCACTCACAACAGGCTCATGTTGCTGAGGTTGCTGGTTGCTTTTAATTAGTCCTTCTCCCACTCTCCCGTTAGAATTACTGGGGGATTATTGCTGCCGCCACAAGTTTCCTGAAGAGTTTTTACTGACAGATTTCAGATCCGGCCCTTGCAGCAGTTTTTGCCTTGTCCCTGACTTTGGCCCCCTTTCGGCCCGCTCCAAAGGGATGCTACTTGTCCCCAAACTCCTGTGACCCCAGGGAGCACCAGCAAGGTGCTGTTTCTGTGATTCCCTCCCCAGCAACTCTCCTCGGATTTTGGAATTGCTGCTCTGAGGCCTGTGGAAGAACCAGAACACTCTCAGTGTTGTGCTGGGGGAAGAGCTGACAGGTCCCCGGTGCTGGGGTGGCCACCCCTGGCACACCGAGCCACCCTGCCCTGCCCTCTTTGGGAGCAGCGAGCCCCTGAAGCTCCTCGGAAAGGAACTTTTGGGGTTCTGACCCTTCTCATGGCTTTTCTGTCTCCCTGCTGCCTTCCCTGCCCGGCCCCCTGCCCTCAGTGGCATCCCCAGAGCTGCTGGCAGGGTGCAGGGAGCCCTGGGGAGCCGCAAAGCCAAGGGCAGCACAGACGTGGCTTTGTGCGTGGCCCCCCGGCCCGTGGGTCTATCCATGCGGGGATAACAGTGCACAAAGGGGCCGTGCTGGGCCAGCAGAGGAGCAGCCCGTCTGCCATTCCCAGAAAGGGCCGGCATTGTCCGGCGTGGCAATTATGTCGGCTCCGGGGACAAAACACGGGATCATTACAGGAATACAGAGCAGGGAAGTCTGAAGCCCCACAATGGCCAAGAAGTCTGGGTCATGCCCAGCTCTGCCTCAAAAACACGTGCGGGACAGGCTGAAGGGGGCTGGGCAGGGGGGTTTCCCATTACGCTCCACGGGAGACGGGGTTGGGGCTGGATTCTTAAGATGTAGGCAAAGCGTCTCCTGCAAAAATAGCTGCAGTTTGTGCTCCACACATGCCGGGGAGCGTGTGCTGAGCTCGTCAGCTGGCACTCGGCTCGGGGCCCTCCGCCTGCACAGCCAATCCTCGGGATGCTCCCGCTCCCAGCCAAATAAGGCCCGTGGGGCGAGGAACCCCGGCGGCGTGCGGCACCCAGGAGCCCACCCCCCTGCCAGCCAGAGAGCCTTTTTTGGGTTATTTTCTCCCTCTCCGCCTCAAAGGCTTTAGTCAAGCGCCGTCCTTCCCTCCCTCCCTCCTTCCCCTCTCTCCCTCTCTCCCTTCTCTGTCTTTCTGAGATACCTTAGGAAGGAATGCTTTACTTGGGAGGGCATTCTTGGCTGGGAGGGTGGGCAGGCCCTGGCACAGGTTGCCCAGAGAAGCTGGGGCTGCCCCTGGATCCCTGGAAGTGTCCCAGGCCAGGTTGAAACAACCTGGGATAGTGGGATGTTTCCCTGCCCATGGCACGGGGTGGGACTGGATGAGATCTAAGGTCGCTCCCAAACCAACCCATTCCATGATTCCATGACTCTGTGAAGCACCAAGGGGGCTTCCACACCCAAGAGCCTGGGGAAAGAGGGCTGAAAACCCAACAAAACCACCCCAGGAAGCCGAGGGGGGCTGAGTTCAGGCTGAACTGGCCTGACCTGGCACAGCTCCTGCCCAGGGAGCACGTTTGGGGTCAGCCCCATGTGACACACAGTGGCCCTAAATTTCACCCCCTGCAGGTTTTGGGCCCACTGGGCTGGACTGGGGGAGCAGCTGCAGCGTCTCTGCAGTGCTGAGAGGCCTCTGGAAAGCAGGAGGTGCTGATTAAGAGGCCCTTGGTGGCTTTAAATAGAATTTACACTTACTCGGAGGCAACTTTCACGCTGCTGGAGGGAAGCAAAACTCAGCAAACCAGAAACAGGTTCATGTTGTTCCAGCAGCAGTGGGCTATTCCTGCAGGCTGGAGTCGCACCTGACAAAGCAGGTCACAGGAAGAGGATTATGGTGGATAAAGTCGGGTTTCTCCAGCAGTTTGCAGCCTTGGAAAAAGCCCCCAGCCCCCCTGAGTGGAGCAGGAATGCCAGTGACTCATGGCAGAGTGTTCTCAGGCTGGGGAGGGGGTGGATAAACACACTTCTCCAACACAGTTCTCCAGCACAGCCATCAGCTCCTGCTGTGCAGAAGGGACTTCTTGGAGTTACCACGGGAGGAAAATGCAGAAATTGCTGCTTTTTTCCCCTCCAACAAGACAAATGCCTTGAAAAAGGTGGGGTCTGTTTCTGCAGGTGGAAGGTGGGAAGCTACAGACCCTCTGATATCCCAACTGAATTAAACATTCAGCAAAGCCTCCAAACCAATCCCATGGGATGCCAAGGCACTCTGCTGTGTCATTGGAGCTGGGACACTTTCCTGGCCACCTCTTGTCAGGAGCTGGAGGTGAACACCTCGTGGTTCTGGTGGGCACCACGACCCTGCTCAGCTTTTATCCCCAGTGGATAATCAGTTTGGACTTTCCAAGTGAAATGGGAAGTGCTGGAGAATCGAATCCTCTTCCAAGTCCCGGGAGAGGAAGAGACAGAAAATAGTTTGACCCACATTTGTGAGAATAATTATTGACTTAACGAGTTCCAACCGGGTTTTCAAATTAAAGCTCGGCAAGAGCAGACCCACTTCCCCAAAAAAGGAGAAAAGGGAAAAACTCAGGGGGTTTGTATGTCAGGTGTAGCTGTGTGCAAATACATCCCTGGAATAGGCATGTCTGGAGGTTTGTCTGTGTTCCTGTCTCTTCAAGAGGGAATTCTTTGGTGAGATACACAGCACAGGGGCTTGGGTTTCTTTTCCCTAATTCCACTTTGAGCTGTCAGAGGGCTCAGAGCATCCCACACTCCTCTCCTGGACAGGCTGGTTCGATGCTGTGGCTGCTCGAAGTGACACCTGGTGTGGGAAAGGTGAAAGGTGCAGCTGGAACTGGACCTTTGGGAAGTGTTTCCTGAGCCTGGCTCTGGGATGGCAAATCTCTGATATTTTCAGACCACAAAACTACAGAGACACTTCCACTTCCTTAATTTGTCATGTGTTTAACAACTCGTTGCTCTGTTTTGACACAACAAGGCCCTGCTCAGGGGGAAGACAGGGAGGTTTTAACTCTTTTTGTCTTTTGGGGATGTCTGGGAGAGGCCAGATGAGCCACAGTTCAAAGTGCAGAGCTCATCCCCCCCTGACACCACTGGCTTGGGAGTTCTGCACTGAAATTGTGATCTCTCTTCCAAACCCCTGCCCTGGGGCCGACAGAACTGGGCTGTGGCAGGAATAAAGAGCCCATACATGCAGGACAGAGGGAACCATTCAGAGCTGGAGGAATCCGTGGCTCACAGGCTGATGCTGGGCACTGAGCAAAGGTCTGGAATGACCCAGCAGAGACGGAGACATCATTATTTAAAGGACTCTCAACAGATGGGCTGAGTCATTAATGGCTTTGAACGGGGAGGGAGGAGGTTTAGAGGGGATTTTGGGAAGGAGTTCTGCCCTGTGAGGGTGGTGAGGCACTCAGGTTGCCCAGAGAAGCTGTGGCTCAATAAAAGCCAAACACTGGGTCTCAGAAACATCAGTTCTGTCCTTCCCTTCTTCCTTTCTGAGGAAGCACCATGACCTTGTGCTAGTGTGGTTGCTGTGGAGTTCTAGAACATGGGTTTTTTTCCTAGATAACTTGCAGATTTCCCACTAAAAACTGCAAGGCTTCAGACAACACCAACACCCTGTCAGTGGCAGAGATGAGGAAGAATCCAGCTTCTCCTGATTCATTCCTGATCCCTGATGCTGCCTTCCAAGCAACCAAGACCTCCCAATACATCTTTTCTTTCCCTTGATTTCTAGAAATCTGGAAGGAAAGCTCCAGAAGCAGTGACCTTTCCATTTCCTTCTGGTCTCCTTTCCCTGAACCTCCAGTAACATAAATAATCTTGTCAGTGACACAAAACATTTCCAAAAAACATACATTGAAAGCATGAAGCCCTGGGGATCCTCTGCCCAAACCAACTCCTCCTTCCCTCTCTTTCCACATCTCAGGGAGTGCTCCAGCAGCCTGTTTGGATAATTCAGGGTGCCAGATGGCTGTAAATATGTTCACAATCCTCCTTACCCCGCTCTCTCCTCCCTGGCACCCTCACCACTCTGCCCAGTCCCAAGCACCTGGTCTGTTCCCATTTGGAGCCTCCCTTCTCCTCTCTGGAGCTAAACTGGCACCTCTGGTTTGTATTTTCCCTTTAAACGAAGGGGAAAGAACTTAGGGAATGTTTTGTTCCTCACTGTCACTTGCACCAGCCACTAATTAATGACGTGGCTCCTCCTGCCCCGTGGCATCAGCGTCCTTCCTGTGGGAATGCTGTCCCTGACAGAGGAAGGTGCAGCTCACCTGCCAGGAATCACGAGGGAGGAGCAGCTTCTTCCTATTTTGAGCCAAGCAATCTCATGCTTGCCCTTGGCATGGGGTGAGGGCACATGGAACAGGGTGATTCATCCAAATCATGCCCCGAGGAGCTGGCAGAGGCAGCGTTTGAATCATCAGCCCTGCTCTTTCCAGGTACTGGATCCACTGTCGTACCCTGATCTGTCATTCCACAGCTCAGGAGTGCCCAAATCCCGGGGCCTGAGCCCAGGGGATGATTTGTCTGTGTAATGGCACATTCCCAAACTGCTGAGCAGCAAGAAAAGGAAAGAAAACTGTTCCGATGGCCCTGTGAAAAGGGAAGTCGGTTTCGAGGCGTCTGAAAACAAAGGCAGTGACGTTCGTAGAGCTGAGGGATAACCGAGGTCCCGAGCAGCCTCGGGAACGCTGCAGCAGCACAAATTCGGGTCACGGGAGGCTGAGTGGGCTGTCAGAGGAAACTGAGAGGTGAGACAGCATCTCGTTAGGTTTTCAGAAGTGTCCCCACATTGTGTAACCAGGCAGGGTCAGCTCTGCCCTCCCAGCACACGCTCCAGTTTGTCAAAGCACAGGAGACTCCAGCCTGTGTTCTTCACTGTGTCCCACCTCAGGGTGGTGAAATACATTTGGTTGCTTTGAAGAGTCCAGTCCTTCCATTCCCTCACTTGTAATTCACACACAAAATCACAAATAAAAGCAACATCTTGTGCTGAAATCCTGGAAGGAATTACACTGGTTGCCTACATTTCCCCATTCTCTCCAGAAGGAATGCACTCTACTAGTAGTAGTAGTGCCCAGGGGACAGCTCCTGCATCTGCTGTCCTGGATTCTCTGGCCCTGTGGGGCAGATTCTGGCTGACAAACGTTGTGGGATTGCCCACCCACAGCAGAGCAGAATCTGTGGTTAAGAAGATGCATTACAGGAAGATAAGGCATGGGATCAGGTGTGGTGTAACAGAGGCCAGCGAGGCCAGAGGGACAGGCAGGGGAGTAGATACAGGTAGGAGCAGCTGGAGATGTGGCCATGAAGAAAGAATTCAGCCAGATTTGCCTCATTTTGCTCTCACTGATGAGCTGGTGGGTGAACTCTTCCCTGGAAGGCAGGAGGGAGCAGATGGCAGCAGGCAAATATCTGACTTGAGCACGGAAAGCGAAACCGATTTTCCACAGGATCTATTTGACATACAAAGGCCAAACTTCATTTTTTATGAGCCAGTATGAGCCAGGCCTCTTGTTTATTGAACTTTACCCGTTTGTTTCGTGCCAGCAGACACAAACCAAGTGCCCCTGTGACCTACAGAGGGCCAGAGAGCCAGCAGGTGCTCAGAGCTGGCTTTTCCAGGGCTCTGAATGCCATCTCAGGATCTGTGGGAAGCACGACTCCCCTCTCTGTCTGCAGCAAGGTAGACAGTGCTGAGATTATATATAGCAGCAAGTGGGCTGGGAGGAGGAACACTGGGCTGCAGGGAGGGGGAGGCTGCTCTGGAGGAACCCAGGGAGTGTCTCCTGGTGCAGCACAAACTGCAGTGGGCCCCGATGAGCTGAGCTGGGCCAGCACTGGCCTGGAGGTGAATCAGCACTAAGAGAATGAAGGAGAGCCCTGGGCACTGCCAGGGGCTTCATCCCTTGCTCTCAGCTCTTCTTCCCTACCCAGGTACAAAGATCAGTCACTCAGGGAGCAGGGGGATGCACCAGGCACACTCAGAACTCCAGGATCCCACAGGTCCCAGAGGGATGAGGGTTCTGCTCACAGAACCATCATCACCACCAGGCCAGAGTTTGTCCAGACAAGATTCTTTCTGGGGCTCTGAGGCCTGAGTGGGGTTTGGCAGAAAACTGTTAAAGGTGCTGCTCTTCAGGCTGTCCATGGATGGCCAGAATCATTCCAGCTCCCAGTAGCCCAGGGCTGTCTGCATCCTTCAAAACAGTAATTCCCTCTTGTAATTTGTACAATTTGTATTTTGCCTGCTTAAATAGCTCCACTGTGTGTTTGCCATGGATCATGGAATAATGGAACGGGTTGAAATGGGCTGGGAGGGACCCTAAAGCCCACCCAGCTCCATCCCCCTGCCATGGGCAGGGACACCTCTCACCAGGCCAGGTTGCTCCAAGCCCTGTCCAACCTGGCCTTGGACACTTCCAGGGATGGGGAATCCACAACGACTCAGGGCAAGAGTCCCTCCCTACTCGGGATATCTCTGATTCTCTGCTGCATTTTCATCCACGGATAAACGCAGCTAACGAGTCCAGAACCTTCGGAAACGCGGTGTTTTAAGGAGTCACCCGGACTCCCACAGGTGGAAAGCAGCTCAGAGACACCCGGCCCGGGGCTGTGCCTCCCCCTCTCCAAACCCCGAGCCCGTCGCTGGTCGCGCTGTGCCCTCTAGTGCTCGTTCTTGCCACTCCGGGCATCTCCTGCAGCCCGAGGATCGGGAGTGCCTGCTTAGGGAACAACCAGCGGGAGCTTTGCGTGGAGCAGCAATTATTGAACCCTTTCCCTGAGGAAACACGCGGGCTCCGAGCAGCCTCTCTGTGCCCGGATCCCCCCGCAGTTCACACACACTTTGTGCCTTTTTTTGTAGTGAGAATGCTTAACCTTCGTGTAGGAATTCTGCAGCAGCTGAAGCCTCCAGCGACCCAGAAACTCAGGGCAGAGAGATATTAATATTCTCCCTCCTTCCATCCCTCCTGGTGCTTACAAAGGCATGACAGGTCTGCGCGGGGATGTGGATGAGGAGGAATTCCGGATGAGTGGGGGAAATAAAGGGCTCTCTCGGGGAAAACCTCTTTGATTTGTGTGATATGTTAATGTTAATGATTTCACCAACAATCAGCCTTCCACCCCCAGCGCTGCACAGCGACTGAGATGGAAATACCCCCTCAGCATCTCATCAGAGAAAACATTCTCATCTCCACGAGTCTGTGCCTCAAAGCACACCCCAGCCCCAGCATTTAACAGCAGAAGCTTTCAGAGTCACACCGACTGCAGTGGGAGCACGGGGTGGGTGTGCATGGGAGGTGGGAGCACTCCCAGTGTTTGGCATTAAGTCACAGCTCAGTTACGTTCTGAAACACATTTATAACTTCCTGCACCAAATAGGGCAGGACTTGAGTCTGCAGGGCTGATCCTACAGCCTTCAGTGTGGATCCTCCAAGAGTGACACGGAGGAAAGAACAGCTTGAAGACAATGCTCTTGGTCTTCAGAAATGCAAATTACCCGAGTCACTCCTGTCGGTACCGATGAGTTTTTGCTGTGACACGGGAGCTCACTTGAAACACACCGAGCGCAGGAGAAACACCACTTTTAAAGCAGAATAATTATGAGTCATCCTGGTGACGAAGCTGAGAGACACAAATGGGATTCTGGAAGGGATTGGGGAAGGCACTTGCTGCAGAGACACATTAGTATCAATGTGCCATTAGCCAGGAGCTCCTTTCCAGCCTCAGATGCCAAATTAAACAGGATTCCTGCATGTCCCCAACACTCCTAGGGACAAGGATGTGACCAGGCACCACAAAAGGCCAGAAGAAATCAGGGTTTCACCGAGGCCACCCTGAGGAGGAGCCCTGACTGGCTCAGTCACCACCAGGATCATTTCACTTGAATTAACTCTACTCTAGATGGAAATGCCCTTCCAACACCCCCCATGAACATGTTTCAGTCATGTAGGACAGACCTGCTCCTCTTCCAACACAAACCTCAACTCTGGGGTCATTTTTTTCCTGGAAGAGAATCCTTTCCCTCAGTGCCAGGAGTTCCCAGCTTTAATGTGCCCTGCGGTTTTCTCCTGGTTTGCTGCTGTGGCCAAACATTTATTTTTGGATTCTCCCTCATTTGTGCCAGTTAAATCTGCAGCAGGAGGAAAGGCTTTCCTTGGCTATTTTTGGGGCTGGCTTTTTTATTTATTTTCTTTTATGAGACACACTCAAAGCAGAAACTGAAGCACGCTACGAACTGCAATTTTAAAAGTTTAAAAGCAGAAGAGTGTTCCCAAGATCAAACTCTAACTCCAGTGAGGAACCTCCCAAGAGTGGTAGCACCAGGAATTTCCCCTCCCTGGGCTCTGTAGAGGGACATTCTGTGTGTCCTGCTCAAAGCAGCTGCTGTCCCTGACTCCTTCTGTCCCACCCAGTGCATTTCAGAACCCCGGGGCAGTCCCAGCTCTCCATTTGTGCCATCAATCCACAAACAGAGAGCACAAGTGTCCAATGTGACAGCACAACCCCTGGCACGACCAAGAGACTTAGAAACAGGTAAAAAATGATTCAAGCATCCTTTTTACCTCCTAAATTCAGGCCCCATTCTCTGCTTCAGACCTTTGCAATGTGTATGATCAGTGAAACTGGCTGGGTGTATTTTTAGCATAGAGCAGCTCCTGCTGCCAAAACCAACAACAGCTCTGTTTGCTGCAGGATGGGGCACTTTTCCTTCTGAGATTTCTCCTTACTCCGTCCCACAACACACAGGATTTTACACTTTTCCCCAAACCCCAAAAGTCCTGAGTTCATGGGATTCCATGGGAATGTCAGCTTCCCTGTTCTCACATCAAAACACACGAGGAGAGTTGAGAGTTCCCTGAGGGCCAGGAGAGAAAACCCCCAGGGTTTATATCCTCAGCAGTGTGACTTTTTAAAATGAATTTCATCTGAGGGGGAATAAAGGGGGACAAAAGGCTAACTCATCGCCATGGAATGTGTGGGAATGGCAAAGGATAGTTCTAGGAGCCCTTGATCATGTTTTGTGGCAAAAAAACCCTCACTTTGTGAAGGTCTGACCTATGGGAGCCCTGGACCAGGTCACAAAATGAACCAAACCCCTTCGGGGCTGTGGCTGGGCTGAATTAACCTGGAATTGGGCAACAGCTATGGGGGCGAGACAAGGGGGAGATGTGCCTGGTAAACCTGGAGGTGCCACATTTCCCTGGGAAAACAGGGCAAATTTGGGGGACAGCAGGAACTACAATGCAGCAGGAGCTGCCTGAAAACACATGCCTTGGACTTCTCTTGCCACTGGGCTTTAAACAGAGAATATGAAGAATTTCTTCTCATTTTCACCAGGGGCTTTTGGATCAAAGCCCAGCTGAACTTACCCTTCTTCATGCACGATGCTGAGAACCATCTTTGGGGTCAGGGCTTGTGCTTGGAGGTTTTTGCTCCATTTGGACTCAGAACCAACAGTGTAAAGCTCACACAACCTGAGGGGAAAAGCCTCTCCTGAGGAGTGGAAAAGGGGCAGAGGGTGTTTAGGGGTGGAAAAGGGGCACTGGGAGGGGGACAGAGGGTATTTTGGGGTGGAAACAGGACACTTTGAAGGGCAAAAAGGTGTTTTGGGGTGGAAAAGGGGCACTGGGAGGAAAGGCAGACATTTTGGGGGGGAAAAGGGGCTCTTTGGAGGGGGACAGAGGGTGTTTTGGGGCAGAAAAGGGGCACTTTGTAGGGGGACACAGGGACTTTTGGGGCCGAAAAGGGACGCTTTGTATGGGGAAAAAGGGTGTTTTGGGGCAGAA
>JAWMRC010000069.1:3328816-3338948 GCA_035584755.1 Thripadectes ignobilis
AAAAGGGTGTTTTGGGGTGGGAAAGGGGCACTTTGCAGGGGGACAGAGGGCGTTTCAGGGTAGAAAAGGGGCACTTTGTAGGGGGACAGAGGGAATTTTGGGGCAGAAAAGGGACGCTTTGTATGGGGATAAAGGGTGTTTTGGGGCAGAAAAGGGGCACTCTGGAGGGGGATAGAGGGTGTTTCGGGGCAGAAAAGGGCCACCTTGGAGGGGGACAGAGGGCGATTTGGGGTGGAAATGGGAGACTTTGAAGGAGAAAAAAGGGTGTTTTGGGGTGGGAAAGGGGCACTCTGGAGGGGGACAGAGGGCGTTTTGGGGTAGAAAAGGGGCACTCTGGAGAGGGATAGAAGGTGTTTCGGGGCATAAAAGGGGCACCAGGGCTCAGCTCCCTCCTCACCGCCGCCATGAGGGCCCTCTGTGGGGGGGAGGGGGGGAAGGGGGCGGGGCTTGTCGCGCGCCGTTGGCGGGAAGGCGGAGGGGGCGGAACTGCGGCAAATCGCAGCCAATCAGCGGGCGCGGCGCGGCCCCTGCGGGCGGCGGGCGGGGAGCCCCGTTGCGCGGCGGGTTTTCCCGCGCGCCCCCCGAGGCGGGAAACGGCGTGAGGGGACGGGGAGGGGGGGGCGAGGACGGAGCCCCTTCATCCTCCTCATGAGGCCTCCAGACCCCCCTCCTTGAGGGAGGAAGGGGAGGGGAAGCAGCACCCGCTGGGAGAGGCAGCACAAAAGCCCCGGGAGGAGGAGGAGGAGGAGGAAGCTGCCAGGCCCCCCCCCCCCCCATCACGGCTTTCCCCTCACTGCGACAAAATGGAGGGCGGCCGAACCCCCCCCTCAGTGTGGGGCCCAGAGAGCCGGTCCCCCTGAGGGGTGTGAGCCGTGCAAAGCCCCCAGGCCGGGGCAGGAGGAGCTGGTCGTGCCACCCGTCAGGACAAGCCCATCGGCAGGTTCCTCCTGGTGCTGAGGATGTGCCCACAGAGCGTCCCCAAACACAGCCCTTCGCCATGAAAAGAGTGGGTTTGCCTCACCCACCGGTGCTGCCAAAAGGTGGGTTTAACCTCTGTTTAACCCAGGGTCCCTTTCTGGTCACAAATGGTAAGGGTAGAGCAGCCAGTGCTGGGTCTTCATCTGGAACAGCAATTCCTCCCCACCCTTTTAAACTTCAAATAAATAAAATATCCCAGAAAGACACCACCCATTTCTTGCCTAATTGCTCATCTAGCAGCAGAAAAGCCTGTTTGCTAGTGACTTTCTCAAGTGCATCCAGAGGATTTTTGCTAGGAATGCTGGACTAATCCCAAGATAAAACAATGCTCTGTCTGGCTCGGGAGGAGCTGCAGGTTTATTTTAAACATTGTGAGGAACAATTGAGCACCAGGCTCGAGCTGGGGTTGCTGGGCACAGTCAGGATCTGGTGGAAAGCAGAACAGAAACAGGCTCTTGATTTTAATTCTTGTTTCTTAAGACTCAGATGTCTATGTTAAACCCACCTAAACACTCTCAGGTTTTCCAGAATGTCCTCTTTTCACTGTTTAAAGTACCACAAGTCCAAGTTCCATCCCTAGAAAGACGCATCCCCACATTCCACCCCATGTAAAAGATAACAGGGAACAATTCCCTCTTACCCCGTTCCTTCAGAAACATCCCATTCTCCACAGCTGGACACACCCCAAGAAGTAATCCAATACAATAGCCTCGATTTATTTGAAATAATTCGGTTTGAAAACTTTTTAATTTAAAATTTACAGCACACGTGGGGAGGAGACATGTTTTGTTACAACTAAAAGTTATCAGAAGAGTGCTGCAGGGCTGTCATCTTTAATTTAACACTGTCATGGCTTTATTCAAAACACAGTTGCACAAAATCAGTTACTCCAAAGTTTCAGGAAAGAGTCGGAGAAGGAACCGAACCACACTATATACAGACTGCCATACAAAGAGCATTAAAATAGGACAAAACCTCTACAAAATATAAAACCCACCCTGACGTATTTGCATGAAAAGACCACCCACCAAGCAAAAAAGTTTCAAAAGTTATCTGGAGGCTCTGAATTCCTCGTTAAAAAACGCTGTTTGCTGCATGCCGAGCAGAGGGCACAGGATGGGGACACTGGGACCAACAGATTAGCAGGACTTGGGACTGGGAGGGCTCGGGTTCCACGTAGTGGCTGCTTGGGAAGTGAAGTGTGGCCAAGGGAAGGGCTGTGACCCCTCAGAGCTCAGTCTGCCTGCTCTTGGGAGCAAACCCACTACCCACATCGCTTTAATCCATCAAAATAGACTTTTTTTTCTCCATTTAAAACTAATTTCATCTGCGTCAGTAACAGACAGTTACAGAAAACCCTGACACGGAGGTGCTGCAACAGACACTTATAAATAACAGGTTTCAATCTAAAAACAAGAAGCAAAAGGATGGGAAAACACCTTTTCTCTCAAGCTGAGCATGGAGCCCCCAGGACACGACAGATATGCACTGACCCACCCAGGACTCATCACACAGGACTCAACTTGTGGCTGCAAAGGAGGTTTTACCACGACTTTTCTAGTGCATTTAGATATTCCTAAAAAAAAACCCCACAAAGCCCAAGGAGTCAGCTGGTCCCGAGTGTGCCACCACCCGCCTGACCCCACTCCGAGGCCACAGCTAGAGGAGAAACCCGGAGTTAAGGCTCTAGTTGGGGGGAAAAAACCCACACACACAGGGAATGGGGCTTTGCAGAACTTCAACCCTGCACCATCCACACTCCCCTGAAGAGCTGGGGGTCACATCGAACTGCTGGGTGCAATTCCTACAGAACATCCACAAGGAACCGGCCCAGGGGGGGCTGACTCAGGCCCAGGGATCTCCCTCTTCCCACCCAAGGGGGCTCTCCCCAGTTTCAGGCAGCCAGGACAGGTACAAAAATAAGTCTCTGGAATAAAGCTGTGTGTGATATTTGGTTCAGGACCTACGGGAGACGTCAGTCGGTGTGAGACTTTGCTGTGTGGAACCCCGATTGTGACTGAAGGGGGAATGCTGGGAGTCAGAACTCGTTTCCAGCAGGGAAGATGACACATCGGGGCAGAATTATTACGAATTGTTGAAGGCTGCTAGAAAAAGCTTCTCTGCACATCCCCTGCTCCTGATGCGTCTCTGCGGCCACTCGATTCAAACCCCCAAATATCCCCGACTGTTCCACATGAACTGAGCGTTCTGCCTTCAGCCAGATTGACACAGTTTGAGGTGAGGGGTGGAGAAGGATCACCACGGGGTCATCCTTCCCTTCAATGGTTCTAGAAAAGCTGGGGGAGGCTGGAAAACAACGCGCTTGGAGGAGTTACCCGTTCACTTCTGCATCAGAAATGCACATTTCATCTATTTTACACATTTTATAGCCATGGTTGGTGCAGAATTCCCAGAGTGACAATGTGAGCACAAAGTGAGTGAAGCTTTAACACAGATTTCTAGTGAAATGGTTTGAAACTACACATTAATTGCTTTGTTAATACTTGCAGTGACAATGGATTTGGGACAAAAAGGTATGGATTGCAACCCTTTATAGAACACAACTCTTTCGGTTTGCCAAAATACACCCTTGAAGTGAATACTTCAAACAGTGAGCAGGAAAACAAAAAAGACTTTCTGAAACCCACTGAGGCTTCACCCTGGAACACCCAAACTGGAGAAAAGCCTTAAAAAATACCACAGGAGTCACTTTTTAAAAAACTGAAACACGGGTGTCATCTAGTTGGAGGTTTCCAATGGAATCCCTAGAAACCTCATGACAACTGATTTAAGAGAGCGTGGAATTTGCCACAGAGCATTTTTGAATGAATCTTTTGAAGCATAAAAACTTTAAAATCCTGAAGGAAGCTCCCAATATTTAAACCCATGGGACAGGGGGTCGGACTCGGGGCTAACGATGACCAACACAGCAAGTTTGTACGAAATGAAAGAGCTCCAAAGAAAAGTCTGGTGGGGGGGGGGAACTTGCCAATGGCTTCAGTGATTATAGGGCTGAAAATTGTTCTCTACAGAAGGTTCCTACGGGCTATCAGAGCTTATCTGGAATGATAAAAGGGGCAGGAATAGTAAAACCACACTTCTGCTATAAAAAGTTAACATAGGATTTCTGTCGGGACATCTATGGTACATGGACATACAGAGCTGCATAATCACTATTGCGTCTTCCATAACTGGAGAGTCTGGTCCTGCAAGTTAATCCTCCTCTTCCTCGCCTTCGTCCTCGGGCTCTCGTTTCCTCTTCTCCCCTCGGACGCCCTCTGCTAAGGGAAGAGGGATGCACACAGCCTGTTAGCTCTGCTCCCCCAGCACTCACACCCAGGGGAGGGGAACATTCCCAGAGGAACATCCCACAAAACCAGCTGTGTGCTGACCCACAGGCTGCAGCAAACCGGGGTCAAACTAGGCACGTCACACTCCACAGGGGAACTGATGATATCCAGCAGATTGATTAAAAAAACACCTTGGAGAACTAAAATGCAAATTCCTGCCTCCTGAGCTCCCTCTTTGGAGCTGCCAAACAGCCTGCCCAGCCCAGCAGTCCCTGCGGGGACCAGGTGGGATGTGCTCCCTCCTCTCCCCCAGGGGCAGACGGGCACCAGGATCCCGCAGAGCATCCCAAAACTCTTCCAGAGGTTCGGGCGGCGCGCTGTGCGCTCTGCTGGTGGGAGCCCGCAGTGCAGTGCTGCCCCTTCCAACCCGGGAATTCCCCAGGACTCATTCCCTGGCCAATGGCCCGGCCCAGCCCCGGGGCTGCCTTGGTACAAAGGCAAGAATTGGCGCTGCTCCTTCAAAATTCCCTTTTTTTTAAAGCAAGTGGAAGATCCAGCTCCCAAAGCCACCCCACTAAGCCCAGCGCGCAGGGCTCAGCTAGGAAAAAATTCTGGGACTTGTCTTTACACAAATGGGGAAGTTTTAATGAAAAGTAAGTTTAAAAAACCCCACTCCAGTAACCTACTTGTTGCAAACAGAACTCTGTGCTCTGGAAAATGCCCTGGAGCAGCACCAGCCTCCACAGACACCGTGTTTTCCACACGGGATCACACACTGCACCTCAGAGGAGCCCCTTGCCCTGGCTGCTTCTGCAGTTTGGCCATTGTGCCCATGGCTACCAGCAAAATGTGTGGCATTAAAGGAGTCACAGCCAGTGAGGAAAAGACTGGATAGAAAAAAACATCACTATGGTCCCTGGACAAGCTCCTGGGCTCAGTTTGACTCCCAGGAACTGCCCTGAAGTGGAATTGCTTATGGAGAAGCCACTTGGAGCTGGATAAAGGGAAAGCTCCAGCTGCTCCTGGCTGCCAGGGCTTTGCCAGGAGAGCCTCTGGTGCACTTGGGGGATATTTTCAATTCATTTAAATAACAAGGTCCAGTCCTTCTCCTCTCTGCATCAGAAACCACAATTCCCAGCTGTGCAGGAGATGCAGTGTCTTTCCTTTTCGAAAACTGATGTTTCTTCCTCACTTTTATTTTTGCATTAATGTGCATGTCCCAGACTCACAAAGGTATAGAATTAGAGAGAATGGATTGTTTCATGCACAGCTTGAGCACTTACCTTCTTCCTCCTCATCCCCTCCTTCAACGTAGTCGTCGTCATCCTCTTCATCCTGTGCAAAGGTTGGAAAACATTTTTACAATTGCTGTTTATTGAAGTCTTGCTTCCAACACTGATCCCAAGCAGAAATCCTGCTGGGGCAGCAGCTGGCCCCAGAGTCCCATTTTTTTTGGCTATTCCCCACTTCTCACTACCTTGTGCCATCTCAGAGTAAGTTCTTGACAAATTAACTGGGAGAGAGAGATGCCAACAGCTTTAGATTTCCCTTGAAGCTCTGGTCAGTAAGAGCCAAGGACAAGGACAGACCACAACAATACCTTCCCAAGTTATTGTGAAAATAGTAAGTTTTGTTAGGTTTTTTTGTTTTGGTTTAAGCTGAGAAATGTAAACGAATTAACAATCAGCTCCGGAGAATTCAACAAACTCGGGTCTTGTTTTCACATCCCTCTGCTGGAGGAACTTTACAAACAGGGGAGTGTCACAAGTCAAAAAGGGGAAACAGCCCATCTGACATCTGCCCTGGGAACATGGCAATTCAACCCACTCCGTGAGAGGAAGCAAACTCTCATGGAATTTTGGCAGGACCAGTTTACAGCTCCAAGACTCTGCCCACTACCTTGTAAAAGGTGGCTGTTTTCCATACCCTGGAATGTACTGGGATTGTTTTCCCCACCCACAGAACCCTGCAGGGGCTTCACCTCCTGCATTTGGCAGAATTTACCAACTTTACCTGAATCTCTTCTTTCATCAGGTAAGAAAGACCAACTTCCTCCTCCTCTTCACCTTCCCCCAAATCTGAGGCTCCATCGTCTTCGTCATCTTCCTCTTCATATTCTCCGGGAGGCCCAGCTTCGTTCTCATCATCATCATCATCTTCATCCCCTTCTGCAGTGAAGGACACACATATTTGAAGGTAAATCCATCTTAACATGTTACCTGGTCAGCGAGTGGGAAATGCAACACCTCCAGCTCCAAAGGGATGGTCCCTCACTTCCTCCCTGTGCCTGGAGCACTAATCCTTGTCACAGGCCAGGTCAGCAAGTGACAACACATAACCAGGTGATTTAACACTTAAATTAATTTTCAACTTAAGCTATTAATCTGTTTTCAAACACTGGGTTTATTTTCACATTCCAAGTGTCAGTTGCTCAGCTTCCATTGAGTTCTGTTAATCCCAGGCTTCCAAAGCCTGGAGGATTTGCTGACAGCAAGAACAGCCTCTCCTTAAGGACTGCAACTGAGGTGGGACCAAAAGGAACTTCTCTGGTGTGCTTTTGGAACCCAAAATCACATTACACTGAAGCACGAGGCTGAAGCCATTACAAAACCCTATAAAAGTGTAATTTTTTAGTCAAAATAGTGTGCATGTCCCCTCGCTCTGTATCACTCAGCAGCACAAAGGGCTTTACTGCTGGCACCAACTTACTTAGAGAACATTTGTGTCTTTGTAAAAGTGTCTTTAGGCCAATTCCCTTAACCCCAGGCAGCTCCTGCAGGACTCAAACCCTCTGAGAGAGACTCAGTGTGAGAACATCAAACAAACTCTGGACTCTGCTTCAGGAGCACGGGCAGAATCACACTCCTGTGCTCAGGATGTCCCTGCCCCACCCTGAGACCTTCACTCCAGCAGCCCCTTCCTCCCTCCCAGTTTGTTTCAGGAAGTTACCATCATCATCATCCTCTGAGTCTGGTGCCTCGTTGTCCTCCTGATCAAACCCATCCAGGTATGTGATCTGCTGGAGCAGCTCGAAGATACTGTCCCTGTAGTCCTCGAGGTTCGTAATCTCACAGTTGAACAGGTCAAGGCTCTTCAAGTTCTTCAGATTTTGCTGGAAATAAAAAGTTTTTTTTCCCCTCTTGACACACCCACATGGTGCTCCCAGGTACAGTGTGGTCACAGCCTGACTAGAATGTGCTGGCTACAGGATTTACTTTGTCCCCATCCCTTGTTTCTCCCCAGAAATTCAGTCCGAGCTGCTGGCAGTGGCTGAACCCCCAAGAGATGCCTGTGCAGATCAACACCCCACAGCTCCCAACAGCTCCCAGACCCCCTCACACCCTGGGGGGAGTTGGGTTTTGTGTGCAGAGCCCAGTTTTGGACAGAAACCCCCCTCACCCCCAAAAACAGGTGAGCAGGTCCCCATCAGCAGCTCCCTCCTGTGCTCCACCACCCCACGACTGCTGCTCTTCAGGTTTGCTCCTGGTTGGATCCCACACGTGACTGAGTCACTTGGCATGTTAATGAAAGCTCAGCAGACAAAACCCCCCCTAATGAACCAGCACAGGGGGGTCAGCAGGACACACCTTGGCCATTTCTCCTCCAAACACAAGGCAAGCCCAAGAATCCCTCACTCAGGACATCCCAAACCCAACATGGAAGCATTTTCCAGCAGTGGGGTTACACTTGCTGTCCTATAACCGCAGCACTGAGTCCATCAAACCAGGACTGACCATGAGACTGACAAAGGTTTGCACTGATCCATCCCAAAAACATTCATGGATTCTTGATGAAAAGCAGAATTTATTAAATCTAATACTCTGATACTCACAAGAGCTTCCACAGTGCCGAGATCTTTGATTTTGTTGCCACTTAGATTGAGATATGTGAGATTTGGACATCGCTCTGCCAGGACCTCCAGGCCTCCAGAAATGACGTTGTCACTCAATTCCAGCTATTGCACAGTGAGAAAAGGAATTAAATAGTTGCAATCTCACCCTTGGATTCAGCTGCATCATTGTTACTCCTTCTCCCTTTAAGTGTTTCATCACTTTTGAAGAGCCACCCAACTTAACAAGCTTTGGGCTGTCAAAAAGTCCCTTTAAGATGAGAACTGTAAAATACTCCCAAGTCTCAATTTGAAGTTATTTAGGACTGGATTCCACTGCCAGCAAACTGAGCAACCCAAGGGCCTCTTACCAAGGCCAACCTTCCCAACATCCACAGCCACCCCGAGACTCAGTGACCAAGCCCAACTTGCCACAATTAGCGGAGACACCCAAAACAACTTCAGATCTTAAAAAAAACACATCACAGACCCATAAAGCACCATTAGCACCCCACGAGGGCCAAAAGTTGTGCCGCCCATGACTTTCCCTCCCCAACGCCCCAGCAGGCAGGAGACACTCACCTTCCTGAGCTTACTCAACGTGGGCAGCTTGGCCAGCGACGTCAGCTCGACGTTGGCCATGCTGAGAAACTGGAGTTCCTTGAAGGAGTCATTGAGCCCTTCGATCTCCCCGTTGCTGGACCGGCAATTATCGAGCACCAACTCCGTCACCTGCGGGCAGGACAGACACGTGGCACTTGGGGGGGTGTCACGGCACCAAACCCCAGCCCCAAAAGCATCGACAGCTCCACGCACACACACCAAACTCTGCAAAAACAGCCACCTGACCCCAAAATTCAGCCGACAGCCCCTGGTACAGCTCCCTGCTATGCAAAGAGAACTCCAGACCGATGCTCAAGGCTTGTCCCTTCACCGTGCGTATCCAAACCCATAAAACCAGTTTCCCTCCGAACCCAAACCCTTCCGACTCCACGTGATCTTCCCGGAGAGTTCCGCGGGTTAATTAAGCCCAATTAAATGACTTCCCCGTGCCAAAGACGCTCGATAATCAATACAGGTCGTGGACACCGAGAAGCGGCGACGAGGAGCAACCAATTAATCTCAAATTATCTTATCTCGAGTGGAGCATCCACTCATTAAAGGGCACGCACAAGGTGACTCTTCCAAACAACATTTTGGGAATTCTGCAGACCCCGAGCAGCACCGGGACAGCTTTTCCCATAAAAACACCGACTTTTAAAGGGGGGTTTCCCAGCTTCGCCCCCAGGCAGCGAGTGGAGGCCCCTCCTGCCACCCCCAAAACTCACGGCAGCACCACCGGGGTGAGTTAAATTAAGTTTTGGACCCTTTTTTTCCCTTTCCCACCTCCCTAAAAACCCACGTGGGCCGGTGCTGGATTTCCCTGGGTGGGAAACGAGAGGGGGCAGCGCCACGTGCACCCGGGCTTTTATTTCCCATTTATTCGCCTCTTCCCGAAGAAACGGGAAGTTGGAAGCGCTTCGGGGGAAGGAGAGGGGGGCGAAGGGTGTGTGGGAACCCCACGGGGCGGCGGGAAAGAAGCGCTGTAATTACCGCTAATTAAAAGCGCCGGGCCGCGGCCGGGGGCGCCGCCGCCGTGACCTGTTTAGGGCGGGGGAGCGGCGGATTACCGGGGCTGTGGGGTGGGTTGTGGGGGTAAACCCGAGCCTGCCCGGCCGGCCGGGAGCTCGGGGCGGCCCCGGGGGAGGAGGCGGAGGGTGGGCCGGGTCGGGGAGGCCGCGGGGCCGGGGAAGCGCCGCCCGCGCCCCGCCGGGCCCTGCGCCACGGCTGACCCAGATTATCCGCCAGGCCCGGGGAGGGGGGAGCGCGCCCCGCCGCCCCTCACCTTCTCGGGGGCCCGGTTCCGCAACTCCAGGTTGATGCGCTTCTTCATCTCCATCGCCCCCCCCCTCCTCCTCCTCCTCCTCCTCCTCCTCCTCCTCCTCTCCTCTTCCTCCTCCTCCTCCCGCGGTTCCGCGCTGGCGAGGGAGGCCGG
>JAWMRC010000069.1:3360515-3371178 GCA_035584755.1 Thripadectes ignobilis
ATGGTTGGGGTATAGCAGGGCAGGGCAGGCAGGGTATGGCATGGTGGGGTATAGCAGGGCAGGGCAGGGTATGGCAGGGTTGGGGTATAGCAGGGCAGGGCAGGCAGGGTATGGCATGGTTGGGGTATAGCAGGGCCGGGCCGGGGATGGCCCGGGGGGGGTCTGAGGGGCCCGGGGGTCGCGGCCGGGGCCGGGAGGGCAGCGTGGGCAGCGTGGGCCGCGGGCGGGGGCCGGCGGGGAGCGCGGCGGGGAGGCCCGGCCCGCGCGGAGCCGCTGGGGGGTCGGCCCCGGGCCCGGGGAGGGTGTCCCGGCGCTAATTGGCTCCTTAGGCTCTGGCTGCGGTTAATGAGCGGGGCTGTTTGTCCCCCGCTCGGCTGTGTGGGAGCTTTCGGTGTGGGAAGGTGAGGCCGAGGGAAAGGCAGAGCCCGCGCAGGGCCCCGGCGGGGCTGGACGGGCTGGACTCGCCGCCCGGAGCCGCTCACGGCTGGGGGAGGCCGGGGCAGCCTCCTCAGCACCGGGCCCCGGCTCCCCGTTCCCGGCTCCGGGGGTACAACCGGCCCCTGAGCTCCCCATTCCCAGGGAAAATAACTGAGCCCTTGGGCTCCCCATTCCCAGGAGGAATAACTGACCCTCTGGGCTCTCATTCTCAGTTCCAGGGGTACGGCTGACCCCCTGGGCTCCCAATTCCCATTCCCAGGGAAAATAACTGATTCCTTGGGCTCTCATTCCCAGGGAAAATAACTGACCCCTTGGGCTTCCCATTCCCAGGAGGAATAACTGACCCTCTGGGCTCTCATTCCCATTCCCAGGAGGAATAACTGACCCTCTGGGCTCTCATTCCCATTCCCAGGAAGAATAACTGACCCTCTGGGCTCTCATTCCCAGGGAAAAGAACTGACACTCTGGGCTTTCCATTCCCAGGAAGAATAACTGACCCCCTGGTCCCCATTCATGGTTCCAGGAGGGACAACTGACAACTTTGGGCTCTCCATTGCCATTTCCAGGAAGAATAAATGACCCTCTGGTCCCCATTCCCAGTTCCAGGGGTACAACTGACCCCCTGGGCTCCCCATTCCCAGTTCCAGGGGTACAACTGACCCCCTGGGCTCCCCATTCGCATTCCCACTTGAGGTGTTGTTCCCGCAGCCCCGCTGGGGCTCCTGTGGGGAGGGAACTCCAGGCTCAGGCTCATCCCTAAGGAGATTTTCCCTGCTGTTCCCAGATCCGATTAAGGCCCGGAGCCACAGGGATGAGGCTGCTGGGAAACATCCCGGGTTTGGGGCTGGGCAGGGAATGTTGGGGGCCAAAGGGCTTGTGCCCCTCATGGGAAGGGGCTGGCAGGAGCTGTTCTGGGGTCAGGGAGCAGGGATCTGGGGGAGGAGCTGGGGTGGGAAGGGACATCCTGAGAGGGAACATTCCCATCCCATTTGTGGAAGGGAGTTTGTGGAAGAAGGGACTTCAGTCTGTTTGCCATGAGGGAATGGGGTGGGATGCAGGAGCTCCAGGGTCCCCTGACTGCCCAGACCCTTTCCAGAGCCATGGAGCAGGGATTTGGGGGAGGATCCAGGGTGGGAAGGGACATCCCAAGAGGAAACATTCCCATCCCATTTGTGGAAGGGAATGTGTGGAAAAAGGGACCTTGGGCTTTTCCAGGAGGGAATGGGGGTGGGATGCAGGAGCTCCAGGGTCGGATTGCTCCGCTCCTTTCATCCCAAGGGTTAAAACCAAAGCAGCAGCAGTTTCTCCACGAGCTTTTCCATGGCCCAACCCCAGAGGAGACACCTCAGGGCTCCGTGTGACCCCTCCCTGTCCCTCCACAGGTGGGAGCCGGGCACTTCCCAGCACTCCTGGCAGGGATGTCTCTGTCCAAGCGGGAGCTGGACGAGCTCAAACCATGGATCGAGAAGACAGTGAAGAGGGTGCTGGGCTTCTCCGAGCCCACCGTGGTCACAGCCGCCCTCAACTGCGTGGGCAAAGGCATGGACAAGAAGAAGGCGGCCGGTATGTCCCCCCTGGGGGGCTGTGGTGACACAGCCCAGCCCTCCCCGGGGTGAGCAGGGGGGTTTGGTGACACCGAGGGGAGGCTGGGGATGGGTTAGGGAAGTCTGGGGGAGTGGGAATTCATCCCTTGTTCGAGGAGCTGGAAGTGGTGATTTAACCTGTGTGCTTTTTTAGCCCCAAGTTTGTTCCTGCTTGAGGCCTGGACCTCCCTAATCCTTCAGTTTGAGGCTCCTGACAACAGGAGTCACCTCCTGGAACTGCTCAAAGACACGAAATCCAGGGGATCTACTTTACAGTTGACTCCCTGGTCCCCTTTCCCAGTTCCAGGAAGGACACCTGACCCCATTCCCAGTTCCAGGAAGGACACCTGACCCCATTCCCAGTCCTGAGAAGGACAACTGACCTGCTGGTCACCATTCCCAGTTCCAGGAAGCACAACTGACTCCATTCCCAGTCCCAGGAAGGACAACTGACCCCATTCCCAGTCCCAGGAAGGACAGCTGACCCCCTGGTCCCCATTCCCAGGAAGGACAACTGACCCCCAGGCTCCCCATTCCCAATCCCAGGAAGCACAACTGACCCCTGAGCTCCCCAGTCCCAGGAAGCACAACTGACCCTGTGGACTCCGCACTTGACCCCGAATTCCCAGAAGCTTCTGGAGCCCCACAGACCCCGCTGTGTAGGAATGACCCAAGCCACCCTCCCAGCCCCCAGAAACCTCTGGATTCTCCATCCTCCTGCTGGGAACTTGTCACTGATGGGGTTTCCCTCTTTCCCAGACCACCTCAAGCCCTTCCTGGACGATTCCACGCTGCGCTTTGTGGACAAGCTCTTTGAGGCAGTGGAGGAGGGACGGAGCTCCCGGCACTCCAAGTCCAACAGCGACCGGACCCGCAAGCGGGAGCTGAAGGTGATTATCGATTATTGCCTATTGCTTATTGATTGTGGCTCGGTTTTCGCTGCGGTTGGGTGGCCTGGAGGCAGCACAGGTGCTCTGGCACACTCTCCTCTTCCAGAGAGGTACAGCTCGGAACGTTCAAGAGAAACGACTCCTCTCCATGTTGAAGTGTGTGAGCCTTTACCTTGTGGTTCTCTTCCCCCCCCAGAGCTGAGGTGCACGCCTGGCTTTGGCTTTCTTGGAGGGTCTCTGTTAGGCTGGTGCAGTGGGGTGAACCCACAGGGATCCATCTCCCTTTTCCTCCGTGCTCCTTACGGCTGTGTTTCCATTGGGAGCCTGGGAGAGCTGCTCCCAGTGACTCCTGTCGCTCTGCCATGCCTGGATGTGCCATGTGGGGCTCTGTGACAGATGATCTGGTGGGTTCTCATTCCCTTTTTCCACCCAGAATCAACAGTAGGTGGGTTTTGACAACCCTTGTCCGAGCACAGGGTTAATTCCAGCTCTGGTGGCTCTCCCTGGTCTGGGATCATGGAAGGCTCGTGCATCCAAACCTGTTTTCACTTCCTTTCTTCTCTTGAGGACTTTCTGGAACTGCAGTTCCCATCACTCTGCCCAGTCTGGTGTTCCCTCTCTGTGCTGCTCCCACTCCAAAGTGAATTCCCTTCCACTCTTTGAGGCCCCTGTTTTATGGCAGTCTGTGTTTCCCTGACTCTTTCAGTCAGCACTGAACCTTGGTGAGCCAGAACGATCCCACTCAGGATCTGGATCTCTTTGGGAGTGTCAGGACAAGCTGCCTCCACTCCCTGTTCTCTGTCAGGAGCTCTCTTTTCTTCCCCCTGCCATGGCAGTGGGTGCTGGGCTGGTCCCCAGGGCCGTGGGAATGCGAGGGCTGAGCAGGGTTGGGGTCCAGGGGCTGCCCCCGACCCTCCTGGGGACATGGCAGAGACAGGGATGTTGGCAGGGCCATCACCTGGGGGTGGCAGGAGAGCAGATGCTGGCAGAGGGATCTGGTGCTGGCAGAGGGATCTGGCAGTGGCAGCAGGAGCAGGGCTGGGCTGGGGGTGCAGCCAGGGACCCTTCCCCAGTGAAGCTGTGGGGATGTGTGGCCTGAGCCCTGTGGGTGTTCCTGGCTCCCAGCTGAGCCAAAAGCCGGGCTGGGCAGAGACAGCACAGACTGATCCTTCTTCTCTTGGTTCCTGGCACGGGGATGGGCATCCCTCCTGCCAAATCCTCTCTGGAACCACATTCCTTGGAGCTCCTCTGTCACACCCTGGGTCTGCCCTGACCCTGTGGGAGCAGAACTGGTCCCTGAGGTGGTCACATCACGGTGGCACTCCCAGACTGACCCCCCCTGCCCTGGCACAGGCTGTGGAGAGGGATTTGTCCTGGCACACATAGATCCTGTGGCGTGGGGCAGTGGATTCCTTCCCAATGCCACCCTGGTGCCCTGGCACAGGCTGTGGAGAGGGATTTGTCCTGGCACACGTAGATCCTGTGGCGTGGGGCAGTGGATTCCTTCCCAATGCCACCCTGGTGCCCTGGCACAGGCTGTGGAGAGGGATTTGTCCTGGCACACGTAGATCCTGTGGCGTGGGGCAGTGGATTCCTTCCCAATGCCACCCTGGTGCCACTGGCTGCCTTCGGCCCCTCTGGGGTAGGTCATTGCTTGGGAAGGTCAGGAACTGAACGTAATGGTTTCCACACTTTATACTATGGGCAAGTCCTTTCTCTTGAACTTGTAGGTTTTCCAAGAAGTACCTGTGTGGCTGAGGAAGTGTCCTTGTAGGATACGAACCGTTGTAGTGAAGAAGGGATTGCAACTAACGCTTACAACCGGTGTGTATATCTTCTTTTCCAATAACACCTTGACACACACACGACAGTAGCCCAGGGCACGGAGAGATCCAGGTTTGCCTCACACAAACCAAGCACTGATGATGGAATCCGTGCCTGCAGCCTCGGCAGCTGGGCTGGGCCTGGCCAGAGCTCCGTGTGGAAAACGTGCTGTGCCTTTTGTTTTGGGAGCTCCCACTGCTGGGGAGCTCCTCAGTGGGGTCCCTGCTCCTCGTGCTCTCCAAGCTGGGCTTTCCTGGAGCGGCTCTGGCCTTGGATCCGAGCTGGAGTCGCCTGGCTCGGGGCCTGAGGGGGTGCTGCAGGTGTCCTGACCCTCCCTGGGCCCAGGGCTGCGTCCTCCTCTTGGGGAGGACATGGTAGGAGAGTGCAGATCCCTCCACCAAACCCTCTCAAGTTGGTGGCAGATGTGGAAATGTTTTTATCCCTGTCGGCTCAGCTCGGGGCAGGCTTTTTCTGATCTTTGCTGTGTCGCTGAGACCTTAAATCTCCTCAGTGCCCAAAAGCCACCTCTGCGCACCCGAGGGAAGGTGGTGGCTGTCACACAGGGGGCTGGCTCCCTGTGATGTCTCCTGTCCTTCCCGCTCTTGCATGGACGTCATTGGTGTTTCTCTGCTGGGGGAGCAGGGCAGGGGCTCAGCCTGCAGTGCCACCCTGGAATTCTGCCCCACGGAGCCGGAGCTGAGCCATGTGCTGGTTTCTCATCTCAAATCTCGGCCCCTGAGGAGAACAGTCTGTTCTGACCACACTTTTCTCCCCTCTCTTTGCTGCAGGATGTGTTTGGTGATGACTCTGAGGTGTCCAAGGAATCCTCTGGCGTCAAGAAGCGGCGGATACCACGGTTTGAGGAGGTTGAGGACGAGCCTGAGGTCATTCCAGGCCCACCATCGGAGAGCCCAGGAATGCTGACCAAGCTCCAGGTCAGTCCAGCTGGGCCGTGGCACCTTCCCTCTGGCTGTGCTGGAGATCCTGAATCCCAGCGTGGTTTAGTGGTTATCCCACCTCACATCCCTGTGCCAGCAGCAAAGAAAGACTCCCTGTCTGTGTTTTCCCCCCAGATCAAGCAGATGATGGAGGCAGCCACCCGGCAGATCGAGGAGAGGAAGAAGCAGCTGAGTTTCATCAGTCCTCCAGCACCACAGGTACCTTTGGGGAGCCACAGCCAAACCCCCCCCATCCCACGGCCCCTGTTTCAGCTCCGTGCTGGAGCAGGCTCAGAACCAAACTCCCTTCTCTGCCAACAGCCCAAAATCTCCTCCTCATCCCAGTCGGAGCGTCTGCCCATCGGCAACACCATCCAGCCCTCGCAGGCCGCGACCTTCATGAACGACGCCATCGAGAAGGCCCGCAAGGCTGCGGAGCTGCAGGCCCGGATCCAGGCCCAGCTGGCCCTCAAGCCAGGCCTCATTGGCAACGCCAACATGGTGGGCTTGGCCAACCTGCACGCCATGGGCATCGCGCCGCCGTGAGTACCCTGGGGGGCTTGGCTGAGTCTTCCCCAGGGCTGTTGGCTCCCCAGCAATGGCCTGAAGGGATGAGTTTTGTGTTGAAGAGGTGAAATGGAGGTGCCTCCTCCTTGGGTGAGGCTCTCCCAACGAGCACACGCTGAGTCGCTTCTGGCGGCACAGATGAGCTGTAAAAATACAGAAACCCTGTGAATGAGCTCAGATTTTCTTTGATTTAGTGCTGTAGTCACGTTTTGACCCCACATACCCCGTCCTGCCCGCAGGAAGGTGGAGCTGAAGGACCAGACGAAGCCGACGCCGCTGATCCTGGACGAGCAGGGCCGGACGGTGGACGCCACCGGGAAGGAGATCGAGCTCACCCACCGCATGCCCACCCTCAAAGCCAACATCCGTGCCGTGAAGAGGGAGCAGTTCAAGCAGCAGCTCAAGGAAAAGCCCTCGGAGGACATGGAGTCCAACACGTACTTTGACCCCCGGGTCTCCATAACCCCGGCCCAGCGGCAGAAACGCACCTTCAAGTTCCACGAAAAAGGCAAATTCGAGAAGATCGCCCAGAGGTTGCGGACGAAGGTATGGGAGGAAGGGGGTTCTCCTCTCCTGGGGTGGCTCTGGCTTAGAAGTTCTGCAGTAAAGTCATCTGAAACTGTCCCTTGTTCGTGTTGGAATGGTGGGTGCCCAGCTGAGCACGGGTGTGTGCAAAGGGTTTTCTCACCTGGGGAAGGACAAAAAATCTCTGTTTTTAACAAAAGAGTGGAAGTTCCTGAGAAAACAGATCCCTCTCTGTCCCTGAGATCAACCCAGAGGTGGAGATTTCAAGGGGTTTTGGTTAAATACCCGAGTTCTTGGGGAGAAGAGGAGGGAAGAGGTTCATTAGAAAAGTCCTTATAGGGAGACTTTCATTTAGGATTGTTCCATGCTCCTGAAGGCTCAGGAATAGGGCCAGAATTTTGGCAGGTTTGGGAGCTTCCCTTCCCCATCAGGTGCCTTGTGGTTTTTCTTGCAATCTGTGTCAGGTTGTTCAAAAACCTAAATAAATCAGTACATGATCCATGTTGGGCTGTTCCTGAAGGTTCCATTGCTTTGGAATGACCTCTCCATGCATTTTTCCTCCTCCTTGGCCTCAGGCTCAGCTAGAAAAGCTGCAGGCAGAGATTTCCCAGGCTGCCAGGAAAACTGGGATCCACACCTCCACCAAGCTGGCACTGATCACCCCTAAGAAGGAGCTGAAGGAGGGAGAGATCCCAGAGATTGAGTGGTGGGACTCCTACATCATCCCCAACGGGCTGGATTTGTGAGTATTCCCAGGTGTTGGTGGTTCTGCCATGGGAGGAACTCAGGGATAACACGGGGGGTCTGAGAGGCTCGTGGGAAACTGGGACAGATATTCCTATTGGAGCACTGAATTCCACCTCTCATCTCCAAGATGCAGAGTTTCTCCCAGAGTCTCTCTGGGGGCTCTCATGGGGTTGGAGGGATTTTGTGGCCCAAAGCTGAGGTTTGGTTTTGTTTCACAACCATTCCATACGAGCCCTGTCTGTGGTAGGTGAGAGGACCTGCCTCCAGATCCCAAAATGGGGTGGGATGTTCCACTGGGGAGACACCTGCACATTAACAGGTCTCCATCGAGCTCTGGGGTGAGGATTTGTACAGGAATTCAGGCTGGGAATTCCGCCTTGACACCCAACTCTCTCCTCTCTAGAAAAGGTGGGACGTCCTCAAAGAGAGACGAATACTTTGGGATCACAAACCTGGTGGAGCACCCGGCCCAGCTCAACCCCCCTGGTACGGCCTTGCCTTGGGGGAGGTGTGGTTGTCCACCCAGAGCCACCCTCCCCACGTGGTGCTGGGCAGGGGGAATCCACTGCTGGTGTCTCCTTGGCTCCTCCAGAGCACATTCCTGATGATCCCATTTCCATGCAGTGGACAGTGACACACCAGTGACTCTGGGTGTGTATTTAACAAAGAAGGAGCAGAAGAAACTACGGCGCCAGACACGGCGAGAGGCCCAGAAGGAGCTGCAGGAGAAGGTCAGGCTGGGCCTGATGCCACCACCAGAGCCCAAAGGTGAGTGGCAGCCACGGGCTGTGGGTGGGCATGGATGTGCTGGGAATGCTGGAGGGATCAGAGCTCCTCCAGCCCCTCTCCCATTCCCTGTGTCCAGTGGGAGCTCCCCCAGCCCCTCTCCCATTCCTGTGTCCAGTGGGAGCTCTCCCAGCCCCTCTCCCAATCCCATGTCCCATGGGAGCTCTCCCAGCCCCTCTCCCAATCCCATGTCCCTTGGGAGCTCTCCCAGCCCCTCTCCCATTCCCTTGCAGTGAGGATTTCCAACCTGATGCGGGTGCTGGGCACGGAAGCCGTGCAGGACCCAACAAAGGTGGAAGCTCATGTCCGAGCACAGATGGCCAAGAGACAGAAGTAGGTGGCACCTTGGGCTGGGTTTTGGGATGGGTTTGGTGCTGGTGTTGTATTTAGGATACCCCAGGCCCAGGGGAAGCTGGATGCCAGGGGTCAGCCCTTCCAGGGAAGCACCATCCTGGGCTCTGAAATCAATTGACTTTCTTCCCACAATGATGATCCCCACTGCAGTTGTTCCTAAGGAATGCTTTCAAGGAAGAGCCCAAGGATGACTTGGACTCATGTCTGGATTAAAAAAGCCTTTAATTCAGGCAGAAATATGGAGTTGCAGCTGCTTTGGGACCTGTGGGTTTTTGGATCTGTGGGTCATGGCATCGCTGGGTTGGAAAGGACCTTAAAGCTCACCCATTCCACTCCTTCCTGCCTAGTGGAAGGGCAGGGCCACCTTCCACTATCCCAGATCACACCAAGCCCAGTCCAACCTGGCCTTGGACACCCGCAGGGATGGGGTAGCCACATCTTCTCTGGCATTCTGTGCCTGGGAAGAGAAGGGTCCGTGCCAGGCCCACCCTCAGCTTTCCCTTTGCCTGCAGAGCCCATGAGGAGGCGAACGCGGCGAGGAAACTCACGGCGGAGCAGCGGAAAGCCAAGAAGGTGAAAAAGCTCAAGGAGGACGTTTCCCAGGGAGTTCACATAGCCGTGTACAGGTGAGTGAGCTCAGGGACCTGGCAACTCCCAGCTGTGTCCAGCTGAGCTCTGCCTCTCTGCCCAAACGAGCCACAGAAGGAGCTCTCGGGACTGGGGTAATAATTTTTCCACAAATCTTTGATTGATTTTTTTTATCTTACCCTCAGGGTCCGAAACTTGAGCAACCCAGCAAAGAAATTCAAAATCGAGGCGAATGCAGGGCAGCTTTACCTCACGGGCGTGGTGGTCCTGCACAAAGATGTCAACGTGGTGGTGGTAGAAGGAGGTGAGGCCTTGCAGGCAGGCTTGGTCATTCCAGGCCTTACCTCTAGCTGGAATTATTATGGAAATTGGTGGGTTAGGGAAGGACAAGGAAATGAGGAGGTGTTAGAAACTCCCTTAATTGAGGTGCTAAGCTGGCTGCAGGGCAAAATAATCCAGTGAGAACACATGGAGTGCTCCTTGTGGAAGGGAACTGCTGGAGAGCTGCAGGTTGAGGGTTTGGGTGTGTTTTTTTGGGAATGCTGAGTCTTGATTATCCCCCAGGCCCTAAAGCACAGAAGAAATTCAAACGTCTTATGCTTCACCGAATAAAGTGGGATGAGCAGACGTCAAACACAAAGGGAGAGGGTGAGTGACACTGCTGGGGGCGTGGGGGGGTCCCACTCTTCCTCCTCCTCCTCTTCTTCCTCCTCCTCTTCCTCCTCCTCCTCCTTCTCGTCTTGGGGCTAAATGAGCTTTATTGGTGTGTTTTCCCAGATGATGATGAGTCTGACGAGGAGTCTGTTAAGAAAACAAACAAATGCTCTCTGGTTTGGGAGGTGAGTCACAGGGGTGCTTCCCCAGCTGTTCCTTGAGCCCCAGCCTGACAAAAGGTGTGGGGACTGCGGGTGGGATGTCACCCCTCGTGTCCCTGCAGGGCACGGCAAAGGAGCGCAGCTTCGGCGAGATGAAGTTCAAGCAGTGCCCCACGGAGAACATGGCGCGGGAGCACTTCAAGAAGCACAGCGCCGAGCACTACTGGGACCTGGCGCTCAGCGAGTCCGTGCTCGAGTCCACAGACTGAGCCTGGCCCTGGGCTGAGCCTGGATTGGGCTGAATCCAGCCCTGGAGTGAGCCTGGCCTGGGCTGAGCCTGGATTGGGCTGAATCCAGCCCTGGAGTGAGCCTGGCCTGGGCTGAGCCTGGAGTGGGCTGAATCCAGCCCTGGAGTGAGCCTGGCCTGGGCTGAGCCTGGATTGGGCTGAATCCAGTCATGGACTAAGCCTGGCCTGGGCTGAGTCCAGTCATGGACTGAGCCTGGCCCTGGGCTGAGCCTGGATTGGGCTGAGTCCAGTCCTGGACTGCCTCTGGCCTGGTCTGAGTCCAGTCCTGGACTGAGCCTGGCCTGGTCTGAGTCCAGTCCT
>JAWMRC010000069.1:3371404-3384752 GCA_035584755.1 Thripadectes ignobilis
GGGGGGGGGGGGGGGCGGCCGGGCCCTGAGCGCTCTCACCGGGGCTGGGACCGCCCTCCCGGTTACCGCCCGCCCGAGGAGAGAAACCTCCCCCACAGCAACACCCCCCTCCCGGGAGCCCTCCCCTTCACGGGGGCCGGGGGGGGGGAGCCACCGCCATCTTCCCCCCCCCCCCCCCGCAGGGGCCTGAGCGACCCGCGGCCGCCATCCTCGGGCCCGCCCGGCCGTGAGGGCCCGTGAGGCCCGTGAGGCGCCGCCGCCGCTCCGCCCTCCCCTCACAGCTCCTCACACACACCCCCCACACGCACACACCCCCCCTCCCGCCCCGCGGGGCCCTCAGCAGCGCGGGAAGATGGCGGCGGGCGGCGGAGGCGGCGGCCGGGCCTCCTCTTCCTCCTCCTCCTCCTCCTCCTCCTCCTCGTCGGCCGCCGCCGCCGCCTCGTCCGCGGCCGGCGCGCTCGAGGCCTCGCTCGACAGGAAGCTGCAGGCGGTGACCAACACGATGGAGTCCATCCAGGGCCTCTCCTCGTGGTGCCTGGAGAACAAGCGGCACCACAGCACCATCGTGTACCACTGGATGAAGTGGCTGCGGCGATGTGAGTAAAGGGGTCTTTGGGGAGGGCTGGGGGGTTGTGGGGGCTGGGGGGGTCATGGAAAGGCTTGGGTGGCAAGGGGCGCTAAAGATCATCCCACCCCACCCCTGCCATGGGCAGGGACACCTTCCGCTAGAACAGGTTGCTCCAAACCCCGTCCAACCTGGCCCGGGACACTTGCAGGGATGGGGCAGCAACCTGTGCCAGGGCCTGCCCACCCTGGCAGGGAGGAATTCCTTCCCGCTATCTGGTGTTGATCTTTCCTCTGTTGCTTTGAAAACGCGCCCCCTTGTCCCGCCAGCGTCCCCTCGTCACGCTTGGGAGGGCGCAGAAGAGCCTGTTTGCCCCTTCGTGCTCCTGAACCCACGGTCTCCCGAAGCATTCCTGTGGGGACGCTGCCTTTGGGTCACAGGAGCGGGGCCTGGGGCTGTGCCCTGCCCAGCCAGAGCAGCCTGGGGTGGGCACAGACACTTTGGGTGCCAGGGCCGGGCTATGTGACCCGCAGGGGGAAGGTTGGTCGGTGCTGGCAGCAGGCTCGGCACAGCAGCGTTATCTCTGCTGCCGTGGGAAGGTTGGGCTGTTGTCATGGGAGTTGAAGGAAGCTTTGCTCAGCAGGAGCACAGAGAGAACTTTCCCATCCCGAGGCACCGACCCGGTGCGTGCTGGACCTCTTGGGAAGTTTGGGATAGTTGGGTGGCTCTGCCAAGGCCCTGCTGCAGAATGCAGGGGTCTCTCCTCCCCCGAGTTTGGGTGGTTTTCCTGTTTGTACACGGTGGGATTAAGGGGAGGAAGGGAAGGGGGGATCCCAGGGGCCCTCCTGCCCCACTGTCATTGCCACCTCTCCTGGAAATCCTTCTCCCTTGGGCACCCTCCTTGGTCCTCTTCCCCCTTTCTCTTTCTCTGAGTGCCTGCCCTCCAAACAAAACCAGTCTCCCCTTGGGGTGTGCCAGCTCCTCTGGACATGATGTCCCTTGTCACAGCTGCTCTTCTGGCTCCTATTCTTCCATCACTTCTTCCCCCCTTCCCAAGCATTGAGCTGTTCCCTCCTGCAGGTCCTTCATGCCCTGATCCTGCCCCAGCTCCTGCCCTGAGCCCTTGGCCCCAGCCTGGAATTCCTGATGGATCTCGTGGGATTCCTTCAAGGTTCCCCTTGACAGCCCCTGCAAGGATCTCACCTCCACACCCCTCCTGGTTATCCAGATCCCTCCTTTTGCCCATCTTATCCCACTAAAACAACCCCTGAGAGCAGCCACGATGCTGCTGTGCCCTGACCCCTGATTGTTTGGTTCCTTCCTGCTTCCGTGGGCTTTTTCCTGCTCTTCCCTTCATGGTTCACTTCATCCTCTGCCCCAGGGACCTCACAGCCTCTCTGCATTCTCATCACTGCCCCACCAGAGTAGTCCAGGGGTGGTGCCACAGCAACTGCAGGTGGCTCTGGTCTCCTTTCCCAGCCTTGAAATATCTTAACTGGAGCTCCTATGAACACACCAAACATGCTTTTCCCAGGGAGCTCCTGGCAAGGGGGAGTGTGGAGGGTCTGGGCTGTGTCTCTGCCCTGGTGCAGGTGAAGGCACCTCTGTTGAGCCCTTGGATCCCCTGGATGTGCCCACAGCCCAGTGAGCCAGGAGGGACAGGGCTCCTGGGACATGGAATTTGGTCCTTTCAGGAGAAACAGGAGTGCTGGTATTTCACACGTTGCTCTTGGCTTGTCCTGGGTGTGAGGCAGAGCTTCCCAGCAGGAATGTTCCTGCATGGGGCAGTTCTTGGTGGGAATCAGAGCATTTGTACAGGGGGGTCTGCTCAGAATGTTCAGGTGTGAGTGGAACAGGGCCCATCCACAGGCTCTGAAGTGCCAGTGATGTTGGCCCATCGTGGCTGGGCTGGGCTTGGGTGGGCTCAGCCCTGCAGATCCCTGTTTGTTGTCTGTGTTTCCTCACTGGTTTAAGCCAAGAGGAGTCTCAGAGTAAGGGATGAGCTGTTCACATGTTGTGTCTTGGACCCAGTGGTGCTTGGTTTTCCTTGTGGATCTTGTCCCTGGGCTCCATAAGGGCCCAGCATGGATTTCTCCTCCTGTGGGATCTGGGTGTACCTTGATTTATGATTTTTGGTTCTAACTCTGCTCTGCCCTGGCAGGGGCTCTGTTTGATGGGGGGTGATGGGGTGAGGAGGGCTCTGTGTGGTCAGTGTCTGGCTGGAGCTCCACTCTCAGTTTCTCCCTGCTGTGTAGGTGTTGGATCCTTTAAATCAAAGGTTTATAGCTCTTTGAAATCTATTTTACATTACTGAGGTCTGGAATTGCTGCTCTCTGCTGGTGGAACATCTGGGATGGAGGGAGCCCCCGGTGAGGATTGGCAGGGAGTGCTGGGTTTGACTTGATCCCAGAAACCCCATCCCGGTGGGCTGATGAGCTGGGAGGTTCTCGAGGCTGGTGTTTGGGGGAAAGCTGGCTCCACACTCTTTGGGGAGGCTGGTGTTTGGGGGGAAAGCTGGCTCCTCACTCTTTGGGGAGGCTGGTGTTTGGGGGAAAGCTGGCTCCTCACTCTTTGGGGAAGCCAGGTGAGCTCAGCCCTGCTCTGGTTGGATTCCCAGCCCTCGGGGCAGAGCGGAGCATTCCTTGCTCCAGCAAACCCACCTCGACCTGCCGTGTCAGCACGTTCAGGGCACAGGTTGGGAGGAACTCTCTGGTGAAGAGTCCTTGGGCTGTTTTGTTTGTGCTGGAAAAGCTCCTTCTGGGATGTGGGAGTTGGGGCTCTGTGAGGTGGCAGCCAAAGGAGCTGGGATAGGGATAAAAGCTCCTTCTGGGATGTGGGAGCTGGGGCTCTGTGAGGCAGCAGCTGGACCAGGAGCTGGGATAGGGATAAAAAGCTCCTGGGTTGAGGGAGCTGGGGCTCTGTGAGGTGGCAGCAGCCAGAGGAGCTGGGATAGGGATAAAAAGCTCCTGGAATGAGGGAGCCAGGGCTCCAGGAGGGGCTGGGAATGAGCAGTCAGTGGGGACAATGGCCAGTGACTTCTGACTTGGCTCTCATACCCTTCCTGTTTGTCCCGGGGGCACCACAGGCAGGGACAGGGATGTGGGAGCAGAGACTTCCCAAGGGATGCCTCTCCCTGTGTCCTGCCCCAGGTTTAGGGCTGCATGGTGTTCCCTCCTCCCCCCTGGGTCTGTGGTGACACTGGGAGCACTGGTGGCACTGGCAGGAGCTTGGGGAGGCTTAAGGACATCGACCTGTGGGGATTTGAGACTCCACCCGAGCTAAGCCTTTGCCACATCCTCAGCTCTGCCTCCCTGCAGAGGAGTATCTTCTGTTGGGATCTTTGTTTTTAACAGACCACGTGTGAATTCTCCCTGGTGTCAGGAGGGCAGGGCAGAGCCCGTGGGGTTGGAATGTTCCTGGTGGGAGCCCTGCTTGGATGGGCTTGGGGAGCCACAATCCTGCTTGGATGGGCTTGGTGGGCACTGACCACCTTCCTGCAGCAGAAGAGACAGTGATATTGAACTGTCAGTGTTCAGCCAAAGTCCATGAGCTGGCTGTGGGCTGGGAAATCCTCATGGGCTGGCTTTTCCTAAGGCAAGACTGGGATTTGTGGGAATCCTGGGTTCCTTCCTGGCTCTGGATGCCGGAGGCCAAGTTGCTGCCGTGGCTTCTTTGGAGTTTTGCAGGTTCTCAGTGAGGGCTCTGGACCAGGGAGGTTGCTGACCTTCCTGACAAGAATCCTGGCAACCAAGAGAGCCATGAGGTTTTGGGGAGGATCTGGAAGTTATTTGTAAATTGAAGATTTCCTCTCTAGCCCCGGATTTTCCTGTAGGGCCTTGGGAACGCTGAAACCCTCCCAAAAGCAGCGCTGAAATGTTGGGTTCAAAGCGGGGCTGGTGCTGAATCCGAATTTCTTTTTGCCCTCAGCTGCCTTTCCCCACCGGCTGAACCTTTTTTACTTGGCCAATGATGTCATACAGAACTGCAAGAGGAAAAATGCCATTGTCTTCCGGGACACCTTCGCCGAGGTGCTTCCCGAGGCTGCTTCGTTAGTGAAGTGAGTAACGAGCTCCCGGGGCGTGGGAAGGCTGAGGGGCTCAGAAAGTGGGAATTTTCCTTCTGCCGTCTCTAACTCTCTGGGAACATCAGCAGAACAGCTCCCAGGGTTTTGTTTGAATAGCTCTGTGTTTGTGTTTCTCTGCCAGAGTGGGCTGGGAGGGAGCTGGGCTTTGGTTTGCACAGGGGGGCTGGTTTGGGTCCAGTTGTCACGTGAAGGGGTGTGGGGGAAGCCTTGCACCAGTAGCCACGTGCAGAGAGAGCCCACTGTGCTCTTCTCTTCCAGGGATCCATCTGTTTCCAAATCCATTGAAAGAATCTTCAAAATCTGGGAGGACAGAAACGTGTACCCCGAGGAGACCATTCTGGCCCTGAAAGAAGCTCTGAGTAAGTTCCTCACCCTTTGTGTTTCTCCCCTTCCAAACTGCCACGTGAGCTCGGGTGAGGTTGTGCAAACAGTCTGGGGTCACTGAGGGGAATGAGGGGCATTTGCACCTGGCCCAGGCTGTGACAGAGCCAGGTGTGGTACGTGAGCAGATTCTCCTGCTTCAGCCCTTCTGTACCTGTCCAAAGGCAGCTGGGAACCCTTTCACTTGAGCTGGAACTGCTCCAGCTGGAGCAAACAGAGCGTGAGGCTGAAGTGCTCCTACACGTCCTGACCAGGCTGCCCTGGCTCTACCTCCAGTCCCATTCAGCAATAGGTTGTTTTAACTTAAATATTTGTGGGGTAGGAGGAGGCAGAAGCAAAGCTGGAGGGTGAAGAGCCCTCGAGCCCTTAGGAGTTGGTTCAGACCAGGAATTAGCCAATGCTCAGGTACTTGAAGGAGGTTAGTCCAGGTTTTGGCTTTGCTCACATCATGGAGAGCTAAAGGTGCTCAGGAAACCCCCAGGTGAGGTCTGAGGTCGTCGTCACAGCAGGAGGAAGGTGAGGTCTCTGGTCAGGCTTGGCACAAGGAGAGGCTCCAGCTGGGTGTTGCATGCTGAGAAGGGAAGTTTGTGCATTATGGTCTGAAATCCCCAATTTCTGTAACTTGAAAACAAAGGTGTTTGAGGTTCCAGGTAAATCAGGTACTGTGGCTGCTCTCCTGGCGTGTCCCCCTTGCCTGTTGAATGCTGATTCCATTACAGCCTCCCTGAAGAGTTTGATTTTTAGATTGCTTGTGTTTTTCCTTTTTACTGTGATTTTTGAACTGTCTTTAGCGTAAGGGCAAACAGAAACTTGATTTAAAAATGGCAGACCACCCGCAGCTTGCTGCATTCCTGAGTAAACTGAGGTTCTCTTGGGCATCCAGCAGCTCCTCTAAGGAAGTTGGTCGAGGTATTTTAAAACAAATTTCTGTTCACTCTTCCACTGTGCAGCCATACGGCACCAAAACCCAGATTCTGACAGGGATCCCATAATGCCAGACTGCCAAAAATGAAATGTTTTTCCAGGTACCACTTTCAAAACTCAGAAGCAGCTGAAAGAGTCTCTGAACAAACCGAATAAGCCGTGGAAGAAATCACAAAGTAAGGAACCACTGTGAACTCTGTGCACTAATACAGAAATTGGCTGCTTGAGGAGCAGAAAGGCTGAGCCCAGCACGGGCTTGGGAAGGCCCCTAGATGTGCACACCAAGGAGGTGTCGCTGGAAAAGCACTTTGTCAAGGAAAGAAGTGAGGCAAAAATAAGATAGGAGAGCAGAGGAAGCAGACAGGAGAGGAAAGAGCTGGTGGAACCTCTTGGAAAGTGGTGTTAGAGTGGCCAGAGCTGGAGAGAAGGCAGAGAGAAGCAGGAGGTGGATGTTCCCTCGGTGCTCAGGGACACACCTTTCCAGCAGGCTGAGCTGGGAGCCAGGAAGGAGTGCAGGGACAGGAGACAATCCATAACTGACTGACCTTAAGGACCTCACTGTGCACCAGAGCCCTGAGTGGTCCCCACAGCGAGGTGGTGGGACAGCAGTAAGGTTCACAGAGCTTGGAAGTCTTCCTTACTGAACCCCACAGGCTGCTTTCCCAGACAGAACTGGGCTGTGTCCAGCATGGATATGGAGGGTTTAGTGCTCTGCTTTTCATCAGCTGTTTCTCCTGTTTTGCCCAGACTCCGATGGATTTGGTGTCTCTTGCCAGCAGGACTTGTCCCCTCTGCTCTGTAACCGGTGTCAGCACAGAGGGGTGACAGTTGTTGAGGCTCTGAGCGTGGTCACACCTGGGAAGTGCCCAGGGGAGACCCTGCCCACAGGAAACCTGGGCTCTGTGTCAGCTCCAGGTCTGGCACTTGGGGAATAACATTCCCTTCCTTGTAGAGAGCTCTCACTCCTCGGATAAGGCCGTTAGGTCGACCCTTGTGTTCCCATTGTGCCCAGGAAGTGTCTGAGAGCATGTTAAAAACCCAAACTAAAGAGCAGCAGTGTCACTTGCTGCCCTCAGTCCCAGCTGTGTCCGTGTCCCCACGAGCTGCCCGGAGCGTGGAGGGACCCCTGCATGGAGGGGAGGATGTGATGGGTGACAGCCACTGCACGTCTGTCCTGAGTTACCCCAAAATATCTCTTGCTAGACTGCCTTTTGTGACTGACTTTCCCGTGGGGAGGTGGCTCCTCTGTTTCTTCACGCCTTTCCTTTTCCCCCACAGCATCCACCAACCCGAAAGCTGCCCTGAAGTCCAAGATTGTCGCCGAATTCCGAGTAAGTCTGCCAGTGGAAGTGAGCTGTGGAGTTGACCCCCACCTTGGGGCTTGGCAGGGTGACCCCAGGGCCCAGAGTGGCACCCACAGGGAGGGCTGGTGATGGTGAATGGGAGTTTGAGGTGCCTGAGGAATCGGTGGCAAGGAATTTATCCAAATTTGACCCCCCGTTGATGAAATGCACAGACCCCTGTGGAGTGAAAAAGGGGAACAAATAAAAAAGGCTGCTCTTAACCATGACAGCTGGGAGATCTGTGAAACTGCAGCCCCTGCCTGACCCCAGGTTTGCTGATCTCTGAGATCTGAGGTTAAAAACCCCGACATCCACATGGTTCCGCGTTAGCTGTGGCTGGGAAGCGGTCTGGAGCCAGAGCTGAGGCAGGGCTGTGCTGCTCAGGGCTTCTCTTGCTCTGGAATGTGATGAGGATGCTTTTCCTGTTGGATCTTTTCCCAGCCCCAGTCCCTCATCGATGAGCTGCTGCTGTACAAGCGCTCAGAAGACCAGATAGAGCTGAAGGAGAAGCAGCTTTCCACGATGAGGGTGGATGTGTGCAGCACCGAGACCCTCAAGTGCTTGAAAGGTAAAGCCTGAACCTGTGGCTGCTCCTCAGTTCTGTTGAGCCTTAGGCCAGAAATCACAGCCAGGATTTGGGAGTGGGGTTAAGAACCACCACAAATCTTGGTTGGTTGGAAGTTTTGTGGGGAAACCTGCAGATCCTGAGCATAAACAGAGCTAATGACTGGCTGAAAACCAACATACAGTGGTAGACAAGGCCTCCTCCTTAGGGAGACCCAGGGGATGTGGGATGTGTATGGATCTGGTGTCTGAACATCCTGGGTGCTGCAGTGAGGCTCTGGCAGCTCATTCCCGTGGTGCCCATCTCCCTGCAGATAAAACAGGAGGGAAGAAGTTCTCCAAGGAGTTTGAAGAAGCAAGTTCAAAGCTGGAGGAGTTTGTGAATGGCTTGGACAAGCAGGTGAAGAACGGCCCCTCGCTCACCGAGGCGCTGGAGAACGCTGGGATATTCTATGAGGCACAGTACAAGGAAGTCAAGGTGGTGGCAAACGTAAGTGAACCTTTCCTTGATCCTCCACTGGGGGAACAGCATCTTCCTGTGTCCCCTGAGCACCTCAGAGGCTGGAAAATGCCTCAGCTCCCTGTTCCCAAGTTAAAAAGTCAGTGGGATCGTGGTTTCCAAAGCGAGCGGGGTCGGGCAAGGCAAGGAGGTGCTCCAGAAATCCAGTGGTTGGATGCTCGGTTTGTGTGTGTTGCTGGAATTTTGGAGCCCCTCTGGATTCTTTAGCAGGACAGAGTTGCAGTTAGTGTGACAAATCCTGAATTCTGGAAACTTGTGGTCCATGTGGGGACTAGATGAGCAAAGAAAGGATTCAGTGAAGAGTTGGAAAAAGAACCAGCACTCCCCAGACCCTCCTGAAACCCCCCAAACAGGCAGAGAGTGTTAGGAAACTGGGGGTATATGTGTGAAAATTGTTTTAAGTCACTGGAAAAATGTTTTATCTTCCCCTTTTTTTTGTGGATGTTGCTCTGTCACACAGACAAGCTGAATTCTCACCACTGCAGGGTCCAGGGAATGGGATGTGGTGTTCTCAGGCCGTGTGCTGCTTCCTTAGGGAAGTGTCTGAGGCATGAAAGATCCCCAGTCCAATGTCCTTCCCTCCTTCCCTAGGCCTATAAAACATTTGCTAATCGAGTGAGCAACCTGAAGAAAAAGCTGGACCAGCTGAAAGCAACACTTCCCGACCCCGAGGAGTCTCCTGTCCCTTCTCCCAGCATGGATGCCCCGTCTCCAACGGGCTCTGAGTCCCCTTTCCAGGGCATGGGGGAGGAGAACAGCACCCGGTCCCCGGCAGCCGGAGCCCGCAAGATGATCACGCCGGAGCCTGCGACGGATAATCGGGATGTGGAGGACATGGAGCTCTCTGATGTGGAGGATGATACAGCTAAAATCATTGGTGAGTTCTGTGGGAGCAGCAGGGGTTGTCCTAAGGGAATTCCGGGACAAAGCAGCCCTTCCCAAGCCTCATCGGGCACGTGGAGGAGGCACAAACCCCGTGCTGGGCTGTGGGCTGGGGCTGTTGGGTTTGACACCAGCAGGGAGGTCCCAGTCCTGCCGTGATCCAAACCACCCACCCGAGATGTTCTGACATCCGTGGGAATCGCAGCTGATGTGCCCCAAGTCATTCCAGGGGGGAGGGAGTGACAACTCTGCTCTTGTTCCCCCCTCTCTGTGCAGTGGAGGAGCGGAAGGACAAACAGGCTGCTCCAGCTCTGGCCCCTGCCAAGACCGAGAGCGTCCCCAAAGCGGCGCCGGTGGCCCCTGCGGCCGCCACGGCCTCGGGGACGGTGCCCACACCAGCCCCGACCCCACCAGCTCCGAAGGCGGCGAGCACGGTGCCCGTCCCACCCTCGCCAGCACTGGCCTTGCCCAACCTGGCCAACGTGGACCTGGCCAAGATCAGCTCCATCCTCAGCAGTCTGACCTCGGTGATGAAGAGCACAGGTGAGTCCTGAGCCAGGGCTGGGGCGCCTGCACTGACACAGTGGGGTGTGAGCATTTAGAGCTCTGATTGTCTCGAAATAAATACGATTGAGTTACTGCAGTCAAAGGTCTGGCTCGGTCTCTGGCACACGCTGTTGGCTTCCTGAGCTCGGTGGTGTCTGTTAAAAACCTGAGCCAAAAGTGCTTTGGTCACCAGAGCAGCACAGGTGAGTGGTGTGTGCTCCTGTCCCAGGTGTGAGTCCTGCCTCGAGACCCTCGCCGGGGACCCCCACCAGCCCCACAGCTCTCACTAGTGGCCTGAAGACTCCTGTGCTGGGCACCCCGTCTGCTCCTTCGAATCCGTTAGCAAACATTCTCTCCAAAGTGGAGATAACTCCGGAAAGCATTTTGTCTGCTCTCTCCAAAACCCAGACCCAGACGGCGCCAGCCCTGCAAGGTACTGGGGTGGGTCTTGGGCAAGGGCTTGGTGGGTTCAAGGGCAAGTGGCTGGGCTGGAACGTGCTGCTCTGCCTGTCCTGAAGTGAAAACAGGGGGAGGAGAACTTCCTTGGAGTGTTACACGCCTCTGGCACATGCAGATGGTCCTTCTCAGGTAGCACACGTGTCATGGACCAGTGAGTTCTGTCACTTCCCTGTGCTTCTTCCCACTTGTACCGTGAAGAGCACGTACCCAGAACACTCTGTGTGAGGCCCCTGAATGCAACAGGAGACCAAGAGGTCTCTGTTTTCCCTGTGCAGAAAGCTCCCAGAGGTTCTGCTCCTGCTCTGGCACCTTGCACGGGTCACCTGGCCAGCAGGGCAGGGTTTCTTCCCCAAACCTGGCTGCAGACCAGGAGGAGTTCTTACCCAACTGAGCCGATGGAGCAATTTGTGTGTGTAGGTCAATCTGAGCCTCTGGCAGGAGGCTGAACCTTGCTGGGTGCTAATGTCAATGCAGCAAAATCCAGTCCTTTCCCTGGCTGGAGCATGGAGGGTGTTAGGGAACACCATCCATAATGCAAACACGGGAGCCTTTCCCTTGGCAGCCCCTCAGGGTGGTTTTCCTCTCCCGAATTCCTAATGCAGATCTGTCTTCCAGGTTTGTCATCCCTGCTGCAGAGCGTGGCTGGAAACACCGTCCAGTCTGGTGAACCTGCCTCCCAGAGCACTTCAGCATCACCAGCCAACACGACTGTGCCCTGCATGAAGGGGAGGAGCGTTCCTTCCAATCCACAGCCCTTCGTGTCCAAAAGTTTTGGATACTCTCCAAACTCATCCACCGCCGAGGTTTCCTCCACTTCGGTCAACAAGGCTCCTGTTGGACACACCCCAGCGCTGTCAAGCTCCAGTTTTAAGCCACCAACAAATTCCCTGGGATTTTCCAGTTCCCACCCTCCCAGTCCTTCTTCCCTTTTGCCAACAGAAACCTCACTGGGTCAGTCCTCTGAAATTTCAAAAGCCAAGCTGGAATCAGAACCCCCTTCTCCCAGCCTGGAGATGAAGATCCACAATTTCCTGAAGGGGAATCCCGGCTTCAGTGGCCTGAACTTGAATATTCCCATCCTCAGCAGCTTGGGGTCCAGCATGGCAACGGAGAGCCACACCTCTGACTTCCAGCGTGGTCCCACCAGCACTTCCATGGACAATGTGGACGGGACGCCGGTGCGGGACGAGCGGAGCGGGACGCCCACCCAGGATGAGATGATGGACAAACCGACATCGAGCAACGTCGACACGATCTCCCTGCTGTCCAAAATCATGAGCCCTGGCTCTTCTACCCCCAGCAGCACGAGGTCACCTCTGCAGAGCCGGGATGATGGATATTCCCAAGAACTCCCCAGTTCCGTGCACGGCTACCGGCCCTTTGGCCTGGGCAGAGAGTCTCCAGCCGGCCTGTACAAGGCGCCTGCGGACAGCAGGGAGATTCCCTCCTCTCTGATGGACTCTTCCCAGGAGAAGTTTTACCCAGACACGTCTTTCCAAGAAGACGAGGATTACCGTGACTTCGACTACTCCGGGCCGCCGCCCTCGGCCATGCTGAACCTGGAGAAGAAGCCTGTCAAGTCTATCCTGAAATCGAGCAAACTCCCGGAGTCCACCGAGTACCAGCCTGTCCTGCCCAGCTACGCTCAGAGGTCGCAGGAGTTCGGCGTGAAGCCGTCCTTCCCGCCCTCCATGAGGTCCATCCTGGACCAGAGCGAGGGCTGCGACCCGCTGGCCTCGTCCCCGGGGATGTTCGGGAGCTACGGCCGCAGGGGCAAGGACTCTGCCTCGGAGGGGTCCCCGTCACCCAGCAAGAACGACGTGTTCTTCGCGCCCGACTCCAACCACACCGCGCTGCCCAAGTCGGGGCTCCCGCAGAAGCAATACCCGGACTCGCCCCACGCCCTTCCCCACCGCTCGCTCTTCTCCTCCCAGAACACCCTCCCCAGCCCCGCCGGCCGCGCGCCCGCCGCGCCCGCCGACAAACCCATGGGCTCCTCCATCTCCGCCACCTCCACCATCGAGTTCAAGAACATGCTCAAAAACGCCTCCAGGAAGCCCTCCGAGGAGAAGCATTTTGGGCAGATTCCCAAAAGCGGCTCCGGCGAGGGCGGGAGCCTGTCCGGGGCGGCCAAGGACCCGCAGCCCGCGGAGGAGCACTATCGCATCGAGACCCGCGTGTCCTCCTCCTGCCTGGACCTGCCCGACAGCACCGAGGAGAAAGGGGCCCCCATCGAGACGCTGGGCTACCACAACGCCTCCAGCCGGGGCATGTCCGGGGAGCCCATCCAGACCGTGGAGTCCATCCGGGTGCTGGGCAAGGGCAGCCGGGGCCACGGGCGCGAGGGGAGCCGGGCGGGCTGGTTCGAGCTGAGCAGCGGAGGCGGCGCCTTCGACAACGGCCCCTCGGGCTCCTCGGAGCTGCCCGGCATGGGCGGCTTCGCGGCGCCCTACAAGGAGCACGTGCCGCCCTTCCCGGAGAGCGTCAACAACTTCCGAACGAACAACTTCAGCCCCGCCTTCGAGCACCACCTGCCGCCGCCGCCGCCCCCGCCGCTGGCGCCGCCGCCCCTGGAGCACGGGAACCCCTTCCCGCGGGACCCGGTGGGGCCGCCCGCCGTGCCCCCGCCCGCGCCCCCCAAGGACCACGGCGGCCTCTTCCCGAGGGATCACTCGGTGCCGCCGCGCCTGCCGGCGGTGGATCACGCCAACCCCTTCTCGAAGGAGACCCCCGCCCCGCTGCCGCTGCCCCACGGCGTGCCCCCGCCGCCCTCGGTGGAGCACGCGGGGGTCCCGTTCCCCACGCCCCCGCCGCCCCCCGTGCCCGGCGAGCACTCGGGGGTGCCGTTCCCGGCGCAGCCGCCGCCGGCCGGGGAGCACTCGGGGGTCGCGTTCCCCGCGCCGCCCCCGCTGGAGCACGGCGCCGGCGCCTTCCCCAAGGAGCACGGTACGATCGCAGGGACGCTGAAGGAGCACTTCGGGGGGGCGCAGCCGCGGGACCCCCTGCCCCGCTCGCGCGACCCCGCGGGGCCGAGCCCCCTGCCCCGCGAGCAGCTCGGGGCGGGCCGCGGGCTGGGCCCC
>JAWMRC010000069.1:3403899-3424191 GCA_035584755.1 Thripadectes ignobilis
CCCCCCCAGGGACCAACCAGGCAGTTCCCAAAGGGGGTGAAGGGCCAAAATTGTGCCCTGTCCCTTGTCCCTCCCCATCAGCCCCCAGGGATCCTGCCAGTCCCTCCCAGTCCTCCTCCTCCTTCCCAACTGGGCTGCTCCAGCTGCTTTTCCTCTCCCAGGACTTGGAAAATTGGGGAAGGGGGGTGTGTTCACAGCCGTGTCCCCCACAAAGGCTCAGGGAAATGAGTGTTTTCCTCCTCCCCTGGAAAGGGGCAGGGCCTGGGATGTGGCTGGGGAGGAGGTTGTTGCTGGGAGAAAAGTCCCTGGATCACAGGACAGGGCTGGATCACAAGATGTCTCCAAGTGGGATGTTCCCACTTTTCCACAGAGAAATTTGGAATTAAAAATATTTAAAGAAGAAAAAACAACACCCCAAAACTTCCAGATCTTACTTTTCCAACAAAAGGAGAGGGAAAACCAAAGCTCCCCCCTCCACTTACAAGAGGAAGGGTTCCACACTTCCCATGTGGGTGTTAGCCAGGAATCCCAGCTCTGGAATCAGCTCCTGGAAGGGGGGGAATCTCCCCCTTTCCCTGCCCCAAACCAGCCTGGGGGTCCCAGGGAGAAACACCCACATTCCACTCCAAACAAACCCAGCCTTCCAGGAAAACCTGGGATTGATTTTTCCCTGCTGCCATCGGGCCAGGTTTCCTTCCCAGTCCAACTGCAACAAATCCTCCTGTTGGGATTGAAGCAAGAGGGAACCAAACTGTTCTTCCAGCCCCTGAAGGTGAGCAGGATTGGCCATAAATCGGGTTTGGTTTGGTTTTTTTTCCATGGAAAAAGCCAGAAGATTCCAAGTCAAGGATTAAAAATTAAAAATTTTATATATATTTATATATATATATAAAAAAATTCACTCTGTTCCCTACTTTTCCAGCTCTCCTTTTACAGTTTGTGATTTGGCAACAAGGGTCATCCCATGGCAGGAATTTCTCTTTAAGGAGACGGTGAGTGAGCAAATGTAGTGAAAAAACAGAGTCCCCCAGCAATTCCCTGACCAAATCCAGGGATTCTCCCACATCCAGCTCCGAGATGATGACAAGGAACTCTTCTCTGTGGGATAAAATTCCACAGACAACGTGGAGAAGGGTTTTTTTCCCTCCCCTCCAAAAAAAAACCTGTAGAAACATCAATTTGTGGCAGCACAGAAACCACCAGCTGGCAAATGGATGCATCCAGGAGAAAGCTACATGGATAATATGTTTATGGCTCGTTAATTATCCCGGGATAACGAGGGGTTTGGGTCACACTGACTTCATTGCACAGTTCACAGGAGAGGGAAGATTCCAAACAAACATGGGAATCTCCACAGGGAGCACCCCGGACTGGAGAGGTGGTAACAACCCTCCACCAACAGCCACAATTCCTCCAAAAAGGAGGGAACCTCTGGCTCAGGACACGGATTCTCACTCAAGCATCCTCCAGGATTTGTGCTGGCAGGGCCAACGCTTGGAAGAGCTTCTTCCAATCCTTAAAAATCCCAAGAGTTTCGTGTTTGATAGAAAAAGTCACGGCAGAGAAGGAGATCAGAACAGTCAAAGCCACCCTAAAAGTGTGGAAGGGCTGGCTGTGATCCAGGCAGGAATCCCTCCCACGGGAATCCACCTGGGAGTGGCTCTGGGAACACGGGGCCTTTGCTCTCGTGGCACTCAGGGCCTGGAGCTTCCAGAACAATCCCACAGGGAGGGGGTGGCCAAACCACACCATCCTCCTCCTCCTCCAGGGCCACCCATCCTCGGAGCTCTGCTTCCAGAGGGTGGGAAGTGTTTGGACAGTTCTTGGAGAGAAAGACTCAGCTGTTTTCCTTGACAAGTTGTAGAGCTTGGTGTTGTCTCCCCTAAGGCTTGTTTTACTCGGAAAAAGAAGGGAATATGTTCAGCTCTGGGAATTCTTCATTGTTGTAGTTGGGCCCTTGGTCTCCCAGCATGGTCAGCATGTCCTGTGGGGACACAAGGAGAGAGCTGGGATCTGCACTGGAATAGCAGGCACCAAACGGCCCCAAGTTGTGCCAGGGAGGTCTGGATTGGAAAGGAGGGAGAATTTCAACATGGAAAGCATGGCCAGGCATTGGGACAGGCTGCCTGGGGATGTGCTATCCCTGAACTGCCCAAAATCATGTGGATGTGGCACTTGGGGACATGGTTTAGTGCTGGCCTTGGAACTGCTGGGGGAACAGTTGGACTCGATCCCAGAGGCTTTTCCAGCCTCAACAATTCCATGACTCCATGATCATGTTGGCATGGGTTTGCTGGAGCAGGTGCTGTGGACCAGGATGGTCCCTTTCCCAAGGGAACACAGGGTCTGTGTCCCAGGCAAACGGAAGGAGCAGCCAATTTAAACCATAAGCAGCAACTCCTCGGAAAGCTGACCACGAATTCTCAGGAATTACCTTAATTTTATCGGATTGGGGCTTTTTTTTGTTATTAATTAGAACTAGAAGTGTTAATCTAAGAGGAATTTCACACTGATCCTGCAATGGACCAGGACACAAAGCCAGTCCTGCCCTCTCCACTCCCAGCTCCACCACGTTATCCCAAACTTCAGGACTTCCCCAGTCGACCTGAACGGGAGGGACAAGCTCCAGGCTCTTCAGCCCAGTGGATCCCAGTGGACTGGGGAGGTTAAAAAGCTCCATCTTACTGGGAAGACCTCGGGCTGGCTGGGCTGGGGCTGCTGCACGTGCTGCTCGCTGGCTCCCGGGCCGTGGTGCTGCCCTTGCCACTGTGGCCACATTCCCACGGCGTCGGCGGCGCGGGGCTGGAACGGGGCCGGGGGCGGCGCTGCCTCCGGGGCTGCTGGACACACAACACAGTCAGGACACCATCCCCGGCCTTCCCTGGCACTGGGAAGGGCACAGCTACTGCTGGCAGGGTGGGGTGGCCCTCCAGGAATTCCTGTCAGAGGCTGGGGTACAACAAAGGGGTTGGTTTCCTCCTGATCAGCCTTAAAAAGGGGATGATCCCAGGTTATCCCGAGCTGCTGGAAGGGATCACCGAGCCCAGCGCCGTGGCTGGAAGGTGATTAAAGCCCCACCAGTGGCAGTGAGGGCAAGGATTCAGCTCTGCCCTCCCCAAACCCCACAGAGAGCACAGCCCAGCACAGCTGCACCCCTGGCACCCTCCACACTCACTGAAGCCGCTGCCACGGCCGGGCAGGGCCGGGTACGGGGCCGTGGTGGGGGAGGCCGTGGACCCCGGAGCTGTCATGGAGCTGAAGGAGGACGGGGTGCCCTGGAATGTCCCCATGCCAAAGGAAGGCGGCCGAGTCTTCACCGCCTGCGATGCCACTTGCTGGAAGAGAGGAGAAACACGGGGGAGGAAGAGGAGGGATGGCTTTGGCCCGACCCTCAGCTCAGCAGCCCCGGAGCAGCAGCAGCAGGAGGAGGAAGAAGCACACGCTGGAGAGTGGGAGCAGGACTGATTCCCCACGGAGAGCAGGGGCTGGAAGCAGCGGGGCCCCCGGGGCTGGGCCGGAGGGGTTGGGCTGTGCTACCTGGGGCGTGAACACTGGGCGGGTCCCTGCAGCCCACGAGGTGCCGCTGACCTGAGCTGGGCTGGAGTGGCGGGGCAGCTGCCCTAAGATCCGGCCCGAGGGGGAGGGCTGCTGCTGCTGCTGCTGCTGCTGCTGCTGCTGCAGGAGGCTCACTGGAGGCACCATGCTGCTGCTCCTGCAAAGGAGAGGGGGATGAGGCACTGGACTGGCAGGGGAGACAGGCACCAAAAGGTTGTTGGTGGAGGGAAGGGTGGGATTGTCAGCCCTGGAAGCGTTCAGAGAGGTTGGTGCTGAACATGGGGGGACTGGATGGTCTAAGAGAGCTTTTCCCACCGAAATGATTCCATGATTCTAAAGTGGGGCACAGCTGGGAGGAGCTGCTGATGCCCCTGGTGTGTCTGAGAGGCACAGGGAAGGGACAGAGGCAGGAGCTGGGAAGGTGAGGCCTCACCTGAAGTTCTCCTGGGGCCGTGCAGCAGTGAAGGTGTTTCCCTGGGGGAAGAGGGGCGGGTTGGCTGGCACGGTGCTGGCTGGGAGGGCCTTGCTCTGGTCTGTGGAGAGAGCACGAGACATTTTGGGGCTGGGAACGGGGAACCAGCTGGGAGAGAAGTGTCCATGGGAAGGAGGAGTGCTTTGCTCCTTCTCCAGATGATTTGGTTAAACCCTGTTTAATTTGATTGCCTCTCCATTTTCTAAGAAGGTTCCTTGGGGTTGGGGCTCCCAGTACAGCCTGGGAAGAGGCAGGAAGGATGTGCCCAGGGCAGGCAGGAGTTTAGGGAGAGCCCTCAGGAGAGAGGAGAGCCCTGCTGGGCTGTGCTGCCCACCCACCTGTGCTGATCCCAGTGAAGATCTCCCCGAAGCGTGGATCCCGCTCCTGGCTGAACAGGCTCTCTGCCTTCTCCAAGGGCTTGGGGTGCTCGGGGGCTGCAGCACTCACGGGCTGGACAGGGACCTGGAGCAGGGACACAGGCAGTGTCACAGCCCTGCTGTCACACAGAGGGGCTGAGGGCCTGGCTGGGCTCAGGATTCCAGGGTTTTACTGGGATAACGTGGCCATTCGGGGCTGGCCCAGCAGGACAGGCTGCCCAGGGAAGCTGGGGCTGCCCCTGGATCCCTGGAAGGGTCCAAGGCCAGGCTGGGATAGTGGAAGGTGTCCCTGCTCGTGGCAGGGGGTGGAACTAGATAATCCTTAAGGTCCCTCCCAACCCAAACCATTCCATGACTGATTCCATGTGATAAATACTGGAATCAAGCAGCAGATGCAGCAACACCCAGGGCACAAACACCTTCCCCTCGGAGCCACCTCAACCTTGTGCCACCACCTTCAAACCCCCAGCAAAGAGGAGGTTTGGAGGGTGCCCAAACACCCAGGGAGTGCCCAAACCCCTCCTGTGGGCAGGACTCACCTGTGAGTGCTCATACCCAGCCAGGCTCTCCCTTCCAGGCCCCACTTCCAGCTCTGGCTGCGGGGGCTGCTGCTGCCTGAAATAGAAAGTGTCTGTAACAGGAGAGCACAGCCTGCCAAAGAGAATTCCCAAGGGATCAGCTCTGGGATCCGTCAGCCCGAGGGTCCTGGCTGCACAGAGAGGGGTTTGGGGTGGAGGGGTGTGTGCCAGAGGGCAGGAATGGGAAGGGGAGCTGAGCACCTCCTGACCTTGAGGGCAGTGGGGCCGTGCCCATGTCCAGGGGGAGGGGGACGCTCTGCCCCAGCTGGGGCCTGGGCAGGGAGTTTGCCAGGGCAGGCCGGGACTCCTGGCTTGAGTTCCTGCAAAGCAAACACAGAGGGGAAAAAGAGATTATAAAAAAGCCCAGCTGGAAGCAAAGTTGGGTTCTGGGTGTGGCACGGCGTGGTTGCCTGGGGAAGGATGTAAAACCCTGTGGGAGTGGAGGTTCTTTCCACCTGGTTTCCCTGCAATGAGGTGCCATGGAATGATGGAATGGGATGCTCTGGATATGGAGTTGTGCCCCCCACACTCAGTCCCTGAGCCATTAACAACCTGCACCAGGAGTGTGGCTGGATATGCAGCACCCCTAAAGCACGAGGTTTTAGGAACCTCCAAACCCTTCAAGTTTTCCATTTAGCTCTGTCAGACACTCAGAGGCCATGAGCAGTTTGAGGTTTTAAGCCCAAAACGTGTTCTGGGAGCTGTCAGAACCCAGTCAAATGTTTAAATCACCATGAATTAACAGGAATCCAACACAACCAGGCACTGCTGCTCTGCCTGGAATTTCCACAGGTATTTCAGGTGGATTATGGCCACGAGAATGGCTGTGTGTGGAATGGAATGGAATGGAGGAGTTCAAAGGGGTAGCTCTGATGTGGGGCAGGACATCAGGCCTGCAGCACATTCCTGCATTTCCCTTTCCCAAGCAATCCAGGCTCCTGTTGGCCTGCTGGAGACTCCAGTGGCAGCTCTGCACCACACACAGGCACTGATTTTTGGGCTCTGCTGCCCTCGTGGAAGAGGCCTGGAGCTCCCCATGGGAAGGGAGAGCAGCTCTCACAATTCCCAAGCGAGACAAAACCCCCTTGAGTGTCCCAACAACCCAAGAGCCACATTCTGGGGCAGATTTCACTGATTCCAGGCACTGCTGGGAGCTGAATTTTGGCAGCTTGTTAAGCCCCACAACCAGCCAGCCAAAGGCATTTCAAACCCTGCCCTTTGCAGCTCTCAGTGCCTGGCACAGCCCAGGCAACGAGAGCTCGAGGGATCTGGGGACTCCTGCAGGCTTGTGCCAACTGAGGGGGAGTTTGGAGAGGGGGAGAGGCCGAGGCTCCCAGGGGTGTTTGAGGAGCCCCCCAGGCCCCTGGCCATGCACATACTTGACGTTGGTGTTGGTGCAGATGATGTACTCGATCTCATCCGAGTAGGGGTTCTGGAAGGTGAAGGAGCTGGTTCTCATCCACAGCCATTCCCGGCTCTTGGAGCGGAAGCGGAACATCACCGACAGGACCTGCCCTTTCAACTTCACCACCTGAGGGGACAGCAACCCCAACAGTAGCACCTCACCAAGGGGGTTTGAGGAGCAGCCTGAGCACGAGCCACCCTCCCCAAAAACACCCCTGCGATGGCCCTTTGCCTCCAACCTGGCACGCATCAGCCTTCCCAAGCTAAATGGCTCTATTCCCTCAGGACACCTCGATTCCCAAAGGACACAGGAGGGGAATCTGAAATGCCCTTTTGTGGCCTTCACTTCTCTCAATGTCTTTGCACTGGTGGGATGTATGAGAAAAAGCCTCCAAGAAATGGAACACATGCTGTCGCCTCCGATTCCAACGGTTTGGAGCAATGGATATGAGCAGCTGGTTTTTGGAGTCATGAAAGCACAGGGGCAGCCTTACCTGCCCTGCCACCAGTCCAAGGCCCTCAGAAATAACAGGGCAAGCAAACCACCTCCATTTCGGGTTCTGCAGCACTGGGCTGGGCCCTAGAGATGAACCAGGGTTTCAGCCACAGGAGCACGGCAAGTCAAGCAGGCCCTTGGGAGCCACATCCCTGGCCCTACAGGCAGCCTGGACCAGCAGCCAGAGCAGGGATTCAGGAGTTAAGACATCAGATGCTTCTCTTTTGGTTTGCATTTAACTCTGTGACTTCATCTGTAACTGTTTGCAAAGGAGAATTATCTAAGGTTTGGTTTTCCCTCTCGGTGTTCCAATTAATTCTGCTGCTTTGCAAAGGCATTCCCATCTGGATTCCAACGTCAATGCCAATCTGAATTCCAGCCTCAACTCCAACCTGAACTCCACCCTGTGTGCAAAGGGGCAGCTACAACGTCCTCACCTGCTGAAAGCTGTCCCGTAAAAGCTGCTGGTCTTCTGGATGGCAGAAATCCACAATGTCCTTCCCCAAAAGCTCCTGATTTTCAAGGAATTGGGAGAGAGACATCGAGTCAGTTCATCTGGCAGGCAGATCCCCTAATTAATCCCATTTTGGACAGGTAGTTCCTGCTCCTTCCCCCCCCCAAAATCCCTGTTACACAAACCAAGCACGGGGGCTGGTGTGCTGTTGTCTGAACAGAAGCACAACAGCTGTTGATTAGTGTTTGATCTTTAACTAATTGGAGGCAAAAATGCCTTTAACTGACACTTGACATAATCCAGAGCCACCATGATCAAAGCACTTGGAAAAACACAGGGAAAAGCAACCAGTGGAGAAGAAACACGCCCTGATCAAGCCCTGGGTGTGGTTTATCAGCTCTGTGGAAGCAGAGCCACGAGGTGGAAGGGGAAGTGAGCTGGAAGAGCAGATTTTGGAGGCTGCAGAGCCCCTCAGGGCGCTCACCTGGGGCTGGTAGCCAACGGTGGCCACGCACCGGTGGTCGATGAAGGTGAAAATGCCCTCGGTGTTGTGCCTGGAGATGAATTCGGTGGGCTGGCACACATTGTTCATGTCTGTGCAGTTGGGGGAGCTGGTTACCTTGGGAGGGAACACAAGGAAGTGTTTTCAGGCTTCCAGGGAGAGGTGGTGTTGGAAGAGGCAAAGGGGCCACTCACCTGGAGCCTGCCAATGGCCACCAGGCAAAACTTGCTGCCCTGGCCGGCGTCGGGGTCGTCGTCAGGGAGGGAAACACCTGGGGAAGGGAGGCCAAAATTCCACCATGGATTGCTCCTTTTGGAGGAAATGGACCTCCAGACACCTCCCCACCCTTGTTTGTAACTCAGCACCCTTCCCCACGGAGGGATTTGGTACATTAAGGTGCCTCCCCCTCCCTTTTATCACCAGAAGGGTTCAAAGGCTCTGAATTTCAGAGAGTTTGACATTATTTTTATCCTCTGCAGCCAGAGGTCTCTGATGCTGAGCCTGCAAAACTCAGCTCCATCTTCAAATAAAAGCAACAGATACATTTGCAAAGCATTTCCTGGGATGTTCAGCTCCTGGAATGGCAACTTGAGGCCGTGAGGTTTTAAGAGCAGACCTGAGGGGAGTCCTCACCTGCTGGGGGCCAGGCTTTGATGTACCCAGTGCAGTGCACCACGACGTAGTGAGGTTCTCCATCCTTTGCTGCACCCAAACCATTCCTTGGGAGAGAGGAGCAGGAGGAGGTGGGGGAAGGTGAGGCAGAGTGTTCTGTTGTGTTGTTTATATAGATCTGTTGTTTGCAATGTGTGTTTTATTCACCTGCAGCGATTCCTCATGAAGCTGAGGCGATTTACAGCGACTGGATCCACAGAGCTGTTGCCACACCTGCAGGAAAAGGAGGGCAAAGGATTTATCTCCCATGGTCAACATGAAAAACATCTGAATATCCTGAATAAGAGGAAGTTTCATCCCCTAAAAATGGGGAAGAACCTTTAAATTTCCACCACACCAACCCCTCACTTGCCACACCTGCAGGAAAAGGAGGGGAAAGGATTTAACTCCCAGAGACACCAAGAAAAACATCTCAATATCTTGAATAAGAGGAATGTTCATCTCCCATAAATGGGGAAGAACCTTTGAATTTCCATCACATCAACCCCTCCCTGTGCAGAATTCGAGGGAGGTGACACAGGGGCCCAAAACTGTTACTTTAAACTGGATCTTTTCTACAGTAACAAGGAAACCTCTCAAGAAGTTTGCTGCATGCAAATCTCAGCCATGTTCTCTCATTCTACACCAAAATGAGCCCAAAAAGAGCTGAGATAAAAGCCTGGAGGGCTCAGGGAGTTCAACTCGAGGCTCAGCACCATCCCAGGGAATCCCCTCCCACCTCATGCGGCAGATGAAGGATCTCCTCGAGCCCATGCACATCCTCATGGATTGCTGCCCCTCCTTCTTCACAGTGCCTGTCTTCAGGTCCAGGATCCGCCCTACAGAGAGCAAGGGAAGGGAGATGCTGCTGCCCTGGGAGTCCTTCCCCCAGCACAGCTGTGGCTCCAGGCAGCGAGGTGGGGCACTGGCAGGACACCAGTGTCACCGTGGTACCTTTCGATGCATTCTCGGGGGGGGCTGCAGCATCCTTGGTAGAAAGGCACCAGGGTTTGGTTCCTTCTACAAAGGGAAGGCTTTAATCCAAGTCCCCCCAGGTGCTCCCCCCCCAGTTTCCCAGCCCTGCCCTGCTGCCCCGGGGGGGGCTGTACCTGTGAGGGCATTTTCCGAGGTGGAGAGCTGCTCCCTCAGCTTGCCCACGTCGTCGGGGTGCACCTGGTCGTACAGGGTGCTGCCGAACCACTCGGACTGGGGCTGGTTCAGGACGGGGGTCACCGAGTCGGACACGTAGACCACGCGCCCCGTCTCGCAGGACACGATGAACAGGAAGCCATCAGCTGCCTCCAGGATCAGGTGCTTGAGCTCCTGCACACACACACGGGCACTGCTCAGCTCCACAGACAACACCCACCCCGGCTTTGCCCGTTTTCCTCCCAATCCCATGGTTTAACGTTCCCCTCTCATGGCTCTGTTTCCCACGAGCCAAGAGGAGAAGGTTTCAGGGACATCCCACTGGACCTTATGGGGTGATGGTTTCTAGACTGCCAGAGGGCAGGGTTAATGAGATTTTGGGAGCCTGTGAGGGTGGGCAGGCCCTGGCACAGGTGGCAGAGGTGGCACAGGTGGCTACCCTGCCCCTGGAAGTGTCCAAAGCCACAGTGGGGCAACCCAATGTAGTGAGAGATGCCCATGACAGAGGGGGCAGAACCAGCTGGACTTTCAGAACCCAACCCCATGGCTGCAAGGGCAGACCTGGTCGGTGAGGAAGGAGGGTTTGTAGGTGCCATCCGTGGAGGTGTTGCCGGTGCCCCGCAGGGACTTCATGTGGGACACGGCCATGCGCAGGATGGTCAGCTTGTCGGGCTTGCGGGCCAGGGCGCTGCACGTGGGCACCATGTCCGACAGCTCCGTGATGTACGCCGTCATCTTGTTCCTCCTCCTGCGCTCGATCTCGCTGTGGTTCTCCCTGCAGGAGCCCGGGGGGGAGAGGAGGAGGAGGAGGGGAAGGAGGAGGAGGAGGAGGAGGAGGGTGAAGTCAGCAGGGGCAGGCTGGGCCGTGTCCCCGCTCAGCGCTCACACAGGTTAGAAGGGAGGAAGCCTCACATGCCGGGCGTGCACAGGGAGTGGGGCGAGGGGAGAGGCCACACCTGCACCACCTTCTGGGCTGAGGACCCTGCCCCGAGCCACAGAGGCTCCCTGGGACCAGCAGGAGCTGGGTTAGCTGCTTTAGCCTCCCCAGGCACCCCACAAGGGGCAGGAAGCCAAAGGAGTTCCTGCTCTGCTCTGGTGCGGACGAGGGGGACTCGCCCTCACTGTCCATGCCAGGATGGAAGAGATGCCTGGGATCCCCTCCACCATCTCCTCTGGCACAGCCACACAGGGACACCAGGGCTGCAGCTCAAACGTGGGCACTGCTCCTGTGGGCACCCTGGGCTGGTGGGAGGTGTCCCTGCCCACGGCACGGGGTGGGACTGGATGAGCTTGAAGGCCCTTTCCAACCCAAACCATCCCAGGGTTCAGGTAGCTGAGTCTCACCTCTTGGGAAGACACTTCTCAGCCCCACCAAGAGCCTTTTACAGAGCCACAGGAGGACACCTGAGCAGCTCACACCTGATTTCTGCACACATCAAGGCCAACATGGGCCAGCAAACACCTGGGGGTGGCACCAACCTCTAAAGGGACATCACAGCCACTCCTGCCCCCTCAGGGGTTCTTGACACCCCTGTGGCTCACAGGGCACAGTCCCCCTCAACCCCACAGACCAGAACCTGGTTCTTTTTATCCACAACATGTCATTTAACTGGATCCCTGCAGTGGGTTTTCCAAAACAGAGCTCAAAAGCCAGGTTTCCTACACAGGAGGATGGACCAGGTGCAAGGAGGCACATGGTGGGAAGTGAAATGAGATGGAAGGAACGAGGACAGGCAGGTGAATAAAGAGGATAAATACAAAAATGGAGCACTGTCACTACCAGGGGTGTGCAAACATTGAGTGACCTCACCTTTAATTCATTCCTTCATTCAGTGACCTCACCTTTAATTCATTCCTTCATTCAGTGACCTCACCTTTAATTCATTCCCTCATTCAGTGACCTCACCTTTAATTCCTTCACTCATTCAGTGACCTCACCTTTAATTCCTTCATTCAGTGACCTCACCTTTAACTCATTCCTTCATTCAGTGACCTCACCTTTAAGGTGCCCCTGCCATGAGCAAGATGAGCTTTGGGGTCCCTTCCAACCCAAACCATTCCATGGATCCATGAAACATTCCTTAGGGGCACAATCCCTTGGAGGGCTTTGCTGCTCCCTGTATTCCCAGGCCTCACCTCCATGGATTCCTGATCTCCTCAAGCATTACAGTCCCCAGAGGTTGTGGGGGTGGCAGGTTTGGGCTTAAAAAACTGCCCCAAACTGGGGCATTCTCAGCACCCAGAATGGGGTTTGCTTCACAACAAGCCTGGGTGGGACAGCCTTAAAGAGGGACGGGTTAAAACCTTGTGGGGACATCAAACCCCAGTTCCAGTGACACCACCTCTCCAGGGAGGGGAACACCTGAGCTCACACCCCTCCCTGTGCCTGTTCTCAGAGTCCAACAGCATTCCCAGGACACAAACCCTGTCCCAGGTGCCCCCAGGCCACTTGTCACCCTGGGCCAGGACAAGGGAACACTGTCCCAGGGATGAGATGTGCCTTTCCTCAATGCCTTTCCCCTCCTCATTTCAATCCCACAGCAATTTCCAGGAGCCTGTTAAGTCCTCTGCAGCAGATGAGGGAAGAAGGGGGGAAAAAAAAAGAGAAGGGATGCCTAGAGAGACATTCAGGAAAGGAAAACTCTGCTTGTCCATGCTGGAAATCTCCATTCTCCTACCTGGCAAGTCTCTCCTTATCCGCTGAACTCTGCTCATCATCAGACCTAAAAATAAAATCAGCCAGCTAAGCTAAAAATGGAAAAAAAGTTGAAAGAAATGGAAAAAAAAAATATGGAAAGATGGACTAGGAAACCCAGCCTAGGGACAGGTCTGTTTTGCAGAGGAGCAATTCCATAAAATAAAAACAACATTAGTTTGCAACATTCCACATTAAATTGGTGCTCGATGTGTGTTGGAGTTTTAGGGCATTTACTGAGTTCTAATTTGCTGGATTAATTCCTAATATCAGAAGTATTCTACTATCTCTAATATATTCCTAATTTGCTTGATTTCAGAAGGACTGAAGCCATGTGAGGAGCTGGAGAATCCCAGCCTGGAATTCCCTGTAGCCCTTTGCAGGGAAGAGCAGGGCAGTGACCCCAAATTTGGGCACTGCACCTCAAATCCTGGGGGCAGTTTTGGGCCCCTCAGGACAAGACAGACATTGAGGGGCTGGAGGGTGTCCACAGAAGGGAATGGAGCTGGGGAAGGGTCTGGAGAACTCCTGAGGGAGCTGGGGGGGCTCAGCCTGAGAAAAGGAGGCTCAAAGGGGACCTTCTCACTCTGCAACTCCCTGGAAGGAGGTTGGAGCTGGGAGTGGGATGGGATCTTCTCCCAAAAAACAAGATGAGAGGAGATGGCCTCAAGCTGCACCCCAGGAGGTTTAGGTTGGATATCAGAGCTCCTGCCAGACACCAAGAAGGAATCAGAGCTAAAACACTCCCTATAATCTGCAGGAAACCCCCAATTGGTAAAGTTTCTGCCCAATTCCCCATAAAACACACAACTCCCACCAGGAAACATGTTCAGGGCAGGGAATTTGTATCTCTGCAGGTTCCCTGAGCAGGAGAAAAGGAGGAGAGTCCGAGGCCAGAGCTGAAAGGAATGGTGGAAAAGAGAAATGTGGTTTCATCCCACTCCAGGCACTGTCCAAAACCATCAGGAAAACGGGTGGATCCTTTGGAGCACCTTCAAAGGGAGACAATCCAACGGCCAGGGAGAGGGGTCCTGCAGGATCTCTTCTTAAATTCAGGGGGTTTGGCCCAAAAAGCTTTAAAAATAGCAAGTTCTTACCTGGCAAATCTCTCTTTGTCGTTCGGCATCGGGTCATCGTCACATCTGGGAGAAGGGGAGAGGGTGAAGTGTTACAATTCCTTCTTTCCCAAAAAAACACAGGGAAAACAAGGGTTGCTAAATCCCACAAAACCCCTCTGTGGGCTGTTCCATGTCACATTCCCAGCAGGATGGGGGGATTGCACTCAGTTCAACCCCACACAAAGAACAGATTAAACTGCACGTGGAAGGTAAAGGTCCCCCAGACCAAGACCTTCCTCCAAAGGGTTTCCAGAGGTAAATCCCACATTAACCATCCCACAGCTGCCTTTAAAGGACACATGGGATGCCAGCATCATTATTCACTCCCAAACCACGCAGGGAGGCCACAAAGAAATGTCACAAGACATTCCAACCCTTCTGTGTCCCATATGGATCCCGAGGAGATCCCTGCAGCTCCCTGGGAACAAGGAGGGCTCTGGAGCTGCAGCATCCTTACAGCAGATGAGCCTTAATTAACACGTGCCTGAGGCAGCAACAAAAGCTGCAGAGATGGGGGAGTTCTGCTGACTGGGAGAAAGGGAAGAGTTTAAGGAAGGGGAGCACTTCCCACCACTTCCAGAGGGGAAAAGCCACAGGAGCAGCAAGATCCTGCTCTGGGGAAAACACAGAGACCCCCCCAGAGCACAGGGCAGAAACTCTGGATGCCACATTGTCCCTCACCTGAGGAATTTACTGTTCCCTTCTCCATCATCATCAAAATCCAGCCTGGAAAACAGAGGGAAGAAGATCATAATTAACCAAGTGGCTCCTCCTTTGAGTTGCTTTTCTCTCTGTCCCTGTGGATGATTCCTGCAAGGGAAAACTCAGCAATCCAAATGTAATGAAGTGATCCTAACATGGAACAACCCACAGAGTCTGGAAAGGGGCTTCCTTTGGTGTCTGTGAGACACAGAGCATGGAAAAACAGCTCCAAAGGAGGAAAACACACTGGGAACCCCCCCTTTATCCCAAGCTCCTGTTCCAAAGGCTCTGGATCTCCTGGGAGCCATCCAGGGTGCTCAAGAGCCCACCAAACAGAGCATTCCCAGCTCAAAATCCACCTGGACTGGGTGCATTTAGAATAAAATAAAAAAGAGGAGGGTAAAACCTCCCAGGAGTGAAAGTTCAGCTTGTGCCTGTTTGCCCACAGAGGGCCAAACCCCCAGTTCTGACAAGTTGCCCTGGGAAAGACTTCCCACCTTTCCTTTGGGATGGAAAAGCGTGGCTTCAGCAGGGCAGGGAGTGTGGGAGGAGCTGCAGGGGGAGTGGGAGCTGCAGCAAATGGGGCTGCAGGGAGGGTTTGAGTGACTGGGAGCTGGGCAGGGACTGATCTCAGTTGGCTTCAAAACGACGAGGCCGTTCCTCGTGCCAGGAATCTGGAGCAGCCACTGCAGCCCCTTTGAATTTGCAGAGGCATTTTTAGCAAACAAAAAGCCTCCCACAAGCACATTGTGGCTTCCCCCCCACCCCTCCCAGGGCGGGCACAGCTGCAAAGGTTGGAGTAAAGCCCCAAAATCCAGGCTCCCTGTTCCTCCACTTCTTGCAGGAGCTGGTGTTGCTGCTTTAGTGGCTCCTGTTTCGCTCCCAATCCCTGGTGGGTGTTTGTTCCTTCTATGAGGTGCAACTCAGCTTTTTAATCCCTTTCTGAGATGCAACTTAACCCCCTCTAAGAGGTGTAACTGGCACAAAGTTACTGGTACACCCACAAGGGAAAAGGGCTGGATAAATCCCACCTGAAGGAACCGGGAGACTCCTCAGAACCAGCCACATTTCCCCCTCCCTCCCAGGGCTGACGGCTCTTCCCAGAGAAAAACCTCCTCCAAAACCCCCCCTTTCCCCAGAGAGCTCCCCAAAAAAGCAGAGCCCTGAGCAGACACTCACCCAGGTCTCCTCTTGCTGCCCCTCTGAGCCACGGCCCCTCCGGGCTGGGCTCCCGACCCGGCGGCCCCGGAGCCGACGGCTGCGCCCAGCGAGGAAACATCCGATGCCATTTCTGAGCAGGAGAGGGGGGAAAAAACCAGGAAAATCAAGGGTTTTACCCAAATCCCTCTGGGTGAGGGGAACACTCTCCCCACTAGGAGCAGCTGTGTGTCAGCATCTGCTGGGGCTGCTCTGGGGCAGCGTGTGCTCTCATGTGCTGCTCCGAGGGGCCGCTCTGGGTGCTCTGCTCCGAGGCTGCCAAGCTGAAGGATGTGGAATCTTTTCCTGGAGGGAGGAGGAGCCTGCTGGGAGCCCCTTCCCAGCCCTGGCTGCACCAGCAAGGAGGAGGGGAGGGGCAGAGCTGTGAGCTTCCCTCATGGCACCGACTTAGAGAGGGGTTATTTCCCAATCCCAGACAAAGAATGAAGCAAACAGCTCCTAAAGCACCAAAAAACCCCTCCTGGTTCAGCTGATCCCTCCTGTCTGCACCAGTACAGACCAGTGGGCACCAGTGGCACCATCACCCTCCTTCCCGTGCTCTTCCACTGCTGCTGGGAATGCCCTGGATTAGTGGGAGGTGTCCTTAGTGCTCCAGGTGACCTCCAAGGTCCCTTTTCCCCCAGAGCAGCCTGAGATTCCATGACTTTATCTCCCTCTCTTTTTCCCTAACCCTGGTTGTTCATTCAGGATCCCAGGGAAGAGGCTCTGGAGTTGTTTCTCAGACTGGTTTCTGCACAAGAGCTGCAACCCACGTCCCCCTGCACCACAGAAGGAGTTTTTAAACCCATTATAAACCATTTTCCCCAGTTTCTGGGATCAGTCAGCTCCGTGCTCATCCCAATAGTCCTGGGTTTGGGAATTTGCTGCCAAACTGCCCCAAACCAACCACTCCAGCCCAAAAACCTCCACCACCACCTTTCCAACCGAGCCTGAGGAAGAGCCCAAACCACTTCTGCTTCCCCAAAGCAGCCCCAAAGCCACCCCAACAGCCCCCAAAATCCCAGTGCTGGGCTCCCAAACCACAGCCAGTGGCACTGGGAGCAGCTGGGGCAGGGAAGAGCCACAGCTGGGGGGGCAAAGCCAAGCCCTGGCGTCGGGTTTGAAGCCTCTGGGACAAAACCTGGGGTTTAAGCTGAAGCTTCCTGAGTTTTCCTCCACTTCCCAAAGCCACATTCCAGCCCAGCCCGGGTTTAGTTCCACTTCCAGAGCGGGATGGTGGTTTGTTTACAGCTGGAAGTGGGGCTGCACGAGTGTGGCAGGACCTGGCAGCAAACAGGCCCCCAAATTGCTGCTGTTTCTCCCCAAAATAGGTGCATTTTACCCCATCAGCACTCCCAGCCCCTCTGCCTGCCTGTGCTGTTCTCCTCCAAGCAGCTGGCTGGATGAGGGAGTTTTTTCCTTGCCAATCCATAGGATTTCCCAGGGGTGGCTACAGTATGGAATAAGCATCCAGCTCGACACTTGGCAGCTGGAGGAGCCAACAACAACAATCCCAAGGAACAGCAGGAGCCAGCACAGCCCATCCAACACCAGCTCCAGCCAGAGAACACCAGGACTCGCTGCAATTCCAAAAGAGAAGGGGAAAACAAAGGGCCAGGGGTGGAAACCCTTCCCTGTCCCCTCTCTGCTCCACCCTGGGTCACTGGGACCCCCCTGTGCCCCATCCCTCATGCCCAGGTGGAATCCCGAGGTGAAATCCAGGGATTTTGTTTAGCAAACCAGGCTTTGCAGTGGAAATAAAGCAGGCCAGGAGGGAGATTCCTTTTCCCAGCCCTCTTTAAGGCCATGGTGGGAACACAAATGGTTGTTCCTGGAGCACCCCTTTCTGGAGGGGAAGGAATTTCCGCCCTGGGCAGGGGAAGGAAGTGACACTGGGCTGTTCCTCTGGTCCCAACCCACACCAGGGAACTGCTGTTTGCCTTCAGAGCATTCCCAAGGAGCCCAGGGCCTGGATCAGCAGCCCAGAGGAACCACTGGGATACATTCCCCCCTCATGGCACAAGTGGGACACCAGGAGAGACCCTGAGATTTGGCTCCATGAACTGATCCCATTTTTTGAGGGGGAGCATTGGAGCGGTCACAGCTCAGGGAGAAGGGATGGGAGGAAGCCTGGCTTTGTCACCCTTTGGAATTCCTGGGATACACACAGAAACACCAGGATTCCCCCCAATCCCAACACAAGCAGCACCCCAAGGAGCTCAGTGGGAATTCCTGGGGCAGATGGTGGAGTTTCCACTCCCTGGAAGAGGGTGGAGCCAGGTGGGGTCGGGATCATTCCCAGGGAACAACAGGGACCCTCACTGGGTCTCTGCCCCACAACCAATCCCTGATTCCTTCCCCACGTGGTGGTTTTTAATTAAAGCCAGAAGAGAAACATTTGTAAATCCCAAACCTCCCCCTCCCAATCCCAGCTCTCCTGGGAAAGGCTCTGCTGCAACCACTGGCATCTCCACAGGGGGAAAAACCCTCCAAAAGGAACTTCCAGCAAATCCTCCCAGCTGGGATTTACCACAGGGGCTGCTGCAGCCTGGAAATGCATTTTTAGTGTACAAAACACACCAAAACCGGAGGTTTTGGGGCCTAAAACAGTTTTGTTACAGATGCTTCTTGGGGGGAACAAGTTTTCCTTTAAATTCAGCCATTTCTGAGCTCCCCCAAAGAGTCTGGAGCAGATAAAGCAGATTAAAACTACTGTGCATTTCACTCACAACTACAAGGCTCTGATATTTCTGCTTTTGTGGCTTTTTGTTTACAAACTCTCACGATTTCTGTGTCTTGGGTACATTAAATGGATTTTTTTAAAGGAAGTAGGAGGTTTTGAGCTTGTTTGAGCTTCCCATGCGAGGCCAGCTCAGCGTTTTTGCCCCCAGGGGAACCTCCTCCAAGAAGAAACACAGAAATTAAGTAAAAAACCTGGAAAAGAATGTTTCCTCCACTGCTAAGAGGTTGACATCAGGTTTTTATAGAACTAAACGTTCCTATATTCACCCAGCCAGGACTGACATCTCCAAAGAATCCAAATTAATTTTAAAACCTGTAAAATAATGCAAGGAAGGCAATTACTTGTATTTTTAATCCCTTCCCCTGTCAGTGGAAGATCTTTGCTTTTACCCTCCCAACCAGGAGGTTTTTAACAACATAAAAACTAATCAAATTGGCCAAACCCAAAATTTTCAACCCCCCTCAAGAGCCCTTCGGTTCAAAAAGGCCAATAAACTCATTTTTCCAACAACTCTGAGCACACAAAGAAGTCCCAAGTTGTTTTTCCAGTAACTCTGAGCACCCAAATAACTTCCAAGCTCTTTTTGTGGTCTCCTTTCCCACCTCTCACCCCGGCCCAGCTGGGTTGGTGAGGACATTTCGGGCATTTTGGGGCATTCTCCAGCATTTACTGGAGCCCTGAAGTCTGGGTTTTGCCATCATGGCAAAGAACACCCAGATTAGTTGTGGGAATTCTCCTCCAAGAGTTTATTTTGCTTAATAATCTCCATGTTTAGGGTTTGTGCATTTCCCTCCCTCTCCCCGTGTGAAAGGGTGGAGCAAACACTGGTCACTCTGCCCGTGGTTATAAATATCAAACACAGATGTTGAAAATTCCTTCTCTTTTTCCCTGAGAATTTGCTGAAAATTACGCAAGAAATCCCCAAACTCTGAAAACACCATTTCCACAAATGCCTGGAAACAGAGTTTAAAGCCACAAGTCTCTTCCTTCCTCCTTCCCTGGCTGCTCTGAACCCCCTCCAAACACATAAAAAAGTGACCCAAAGTGTTTTCTCAACATTTAAAGCTACAAAAACTTCCTGTAACGCTGAAATAAAAGCCCACAATCCTTCAGCAGTGCCACAGAACTATCCTGGACAAACCTGAGCAAGTCCCACAGCACAGGAGGGGAGATTAAACCCCCCAAAAAACACCAATAAACTCAATTTCTCATCTCAGCCCCATGGTTTTAAACCCATCACAACTCCACAAACACTGGATCACCCCGGTCACAAACTCATTTCGGAGCAATTTGTCCAGAAAATTGATAAAATCACAGGTTTGGGGCTTTATTTGGCAAAAATCTGAGGTCACTGGCTTCCTGCACACAGGGATCCCAAATAAAGGGATGTCCAGCCCCAGGGACCCCAAATCCAGGGATCCCAAATCCAGGGATGTTCATCCCAGGGATCCCAAATCCAGGGATGTTCATCCCAGGGATCCTAAACCCAGAGACCCAAAATTCAGGGATGTCCAGCCCCAGGGATCCCAAATCCAGGGATGTCCAACCCAGGGACCCCAAAGCCAGGGATGTCCAGCCCAGGCACCCCAAAGCCAGGGACCCCAAATAAAGGGATGTCCAACACAGAGATCCCAAACCAAACCCAGGGATGTCCAGCCCATGGATCCCAGACTCAGGGATCCCAAACCCAGGGATCGCAAAGCCAGGGATGTTCATCCCAGGGATCCCAAATCCAGGGACCTCAAAGCCAGGGATCCCTAATAAAAGGATGTCCAGCCCAGGGACCCCAAAATTCAGGGATGTCCAGCCGAGGGATCCCAAATCCAGGGATGTTCAGCCTCAGGAGCCCTCCAGCCCCTCTCAGGGTCCCCTCCAGCCCCTGAGGGTGCCCCTCAACCTTCCAGGGCCCCCTGAGGCCCCTTCTGTCCCCTCAGACCCTCTAAGGTCCCCCAGACACCCCTTCACCTCCCTTTCTCCCCTCTCAGACCCTCTGAGACCCCCAGACACCCCCTCAGAGCCCCCTCTCACCCCTCAGACCCTGTTAGACCCCTCAGACACCCTCTCACAGCCCCCTCTCACCCCTCAGACACCACCTCAGAGCCCTCTGTCCCCTCAGAGCCCCATCTAACCCCCTCAGACTCTCTGAGACCCCCAGGCACCCCCTCACAGCCCTCTGTCCCCTCAGAGCCCCCTCTCTCC
>JAWMRC010000069.1:3470894-3485912 GCA_035584755.1 Thripadectes ignobilis
CCGGGGTCCCCCCTCCTCAGACCCCCAAAATCGCCCCTCACAGGGGTTCCCCCATCCTCAGACCCTCAAGACCACCCCTCACAGGGGTCCCCTCTCCTCAGACCCCCAAGACCACCCCTCAGAGAGGGTCCCCAGCTCCTCCCCTCACAGGGGTCTCCTCAGACCCCCAAAATCGCCCCTCACAGGGGTCCTCCATCCTCAGACCCCCAAGACCACCCCTCACAGGGGTACCCTCTCCTCAGACCCCCAAGCCCACCCATCAGAGAAGGTCCCCAGCCCCTCCCCTCACAGGGGTCCCCCCCACTCCTCAGACCCTTACAGAGGGTCCCCTACACCCCCTCAGGGGGGTCTGTCCCCCTCAGGCCGCCCTAACCCCACTCACTCGGCGCTCGGGGCCGCTCCCCCCTCCCCTCCCGGGGCCGCCCCGGCCTCACAAAATGGCGGCCGCGGAGGGATAACTCACCGCGGTTACAAAAGAGTCCCCGCCGCTCCGGCCGGGAGGACCGATCCTCCCCGCGTTTTTCCCCCAGAGGGATTTGTGAAGAATTCTGAAATCTCTCCCTCTGTTCTCCTCTCCCCCCGTGGGGCAACGGGGGAGCCGTGAGGGGGGTATTTTTGGGGTCCGGCGGAAGGATATGGGAGAGCGGAGGGTGATGAAGCCGAGGAGCCGGTTTGGCGCCAAATACAAAATGGCGGCGGCGCCTCCCTGAGGCGATTGAGGGGGGGGGCGTTTCATAGAGCCCTCATCCCTTTGATAGGTCGGTATTTATAATCTATATATCTATTTAAGTAGGTATATGTGCGTATTTCGGTGGTTTGCGCGTGTCTGGCCCCTTTGAGTATCTAAAATTGAGCCCCCCCGAGGGTGCTAGGCCCCCCTCTCCGTGCCGTGTTGCCCCCTCAGGTGTCCCTGACCCGTTCAAAGTGCTCTATTTCTGAGGTAAATTTGTGACTCCTGGACCTCCTTCTCCAGCGGGATGTTTTCCTGTGGGGCTTGGGAAAGCTGAAGTGTAAATAATATGCTTAATGTGCTTAAATTAATCCTTTAGGGCTTAGTTTTTCCACACTCGAGCCCTCCGCAGCATGTGCAAAGACACGGGGGTCAGTTCACAGCTCGCCATAAAAAAGGTTTTAAAACAACTTAATGCCCAAGAACTTGATGCCAGTCTGTATGCCCACAGTATGTTTTTAGCTGCTTTTATTTAAAGTTTCCTAATAAATACTTCTCCTGCAGGTTTTCCCAGCTGGGAGCACAGAAGTCAAACAGCACTGCAAAGGAGGGTTTGTATTTTTCACCTCTGATTTTACACGGATGGTTCAAAATCAGCAAACTTGGTTATTTCTGGAGATTGCAGGAGAGCTGCATTCCCTTTGCACAGCAGAATGCAGGGGGTTTATTCCCAATTTTTGCCTATTTGTGGCACTTTTTAAGTGCTGCCTCAGCCTGCCCCCAAGCCACGCAGCCCCCCAAGCTCTCAGGACAATTTTGGGATGCTCCCCATCACTTCACCCCAACCAAACCCAAAAAAAGCACATTCAAGAAGACAAACCAAGCCTGGAAAACAATCTGGGAGGGGGGAACAACCTGTTTAAAAGCCAAAAACTCTTCCAGGTTGGGTCCTCCTCCCCATTTTGAGATGATGCTCAAAATTAAAACTCAGCAGGTGAAAATCTCCCCGAAGAAAACTCAAGGCTTCCACTTGAGCAAATGCAGCATTTTTGGTGATGATGGTGGTGGTATTTTAAAGGGGTTGATTAATGGGCTGGGGAAACCTGAAATATTTTCATTTGGGGAGAGGGTCAAGCTGAATTCTCCATCTTCTCTTTTCAGCTCAGCCCCTGTCACAGACCCCACGACTGTCCCAGTCAGGAATAAAGCACACAAGGCACAAAAAAAGGATGAAAACATCAAATTCAGGGCAGTAAACACCCAGCCTTGACCCCGCCAAGCAAGGTCAGAGCATTTCCATGTGTATTTACCCTCCTGGACATCCTTTTTTGTCTGCCTGGGCTCAAGCCACAAGGCTCTAAGTGATTCTTTTTCTCGAGAGAAAGGTTTGTGCTGACACCCTGGGCACGTTCCTGCCTCTTCCACCTTGAATTCCTGAGGGGAACGGGGAGGAATGAGGCAGATTTTGGAGAAATTGGGCCAGGGGGGCGCAGAGGGTCAGATAGCACAAATGGGTGTCTTAAAAAAAGCACTTGAGAAATGAGGTGAGCACGTGTCACACAGGGCAGGGACAACCACGGTCACGCCAGCACAGGGTGGTGTGGCAGGGACCCCCCCCAGCACCTCCCAAACACACAGTGGGGCAACAGGAGGGGCTGTTTCTGCCCCCTCCCCTCGTTGTTGCCCCCTCCTTGCACCGTTGTGATTCCAGCACCAAGCAGGGTGGAAAAGGGGGAGAAGGTGGGGACGGGCTGAAGGTTTTCAGGGAGCCCCTCAAGGCCACGATGAACTGCTGAGTTAATTAGCCATGGCAAAACCACTCAGAAACAAACCAAAAACCAACGCAACAACCCCCAGACATGACAAGAAACCCAAACCCTGGTGGAGAGCGGGGAGAGCAGGGCAGGGGCTGAGGAGGAGGGGGCAGAAAGGGCTTTAAATTAAATCAAATCGAAATCCAAGGAGCTGATGCTGGCGATGGGAGCCCGCCAGAAGTTGAAGGTGTTGAACTGCAGCAGAGTGTCCTCCTCCTGGGACAGGTCCTGGTCCCTCTGGCCCCCGAGCTGGCCCAGCCCTGCTTTGGGCTTGTAGAGGGCCATGTCTGCGAGCCCCAGCCCCTCGAGCTCCGCCACGTCCAGCCGCGGGATCGGCATCCTCCAGTAGATGAAGGAGTCGTACTGGCTGCTCATGGTGTCCAGCATCTTGGAGGGGCTCTGGGGGAGGAGAGGAGGAGAGAAGCTCCACCAGAGAGCCACAGGAGTGGCCCCAAAGTGAGTGTTGCCCAATCCCACAAGATACCCCCCAAAATGGAACTGATGGTGGAGGAGAGCGTGGGGTCGTGGGGGTTTGACTCTAAGCTGGGTGGAACTGCAGAGCTCAACTCTGCCAAGGTTTTTATTCATAGCCTTGGTCATGGCCCTTCTCTGTGCTATAATTTGGGAAGGAGGGCAAGGGATTTGTTATCCTGTGCCTCAGTTTGCTCATCCAAACTAAGCACAGGGTGGGGATCAGTCCCTTCCCAGCTGCTCCTCCTGAAATCCATCCTGGCGTGTCCCCCACATCCTGCCCTGCTGGGAGGGAGGGAAAACAGCATCCAAATTAACTCTTTGCCCGTGAAAATGCTCACCAGGGTCTCTTCCTTTCCCTGTGCCCGGCAGTGATGGGGGGTCCCTGCCCATCCTCCCCCCACCCTGCCTCACGCAAGGGGGCCAGGAGAGAACCCTCTGGAAAGGGCTGGAAGAAGCATCAGCTCGGTATTCCCAGCGCACCGCGCCCATCCCTGCCATGCCGTGCCTCCTGAATTCCCCCCGCAGCCCCGCCCCGATCCACCGAAAACTGGGAAAGAGCAGGAGGAGACACACGGATCAGCTGAGTCACTGCTTGGCTTTTCCCTGGCAGGATTATGTCCTTCACCTCGGCGTGTCTGGCATTGGAGGTGGGGAAAAAACCAGACTTAACCCCAAACATCCTCCTTTTCCCGCTGGTCCCCCTGTTTAAAGCCTCGGCAATCAGAATTCTAGAGCATGACTCAGGCATACCTTGGACAGTGCCCTGTCTGTGCGGATGAGCAGCTGCTAAATTTAAGCTTCCCGATGTCACTCCGAGGCAATGAAAGGCTCTTGTGTCACCCCTCTCAGGGTAAACGGAGCCACGGGGCTGGGAAAAGGGTCTCTTTGCTGGGGACTGATCTCTGGGGATCAATCCCCGGGGATCAATCCCTGGGTTTCTTGCTGCTTGACAGCAGCAAATTATTCTGACGGTGGTGGGTGCTGTGGACATGGACTTTAAGGCTTCAAAGGGGGAAAAGGGAGTTTAGTGACAAGAGGAGGGGAAAAGGGACTTGAGGGACAAGTAAAATATTCAAATATCCAGTAAAAGGGAATGAATGAGGAGGGGAAAAGCCCCTCCTGTGTCGCGTGTCACCCCTAAGAATGGACATTTCCCACGGGATCGGCTCATCTGCTTATCCTCTGGGAGCAAAATTACCTTTCTCCACTTCATTCCCGCTGGCAGTCGCTTATCTCCCCCAAGAACAAAATATTCCAACACCTCCCTCCACCCAAAAAAAAAGAGAAAAGCATCCTCTCTCTTCCCATCCCTCCCTGCCTGCATCCCTTACCTGCGCAGGAGGGATGGAGGGATGGAGGGATGAGCTCGGTGCCGGGCGCGCTCTTTGTGCGGCTCTCGCAGCGTGCCTTTTGTCTGCGGGCGCGGCTGGGTCTGCAATGCAGCCCCTCGCAAGGCTTGCCTTCCTCGGGGGGAGGAGGAGGATGGTGGCAGATGAGTCAGCGGCTCCCACCCGCGCCGGGGAGGGGGAGGACGGCGGGGGCGGAGGCTCAGGGGGGGATCCTGCGCTCTGGACCCCCGAGATGAGGAGAGATTCGATCTGAGACTCGCACACGGCTCCTGAAACCTTCAGCTGCGGTTTTGGGGGGATAACGGGGTGGTTTTAGTCTGCGTGGAGCTGGTGGAATGCTTCTTGTGCCTGCACGCAGGGGAACAGGGTGGTGGGTACCCCAGTGTTTGGGAGGGTGCAGGGAGCTTTGGTTTGAAAAGAAACTGGACAAGGGTTTTTATTTTATTGCTGAGACTGAGGCCACGGGGTAAAAATATTCCAGCTTTGTGTCCGAATGCAGACGTGGAGCTGGAAATAGGGGGAGACTCCCAAAGCTGGCATCAGTGGCAAGGCTGAGGGGTGGGGGGTTTCAGTCTGGGGTGGGTGGCACCTTGTGCAGCTCTGCTGACCCCAATTCCCACCCTGGGCCAACCCAGTGTTGGAGGGACAGCAAAGAAAACCCCGATGTGACCCCTCAGAGCAGGGAATCTCCTGCCTCAGCACCACCGAGACCCAAAACACCCTTTTTTGGGGTGCACAGGCCAGATCCACAGCCCTGAGAGGTGAGGGCAGCCCTCACCCTCCTCTCCCTGGCCTTTGCCCGAGATCAACATTCCTTTGGGGCTTTAAGGGGTTTTTTTCCTCCTTTTTCCTCCCTGTTCCCTGTGTGCAGCTCGTTGTGCCAGCGCTGGGCCTGCAGCCAGGCTATTTCTGCCTCCTCCTCCTCCTCCTCCTCCTCCCCACTGCTGTCATGGCCCAAGAGGATCCCACGTTCCCTGCTCCAAAATAGACCCTGGGGCTCAGCTCAGCCCCAGCAGCCCCCAGCACGGGGAAAATTCCAACTGGGGGCTCGTGGCAGGATGTGGATCCCTCCAAGGGGTCACCCTGGTGTTTTTGGGGGTACCCCAGGCCAGGGAGGACAGGTTGGCTGAGCTGGATGTCACCCATCTGCTTCTCTTCGGGATCTCTGTCACCTGCTCACAGAGGTGTCACACGTGGGACAACCCAAAACCTGCAACATCCCTCTCTGGGAAGGGACCTGGGGCTGAAACCCCCAGAGGGGACGTGGCAAGGGGGGCACAGCTTTGGGTGGGGTGGTTTTGGGAGGGCTGTGAGGGGGACAATGCACAGGGACAATGCACAGGGACCAAGAAAACAGAAAATGAGGTCACAAACACTCAGGGGATCATCAGCCAGGGCCACCCCGAGGGCTGGGGACAGGAGTGGGACAGAGACCTGGCTGAGTGGGGACACTGCTCTTATTTGGGATTTCTGGAGTGGGAGTGGCAGGGATGGTTGGGATTTGGGGGTTACCCCCTGTGTGGATCCCTCCAGGTGGTGGCAGTGGCAGGACCATGGTGGGTGGTGGAAGGACCATGGTGGCAGTGGCAGGACTGTGATGGATGGTGGCAGTGGCAGGACCATGGTGGATGATCCCTACAGAGCCCCCCATCCCTACAGGGACACCCATCCCTACAGGGACCCCATCCCTACAGGGACCCCCTCTGTCCCTGCTGGGACCCCCATCCCTACAGGGACCCCCCCATCCCTGCTGGGACCCCTGATCCCTGCTGGGACCCCCATCCCTGCTGGGACCCCCATCCCTACAGGGACCCACCCATCCCTATAGGGACCCCCATCCCTGCTGGGACCCCCATCCCTACAGGGACCCCCCTCCGCCCCCCGGCCCGGCTCGGCCCCTGCAGTGCCGGCGGTGCCCAAGGGAGGGCGCTGTGCCCGGTTCCAGCAGCTCCGGGCGGCGGGAGCTGCGCCGTGTCCGCACCGGGCCACGCCTGGGGCTGGGAACCGGGAACGGGAACAGCAACGGGACCCCCGGGCCACGCCTGGGACTGGGAACCGGGAACGGCAACGGGACCCCCGAGCCACGCCTGGAGCTGAGAACCGAGAACGGGAACGGGACCCCCGGGCCACGCCTGGAGCTGAGAACTGGGAACGGGAACGGGACCCCTGAGCCGCGCTTGGGACTGGGAACCGGGAACGGGACCGCTACCGGCACCGGGATCCTCAGCGGGACCTGCACCCCCGGGTCACAGCTGGGGCTTCGAGCGGGGCATCGGCACCAGCACCGGGACCTGCACGGGACCCCCGGGCCACGCTTGGGGCCGCTGGGAGCCGGACACCGGGACAGGTAATGGGGCCGCCAGCGGGACGGGACGGGATGGGACGGGACCGGGTGCGACCCCGCGAAAGGGACCCAAAACCCCCGTAGGAAGGCGGGGAGCGGCACCGGAACGGGAGGGGGGCGGCTGGGCGACCCCCATTTGCAGCCCACGGGTGGGACTAGGGAGTCCTGCTGGGACCCCCAGCTCTGCTGGGACCCCCAGCTCTACCAGGACCACTGAGACCCCCGGCGATGCCGGGACCCCCCAGGCACCACCAGGACCCCCCAGCCCCACCAGGACCACCGGCGTCCCAGGTCCTGCTGGGACCACCGAGCCTTGCTGGTACCTCTGGGATCCCCAGCCCTACCAGGACCCCCCAGCCCTCTGGGGTCCTAAGCCCTAGTGGGACCCCCCAGCCCTACCACCAGGACCCTTGGGGATCTCAGCCCTTCTAGGCCTGGGGGTCTCAGCCATGACCATCCCATTCTATAGAGTTTCACCCCCCACTTTGCTGCCCCATCCCGGGGGTCCCAGGCTCACAGCTGGGGCACCCCAGCGCTCTCACCCAGTACATCTCTGTCTCCCCTCCCAGCTTTGGGAGACCCCAGTGTGCACCCTGGCAGTGGGTGACCCCCAGTGCTGGGGGGCTCTGAGTGGGCCCCCCCTCCCCAGACCCCGCTGGTGACGCAGAGCTGAGTGGTGGTTTCCCAACCGGGAAGTCATTTTGTGTGTGCCGGCACAGGCCGGGCCTAAACCGCCCTCTCGGTGGCCACCGAGCACCCAGGTGGGCTGAGACCGGGCCCAGCTCATCGCAGGGCTGGGCTGGGGGAGTGTGGGGGGCGTGAGACCCCCCCCAGAGCAGGGAATTGGGGCAGCTGCCCCCGCTGGGACCCCCCAACACCAACCACCCGGAGCCAGGAGAGCAGCCAGACCCAGCGCCCGCCGTCACCCTCCGCTGGGCATGAGGACGTGAGGCCCTGGTGGGTGCTGGGGGGGTTTTGGGGTCTGAGGGGTCCGAGCTGGGGGTCGTGGCGGTGGGAACCCCACGGAGGGTTCTGTGGGTGTTCACTGGTGGCTCGTAGGAGGCTGAGCCCACTCTCGGGCTCCCCATGGAGGCTCTTCCAGCGCCCCCAGGACTGGCTGGGCTGGTGAATTTGGGGGGTTCCTCCCCCAGCGAGGCCTTTCCGCGGTGCAGGCGGATCCGGTGTGATGGCGGGGCCGGCCCTGGCAGCCTTGTTTCCTAAGGAAATGGGGCTGGGAAGAAAAGGCAGCCCCCTCCTCCCCCTCCTGCTCCTGCCCGCTGCAGCTGGGGCCGAGGCTGGGCTTGGCCCCAGGAGGATGAGGGTGTGAGAAGAACCAAGTTCCTCACACGGGGCACAGACCCGGACGTGTCACAACCTGCAGCACAGCATTCTCAGCAGCTGCGCTCCAGGATGGGGTGCTGGGGAGTGGGGCGCGGGGCACTGGGAGCTCCTTGGGTCCTGCTGGCTGGGGCACAGGGCCAGGCTGGCACTGGGGGGAGTGGGCACGGTGGGCACCCACCCCGCCTCGGTGCCCTGGGGCCACGGGGATGGGCTGTGGGTGCCGTTCCGTGGGGTCCGTGGGGCCAGATCCTGCCCACTGGCCCCGGGGCAGTGCCAAGGCTCAGCTCAGAGCACCCCTGCCACCCCAGGGGGGTCAGGCCCTGTTTTGGGGGCTGCCCCAGCCCCGCTCCTCCCTGCCAGGAGCAGGAAGTGCGGCCCGGCAGCCACGGACTTTGGCCCATCCGGCGTCGCCGGCGCAGGGACGGAGGAAGGAACCTTTCCTGTTTGCCTGTGTGGTGGGACCGGCACCCACAGGCTGAGCCCGGGCTCAGCTCGGCCTTGGGCCGGCGCGGGGACTCTCTGCTGGCTCACACAGGGCTGTGCTGGGGCCACGGCCCTCCGTGGGTGGGTGAGTTCCGGGTGCTTTGGCAGCAAAGGAGTTGTCTCTCCTTGGGATGAGGGGAAGTGCCCGTTTTGGGGGTGGACCCACTTCCCCTTGCCTACCCCGGGCAGGGCCTTAGGGTAAAATCCCACCAGCCCCTGTTTATTTTGCCCCCCGTCTGCTCTTGGAGCCGCAGCGGAAGAGCTCAGGCTCCGGCCCCTTTTCGGAAAGGCCGGGATATTTATAGCTCCTGGCTCAGGGAGTTGGGATTTGCCATGGCTGCCTCCATCCCCCCCATCCTGCCGCAGCATCCTTCAGCTGTGTCCTGCCCTGATCCAGCCCTGGCCACGGGGACAGCTCTTCTGGGGGTCTCTGCGTGATCCCAGGGTGCCTGAGGGGGTCTCTGTGTGATCCCCGAGGGTCTCTGTGTGATCCCTGGCAGTCTCTGTGTGGTCCCAGGGGTTTCCTGGGGGTCTCTGTGTGATCCCTGGCAGTCTCTATGTGGTCCCAGGGGTTTCCTGGGGGTCTCTGTGTGATCCCAGGGGTTTCCTGGGGGTCTCTGTGTGATCTCTGTCAGTCTCCATGTGGTCCCAGGGGTTTCCTGGGGGTCTGTGTGCAATGCTGGGGACCCCTGAGGGTCCATGTGTGATCCCAGGGGTCTCCTGGGGGTCTCCATGTGGTACCAGGTGTCCCCTGGAGCTCCGTGTGTGCTCCCAGGAGTCTCCTGGGGATCTCTGACTCTGGTGGATGGGAAGTTGACTTGGCATCAACTCGGGGCACTCAGGCATCACCTCTCTTCCCCACTCCCAGCCAGCTGCTCCTCCCCACGCCGTGCCAGCCCCACCAGGTGCCCCCCACGTGTCTCCATGGAGTGACCCCGCGGGGGTCTCGTCGCCGGGGGGACCCTGGCGCCCGCCACCAGCATGAGTGACTTCTGGCACAAGCTGGGCTGCTGCGTCGTGGAGAAACCCCAGCCCGTGAGTACCCTCTGAGCAGTGGGTTTGGGGAGGGTCTGGGGCCATCGGGGGCCTCATGGCCTTCATCACCCCGCAGAAGAAGAGGAGGAGACGGATCGACCGCTCCATGATTGGGGAGCCCATGAACTTCGTGCACCTGACACACATCGGCTCCGGAGACATGGCTGCAGGAGAGGGGCTGCCCATGGTACCCCCGGGGGCAGGAGGGGTGGGGGGTCTGAGGGTTGGGTGACGGGGTCTCAGGATTGGGGGGTTGTCAGGGTTGGGGTGGTGGGTGTTGCTTTTGGGGTGTTGGGTCTCATAGTTGGGTGGTGGTTGTCAGTGTTGGGATGGGGGGTGTTGCTTTTGGGGTAGTGGGGTCTCAGGGTGGGGTGAGAGGTGCTGGGTCTCAGGGTTGGGTGGTTGGTGTCAATGTTGGGGTGCTGGGTCTTGGGATTGGGTGGTGGGTCTCATAGCTGGGTGATGGGTGTCAGTGTTTGGGTAATGAGTCTCATGGTTGGGTGATGGGTGTTGCTTTTGGGGCGCTGGGTCTCGCAGTTAGGAGGTTGGTGTCACTGTTGGGGTGGCAGGTGTTGCTTTTGGGATTGTAGATCTCCTGATTGGGTGACTGGTGTCAATGGTGGGTCTCAGAATGGGGTGAGGGTGTTGGACTTGGGGTCACGGGTCTCACAGTTGGGTGGTGGATGTCCCTAGTGGGATGGTGGGTGTCCAGGTTGGGTGGTGGGTGTTGTTTTCAGGGTGCTGGGTGTCCAGGTTGGGTGGTGGGTGGCACAGGTGGGTGACAGGGTGGCACAGGGGGGTGACAGGTCCTCCCTGCAGACCGGAGCCGTCCAGGAGATGCGATCCAAGGGCGGCCGGGAGCGACAGTGGAGCAACTCCCGGGTGTTGTAGCGTGTGAGTCCACGTTCCCCCCCCCCCACTGCCCCCCAAGAGGCACCACTGCCGAGTGACACCCAAAGGACCCCCTGCTCGGGCACTCCCATAACCCAGCCTCTGGGATTTTGCAGATTCCTGGTGTTTTCAGCCCAAACTTGAACTGCCTGCCCCCCCCGCCGGAGGAGAGGCCGCCCTCGAGTGCTTGAGCCCCGTGGTATTTATGCAGCGCCACCCTCGCCCAGCTCCCGGTGACTTCTGGTCGTCATCCCCCTGGAAAACCCCTCCTTCCTGGGGGCATCGGGCCGGTGACACGGGGAGGGGGTGAGGACAAGAGCCCCCTCCCCTGCCCCACCTGGAAAGGACACAGCCACCCCCTGGGCCATGCCAGGAGCTGCCTGGCGCAACCCACATGTGCCAAATCCTCCTGACTTTCCCTTTCTTCACTCCAGTGTCCCCCCTGGGCTGTGTGGTGGGGCCTCAGTTTCCCCAGGGAAACGGTGCAGAGGCAGATCTGGTGCCTCCTGGAATGGCACAGAGGAGCAAAACCGGGATTAAACCCCGGCATTCTGGTGCCAGACTGGGATTAAACCCCAGCATTGTGGTGCCAGACTGGGATTAAACCCACGGTGTTCTGGTGCAAAACCAGGACACGGAGTAAAACGGGTTAAACCCGATGCTTCAGTGCAAAACTGGGATTAAACCCCGATGCTTTGGTGCCAAACCAGGATTAAACCCTGACGCTCCGGTGTCTCACCATCACCGAGCCCACAGTGCCTCCACCCAGCATTCCCACCACCACCAAACTCCCCCCTTCCTCCCTTTTTTTAGGATATGTTCTTTTTTTAAAAGCTCCAGAACCCACCTGAGCAGCCTCTGTTTTGGGGCAGGACCGTGGTGGGGTCCCCTCCACCCGGGACTGTCACCTGCTGAGGCAGGACAGGGCCCGGCCCGAGGAGGGTCCCGAATTCAGGCGCGGGTGTACATAGTTTAGTGAGCGCCAGGATTAAAGGTTAAACAGCACATGGTGGGTCACAGAGCCTTCCCCTTCACTGGGCTCCACTGGGATGCTCTGGGGCAAAACTGGGCTTTTCTAGCCCTGCTTCATGTCTACAAGGGGGGGATGCACCCCAGAAAAGAGGGGCTTTACCCCATGGGGGAGTGGGGGGCACCCCTGGTGTGAGTGGGGCAGCAGCAGATCTGTCCCAGAATAAAAGCCCAGAGCCCAACGTGGAAGAAAAAGGAGATTTAATCCTTGGAAAAAGTGGGTGACAATCCTGGGCAGGCTGAACGTCCGGACCCGCCATCCTGGGCCCCTCCACAGCCCCCCCAAAGGGAGGAAGAGCATCAAGAACTCATTAAAAGCACCTCCCTCCCAGTGCCTTCATTAAGCGTGTGCAAGTGCTGCCCCCAAAACCCACCCTGGGGGACCCCTGGGGCAGGGGGAGCCCCCTGGGGGCACAACTCATGATGAGGACCAGGAGCTCTAATGAGGGCTGCAACCCCCCCATGCCCGAGCAACCCCCCGGGGGTCTGCTCAGGGACCCCAAAACTTCCCATCCAGCCCTCCAGAGCTGTGGGGTGCCCGTGCTACTTGGGGGAGCCGGGGGGCTGCCCCGTGGCGATGCGGCTGACCCGCTCCAGGACGTCCTGGGGGCACAGCGGGGGCACGGCCTGTGCCAGGGGACACTCCTCCACCAGGCTGTTCATGGGGGTGGGCGGGGGCACCACCTCCTCCTCGGGCCCCCCGGCAGCCCCCGGGCCCCCCAGCGCTGCCCGCAGGATGGGCAGGACCTTCTTCCGAGAGGCCAAGGCGTTGCCCTGGGCGAAGGCGGCCACGCAGGGCCAGGGGCTGGGCAGGGGCTGAAGGTGCAGGGACGGTGTTGTCGCCTCCTCCAGTGCCCGGCACAGCTACGGGGGAGTGGCCAAAGTCAGGTTTGGGGGCAGAGCACAGCCAAGAGCAGCCCAGAGAGCCCAGAAACTGCTGAGAGCTGCCCAGAGAGCCCAGGGACTGCCCAGAGAGCCCAGGGACTGCTGAGAGCTGCCCAGAGAGCCCAGGCACTGCTGAGAGATGCCGAGAGAGCCCAGACACAGCTGAGAACTGCCCAGATCATCCAGAGACTGCCAGAACTGCCCAGACAGCCCAGACACAGCTGAGAACTGCCCAGAGAGCCCCAGGCACTGCTGAGAGACGCCCAAAGAGCCCAGAGACTGCCCAACTAGCCCAGGCACTGCTGAGAGATGCCCAAAGAGCCCAGGCACCACCACATGCCGCCGAGCCCCCCGCTCACCGTGCCACGGAGGGTCTCACACGGGCTGTAGACCGCCAGCTTCCGTGTGGGCTCGTGGCGCTCGTTAAAGGCGACGGTCATGGCCACCAGCCCCACGTAGCCACGAGCCTGGCAGAAAGTCTCCAGGTCCTGCAGCAAGCCAGGCCGCAGCAGGAACGTCTGGGGACGGGAGAGACCCTTTGGTGTCCCCAAAGGGGCCACTCCCTGCCTCGGTTCCCCCGCCCACACCGAGCCTCACTTCCAGGTCCACGTAGACGCCGCTGATGGCGAGGGCCAGCTCGTCGCTGGAGAGCACTTTGAGGTCCTTGCGCAGCATCTGCTCCGTCGTCAGCCCTGGGAGGGGACAGCACGACTTTGAGCCCCCAGCACACGTCCCTGCCGCTGTGTCGGGACACCCATGGGTGCCACCGCACCTGTGACATCAAACTTGGCCGCCTGCAGGGCTCCGAAGACGCTGTCCCGGGGCGGCAGCTCGGGGAACCTCTCCTCGAGCAGGGCCACGCACGCCACGTCCCGCGGCGTCACCTTGCCCGCCGCCGGGCTCAGGTTGATGCAGTCCAGGAGGATGGTACCTGCAGGGGACACACGTGGGGACACGTTGGCATCGCCCCCCGGGCAGGGGCTGGAGGGTGCCCAGCCCGTCCTCACCGTGCAGCAGCGCGGCCGTGGTGCCGTCCAGCAGCCCCGGGGGGCCCTGGGCGATGCGCTCGGTGACCAGCGTGGCACAGGAGCCCACGGGCTCCACCGTCACCCGGCAGGGCGGGCCGCGCTCCCGCTCCAGCGGCCGGTGGTCCAGCACCTCCACCACGGCCTCCTCCAGCGCTGCGTCGGCACTGCCGGGCAACACAGCGAGGGTCACCCCCCGGCAGAGCCCGGGAACCCCCTGCCTTCCTCGCCTGCCCTACAAACACCCCCAAAAAGGCGTCAATCCGAGCCGTGCCGGGCAAACACAAGGTGGGTGGGTGTGGTGGTGTCACCCACCCCGGCTCACCCGGGCAGGACGTGGTGATCCACGAGCGTCAGGGAGAGCAGCCCGGCGTGGTGGAGCCCGGCCAGGTCGATCTCATCCCGGAAGACGAGGGAGGCGGCGGGGAGGCCCCGGTCCCGCAGCAGGAACGTCGTCTCGGTGCGCAGGGCGAAGTCGGCGCGCGGGATGTTGAGCACGGGCACGACGGCGGCTCCGGGGGCCGGCGAGCTCTGCGGCGAGGGGGTGACACCCAGTGAGGCGGCCCCGGGGCCACCGTGTCCCCGAGGCAGCGGGAGGGACCCACCTGGGCCAGGAAATAGGCCAGGGCCAGCGCCGAGACGGTGGAGTCCAGGTCACAGGCCTCGTTGCCCATCACCACGTGGATCTCCCGGTGGTGCCGGATGTGATCCTGGCAGGGTGAAGGGCGTCAGGCACGGCAGCGACACAGCCCCCCTCCTCCAAAGAGCCCCCCAAACCCATCCCTTCCCCCTGGGAGGGGACATTCCAGCAGCCCTCGAGCCACCTGATGGGCTCCTGGCCAGCCTAGACCTGGCTGCCATCCACTTTTGGTGCTAAACCCTCCGGTTTTGGGTCCACGTGTGAAACGGGACGTCCCCAGGTCCAGGGAGAACAGGAAAAACCACCTTCGCCACCGCCCACCGTGGGGACAGAGACCATCCCAACCCCTCAGCCCTGGGAGCATTGAGTGTTTCAATCCAATTTCCCCAGAAATGGTGAGTTTGGGGGGGTTGTCCTTCCCCAGACACGACATGTCACCCCTTTTTCCCTCGCCTGCAGTGGCAAGAAAAGCATGTCCCTCCCCCAGTGCCCGTCCCGGGTGCTGGCGCCTGCCTGTCACACTCCAGGGAGCCGCCCCAGCCCCGGGCTCTGTTTTGGGGACACTTCTCTCCTGCCATAACCCAGATTCGCTCATTTCTTCAGCAGAAGCAGAAGAAATAAACCCCCGAGAGCAGCAGGTCAGGGGGGGCGGGGGATGTTGGGGAGCCCCCCCAGCCAGGGAAATGGTTTGGGGTGTCCCTGGTGTGGCTGTGGAGGGACCAGCCCCTCGAACCAGGGGAGGTGGGTGCACCCCACTTGGGGGTGTGGGTCCTCTGGACACCCAGACCCCCTGCACCCCATTCCCCTGGGCACCCAGACCCCGTGCACCCCATCCCCTGGCACCTCTGGGCACCCAGACCCACTGCACCCCATCCCCTGGCACCCAGACCCCCTGCACCCCCAATTCTGGGCACCCAGACCCCCTGCACCCCATCCCCTGGCACCTCTGGGCACCCAGACCCCCTGCACCCCATTCCCCTGGGCACCCCTGGGCACCCAGACCCCCTGCACCCCATTCCCCTGGCACCCACACCCCCT
>JAWMRC010000069.1:3546712-3558372 GCA_035584755.1 Thripadectes ignobilis
GGATGTGGGGGCAGCCTTGGGTGGATGTGGGGGGCAGCCTTGGGTGGATGTGGGGGCAGCCTTGGGTGGATGTGGGGCACAGCCTTGGGTGGATGTGGGGGGCAGCCTTGGGTGGATGTGGGGCACAGCCTTGGGTGGATGTGGGGCACAGCCTTGGATGCGCTCCTGGGGGGCTCTGGCAGGCAGGGACCTGCCCTGTTGGGGTGTTCCCTGAGCCGTGAAGCAAGAGGAGGGTTGGCTGGTAATTCCTGCCCCGGTCCTGCTGCGGCTCCCGGCCCCATTCCTGCCTAATGAGCTCTGGGAACAGGCGGCCAGGCCCTGGCGCTGCTCAGCCCCACGGCCCCGGGGCAATAATTACCACCCCAGCCCACGCGCGCGGGGGTGGCTGCCCCGGGGGGGCAGGTGGGGCGGGCACGGGTGGCATCCAGGAGGTTTGGGGTGATGAGCGTGGGCAGACATGGGCACTGCCGGCTGTTTGGCTTTCCATGGATTCCAGGCTGAATCCATGGTTGATGCCAGGTTCAAACCATGGCTGGTCCCAGGCTGAATCCATGGCTGTTTCCAGGTTCAATCCATGGCTGAATCCATGGCTGGTCCCAGGTTTTTCATGGATTCCAGGCTGAATCCATGGCTGGTTCCAGGCTGAATCCATGGTTGATGCCAGGCTTTCCATGGATTCCAGCTTGAATCCATGGCTGATCCCGGGCTGAATCCATGGCTGATTCCAGGCAGAATCAGTGATTGATTCCAGGCTGAATCCATGGCTGGTCTCAGGCTGAGTCCAGGCAGAATCAATGGTTGATTCCAGGCTGAATCCATGGCTAGTCCCAGGCTGAATCCATGGCTGGTTCCAGACTGAATCCAGGCTGAATCCATGGCTGGTCCCAGGTTCAGTCCATGGCTGGTTCCAGACTGAATCCAGACTGAATCCAGACTGAATCCATGGCTGAATCCATGGCTGGTCCCGGGTTCAATCCATGGCTGGTCCCAGGCTGAATCCAGACTGAATCCATGGCTGAATCCATGGCTGGTCCCAGGTTCAGTCCATGGCTGGTCCCAGGCTGAATCCAGACTGAATCCATAGCTGATTCCAGGTTCAATCCATAGCTGATTCCAGACTGAATCCATGGCTAGTCCCAGGTTCAATCCATAGCTAATTCCAGAATCACTGAATTCAGAGTCACTGAATCCATGGGTGACTCCAGGTTCAATCCATGGCTGATTCCAGGTTCAATCCATAGCTGCTTCCAGGCTGAATCCATGGCTGATTCCAGGCTCAATCCATGGCTGATTCCAGACTCAATCCATGGCTGATTCCAGGTTCAATCCATAGCTGATTCCAGACTGAATCCATGGCTGATTCCAGGTTCAATCCATGGCTGATTCCAGACTGAATCCATGGCTAATTCCAGGTTCAATCCATGGCTAATTCCAGGTTCAATCCATAGCTGATTCCAGACTGAATCCATGGCTAGTCCCAGGTTCAATCCATGGCTAATTCCAGGTTCAATCCACAGCTAATTCCCCACTGAATCCATAGCTATTTCCAGGCCGGTTTTGCCTGCGGGGAGGCTCCTGGTGACCCCAGGGCTGGCAGCGGTGGAGCCCCCCACGCCCACCCTGGCTCTGTGGAGGGTCCCGCCGTGCCATCCGTGCCCCCGTGCCCCCCTTCAGGCAGCCATGCAGGAGTGCACGGAGCTGGAATGGGCCGTGCAGGTGCTGGTGAACAACTTTGACAAGTACTCGAGCCGCTGCTGCTGCTGCAAGAAGCCGCGGCGCATCAGCAAGAAGGATTTCCGCAAGATGCTCAGCCGGGAGCTCAACCACATGCTGACGGTGAGCCCGGGGAGGCTTCTCCTTCTTCCAGGGGGTCCCTCTGCCCCGTACCCCGGTGTGAGCGGCTCTTCTCCCCCTTCTCCCCTCCCCAGGACACCGGGAACCGCCGGGCAGCCGACAAGCTCATCTGCGACCTGGACGAGAACAAGGACGGGCGCATCAGCTTCGAGGAGTACTGGACCTTGATAGGAGGCATCGCCAGCCCCATCGCCCAGATCATCCGCCAGCAGGAGCAGAGCGTCAAATACACCAAGTAGCCGCTCCACGGGACCCTCGTGGACCACCCCACCCGCTGCTTCTCCGCCTTCTCACCCCTCTGCTTTGTGCCTTCCCCGAGCGCCGGCTCGCCCCGGGCCACCGAGAGCCGGGCCGGGCTGGGATGGAGGCGGGACGACCCTGTGCGGTGGGATTTGGGGGTGCCAGGCTCCTCCTCGGCGTGCCTGCCCTGCCCTCCTCCTCCTCTTCCTCCTCTTCCTCCTCCTCCTCCTCTTCCACAAAGCCCTGTCGGGCGACAAGCTAAGGGAGAGGTTTCCCCGCCCGTGGGGACAGGAATTCTGCCCGTTCTCAGAGCTCCGCTGGCAGAACCCCCGTCCCAGCCGGGACCCCTCTCCCCTTACAGCTCGCCCCCAAAATGGGGGCTCTTTTTGGGCAAGGGGGGTGCCCTTTCCCCGTGCCCGGGTTGGTGGAGGCGGCGCCCTGGCCGGGGCTCGGGCGGCACCACCGTGGTTATTTATTGCAGCAATAAAATTCGGAGGAGCAGCGGGTGACGCTGTGGCTCTGCCTTCCCTGAGCTGCGAGGGGGTCGGGGGGGACACACCGAGGGAGGGGGGTGTGCCCTGTGTCCCCCCGCCCGGTCACACGGAGGTGACAAAGCCCCGTCGCGGCCACCGCAGGGCCGATGGAGCACCACGAGGTGTCAGCAGACACCGCGGGCATCCAGCGGCCCCGCCACACCCCGGCCCTGCCCGGGGACAGGGGACGTGGCTGCTGTCACACTTCTCGTGGGGGACCCTCTCCGTGTCCCCGCTGGGGGGTCCCATCCCCTCCGTGTCCCCACTGGGGGGTCCCATCCCCTCCGTGTCCCCACGGGGGTGTCCCACCCACTTTGAGTCCCCATACTGGGCTTTCATCCCCTCCATGTCCCCACGCGGGTCTCCCACCCCCTCCGTGTCCCCATGGGGGGGTCTCACATCCTCCGTGTCCCCACTGGGGGCTCCCACCCCCTCCGTGTCCCCACTGGGGGGGGGGTCCCACCCCCTCCGTGTCCCCACGGGGAGGTCTCACCCCCTCCTTGTCCCCACTGGGGGCTCCCACCCTTCCTTGTCCCCGGGGGGGGTCCCACCCTCTCTGTGTCCCCACGGGGGGCTCCCACCCCATAGGGGTTCTCACCCCCTCCGTGTCCTCACGGGGGTCTCCCACCCCATCCGTGTCCCCACTGGGGGGTCCCACTCCCTCCGTGTCCCCATGCGGGGGTCCCACCCCATCCGTGTCCCCACGGGGGGCGTCCAGGGCACCCTGCAATTACACCCCCACACCGGCTGCCCCGACCCCGGGGGGGGATCTCAGGGGACCCCAATTCCCGTCCCGCATCCCGGCAAATCTCACCCTCCCCCCAGCCGGGATGGGGAGGGGGCAAAGCCTTGTCGGGACCCCCGTGGGACCCCCCGAGACCCCCGGGGACCCCCCGAGACCCCCGCGCTCAGCAGGGTTGGGCTCATGGCGCTCCGCGCCGCCCACGGTCCTGGCGGGGAGCCCGAGCCGGCAGCTCCGGCTCTTCCTGGGGATTTTCCACTGGAAAGGGACTTGGGCGTGGACCTGCGAGCGTGGCCGTGTCACCCCCACGACCCCCACTCGCGTGGCAGGGTGGGTGATGGCACCGTGGGACGGGGACCCCTTCCAGCCACCCCCTCGCCCATCTTGTCCCGCTGCAGGAGCATCTCTGTCCCCACGGGGGATTTCACACCCTCCGTGTCCCCACGGGGGGATCTCACTCCCTCCGTGTCCCCACGGGGGTTCCTATCCCCTCCTTGTCCCCACGGGGGGGGTCCCATCCCCTCCGTGTCCCCACGGGGGGATCTCACACCCTCCGTGTCCCCACGGGGGGCTCTCACCCCATCCATGTCCCCACGGGGGGATCTCACACCCTCCGTGTCCGCATACGGAGGTCCCACGCCCTCCGTGTCCCCACGGGGGGGGTCCCACTCCCTCCGTGTCCCCACGGAGAGGTCCCATCCCCTTTGTGTCCCCATGCGGGGGTCCCACCCTATCTGTGTCCCCACTGGGGGCTTCCACTCCCTCCGTGTCACCTGCCCCCTGCCCACGCAGCCCCCTTTCCCGGCCCCACAGCTCCGGGGGTCCCCGGAGAAGCGGGGTTGTCCCCGTGGGAGCGGGGCAGGGCTGCGGCTGAGTCACGGCCGAGGAATCCCCGTGGGGCGAGGCCCGGGCCGTGACTCACCCCGTGCTTTGTGGCGCTGGGCTGGGCTGGGCTCGGCTCCGCTCCCGGCCGCTCCCACGGAATCCCGGCGAGCCGCCCCCGATCCTCGGGGGTCCCTCCAGGAGGGACCCTCGGCGTGGGGGGCACCCAAACACCTCATTTCTGGGTGCAGCAAAAAGAAATAATTCAGGATATTCGCCCTCCTTGTGCCCTTTCCCACCGCTGGGTGGGGGCAGGGAGGGTCTTGCTGACCCCAAATCAGGTCCCCTCGTGTGTAGAATCCCGGAAAATCTTGGGTGGGCCCCTCTCCTTAAGGGTGGGACACCACACTGACCCCCCTGTGGTGGCTGGTGCCCACCCGTGCCACTGTCCTTGACCCTTCTGTGCCAACAACAACGGGGTCAGCTGAACTTCTGGGTGCTCCTGAAGGACCTGGAGAAGGACAAGGACAAGGAGATGGACTGGACAGAGGATGTGGCTCTCCTGGGGTGGTCTAAAGCTCAGGGACCCCCCAGCTGGCACCAAACCCTGGCCCATAGCCCAAATAAATCCGTTTTCACCCCCCCAGCCCCAAATATTTGCTGGGATTGGGGTCACCAGGATGGGAGTGCCCAGGACCACCCGTCCTGGGGAGACTGGTGCCACCCAGCCCGGGGGTGTGGGGGGCAATACAGTGATGGTTTAGGGGGGCACAGGGGCTGGTGACCCCCAACAACACCCCAAACCCCCCCACCTCCCTCTAATGGGATCACACAGCTCGTTAGGCAAAAATGAGGTGTGGGTGAAACCATCCCCGTGGAGCTGCTGGGAAAGCCTGGGGGCAGGAAAGGGGGGCACAGGGGGGCACTGCCACCCCCACGGGGCTATAAATGCCCGTCGTGCCCTGGCTGCAGCATCCTCAGTGTCCTCAGGGCTGCTGACCAGGTGAGTCTCTGCTCCTCTCCCACCCAAAACCACCCCGAGGGCCGTGGGGGCTGCAGGGGGACGACGAGGGCAGGGTGGGGGGCACAAATCCTGACCCCCTGCCCTGCTGTGCCCCCCAGGCTGGCCATGGCGTGTCCCCTGGAGCAGGCGCTGGCCGTGATGGTCACCACCTTCCACAAGTACTCGGGCAAGGAGGGGGACAAGTACAAGCTGAGCAAGGCTGAGCTAAAGGACCTGCTGAACAAGGAGCTGCCCGTCTTCGGGAGCGTGAGTGGCCCTGGGGGGACATCTGGGGGGTGGGGTGGGGGGCAAACCACCCTCGGGGCTCTGGAAGTTTGGAATTTCCCCAGGTGGAATGTGAGGGATGGAGCCCACAGGGGCTTGGGGAGGAGGAGGGATGGAGGAGACCAGGAGAGGGTTGAGCTGGAGCAGCCTCGGCCCAGAAGGAAATTTGGCATTTTTTTTTATAACCACAGAAATATTTTGTTTGGCAGAGGAAATCACGCTCCCGTTGCCATTTTTAAAATATTTTTTTTTAACCCCCCCACTTCCCCTTTAAACCCTTGTGGTCTGAATCAGGAGGAAGGAGGAGAAGTGTTTTAGCCTGACTTTTCCACGTGCCAGAGGCATTTTTGGTGCAGCTGCTCCAGCCCTGCCCTGTCACAGGTGCAGCTTCCAAGGCCACCTCCTTCCAAAGGGAAAGGGAGACCCCTCCCTCCAAAGGGAAAGGGAGACCCCTCCTTCCAAAGGCCAGGAGAAAATCCTTCCAAAGGGAAAGGGAGAACCTTCTTTCCAAAGGCAAGGAGAAAATCCTGCTTCCAAAGAAAAAGGGAGACCCCTCCTTCCAAAGGGAAGGGGAAAACCTTCTTTCCAAAGGGAGAACCCTCTTTCCAAAGGGAGAACCCTCTTTCCAAAGGCCAGGAGAAAACTCTTCCAAAGGGAAAGGGAGAACCCTCTTTCCAGAGGGAAAGGAAGAACCCTCTTTCCAAAGACCAGGAGAAAATCCTTCCAAAGGGAAAGGGAAACCATCCTTCCAAAGGCCAGGAGAAAACCCTCCTTCCAAAGGGAAAGGGAGAACCATCCTTCCAAAGGAAAAGGGAAAAACCCTTCTTCCAAAGGGAAGGGGAAAACCTTCTTTCCAAAGGGAAAGGGAAAACTCTCCTTCCAAAGGCCAGGAGAAAACCATCCTTCCAAAGGGAAAGGGAAAACCCTCCTTCCAGAGGGAAAGGAAGAACTCTCTTTCCAAAGGCCAGGAGAAAACCCTTCCAAAGGGAAAGGAAGAACCCTCTTTCCAAAGGGAAAGGGAGACCCCTCCTTCCAAAATCGAGGAGAAAACCCTCCTTCCAAAGGGAGAGGGAAAACCTTCCTTCCAGGCACGGGGAGGGAAGCAGGGCTGGAAGGGGAGCTCGGGGACACCCCAAAGCCCCTCACCCCCCCACCCCTCGCTCTCCCCACGGGCAGAAACAAATGGACGAGGCGGAATTCAAGCGGCTGGTGAACGACCTGGACCACAACAAGGACAGCGAGGTGGATTTCAAGGAGTACGTCTGTTTCCTGGCCTGTGTCACCATGAGCTTCAATGACTTCTTCAAGGACGACCCCAGCAAGCAGCACCGCAGAAAGTGACCCCCACGCCCTGCCCGGAGTGGCCCTGAGGGGCCTTCAATAAAAGCTTCCCCCAAATTCTGGGTGTGCTCCAGGGGTTCTGGCCCCGTTGGGTAACGGGCAGAGGGTGATTCATGGCTTCCTCCAGCTCCGTGGGATTTTCCGTGGTGTGACACAGCACCGGGAGGCATTTTTTTTTGGGGGGGAGGAATGAGAGCAAAAGCAGCTCTTGGATGTCCCCTCTGAACCGTCCTGGCTGGCTCAGGGAGGGGTTCAGTGCATTTTGGGGCAAAACTGATGGGGTTTGATGGGTCGTGGGTGGGCACGAGGTGCCCTGGGCATGATTTGGGATTTGGTGTGGAGGGGACTGGACAGAAAAACACCAGGTCTGTGCAAAGCACAAACCCAGAGCGTGTCCCCAGGCCCCCCAGAAGACCCCCAGCCTCCCCTGGGGGGTGAGCCCGTGCTGGGGGGCTACATTGGAGGTCAACCCAAGCCCCCCCAGGTTCTCCAGGGAGCCCTGGGGCTGCAGACAGCCAGGAATTTCCTGGGAGTCACAGGGTTCCCCTTCCTCCTCCTCCTCCTCCTCCCCCCCTTGGCTGGGGCAGCTCCTGGCAGGTCTGGGCTGGTTTGCAGAAGGTGCTGCAGCAGCTGCTCTGTGGCTTTCCCAGGTTTCAAAAGCCCTCACAAAGCCTCTGCACCACCCCATGGCAGAGCAGAGCCTGGCCTGAAGCCCCCAGGTCCTCCCCGAGGTCCCCAGAACCTTCCTTGACTCCTCCAGATCCTTCCTGACCCCTCCAGGTCCTTCCTTGAGCCCCCCATATCCTCCCCAAGGTCCTCATGTCCTCTCTGACCCCTCCAGGTCCTTCCTGACCCCTCCAGGTCCTCCCTGAGCCCCTCCAGGTCCTTTCTTGAGCCCCCCACGTCCTCCCCAAGGTTCCCAGGTCCTTCCTGATCCCTCCAGATCCTTCCTGACCCATCCAGGTCCTTCCTTGAGCCCCCCACGTCCTCCCCAAGGTTCCCAGGTCCTTCCTGACCCCTCCAGGTCCTTCCTGAGCCCCTCCAGGTCCTTCCTTGAGCCCTTCTGGGTCCTCCCCAAGCCCCTCAAGCTCTTCCTTGAGTCCCTCCAGATCCTTCCTGACCCCTCCAGATCCTTTCTGACCCCTCCAGGTCCTTCCCTGAGCCCCTCTGGGTCCTCCCCAAGCCTCTCAAGGTCTTCCTTGAGCCTCTCCAGATCCTTCCTGACCCCTCCAGGTCCTTCTTGACCCCTCCAGGTCCTTCCTTGAGCCCCCCACGTCCTCCTCAAGGTCCCCAGGTCCTTCCTGATCCCTCCAGATCCTTTCTGACCCCTTCAGGTCCTTCCTTGAGCCCCCCACGTCCTCCCCAAGGTCCCCATGTCCTCTCTGAGCCCTCCAGGTCCTTCCTGATCCCTCCAGATCCTTCCTGACTCCTCCAGGTCCTTCCTTGAGCCCCTCTGGATCCTCCCCAAGCCCCTCAAGGTCTTCCTTGAGTCCCTCCGGGTCCTCCCCAAGCCCCTCAAGCTCTTCCTTGAGCCCCTCCAGGTCCTCCCTGAGCCCCTCCAGGACCTTCCAGCACCTCCAGACTTTGCTCTGCCCCTTCCCAGGGTCCTTATAAAGAGCCCCAGGAGCTTCTGCCCCCTCCCAGTAACCCACACCAGTTTGCACTGGTTAAAGAGGGCAACGAGGTTCAGGCTGGGGGTTTCCTCTGCCCGAATGTAAAGAAACCCCCGACGTGGGGGGAGATTCCCTGTGGGATCTGGGGAGGTTTCCCATCCCACTTCGGAGCAACCCGGAGCTCCATCCCCTGGTTTTGCCCCACCCCGAGGGGACCGGGGGGGACACTCGTGGGGCTTTGTCAGCCCTCACCCCACATCTGGAAAGTTGGAAAGTGCCGATTCCTGGCGTTCCCCACCGCTCCTGACACGTGCCCGGGCCACGCAGGCACCGAAATAGCGGCGGGTTACACAACGGGGCGTCGTGACTCGCTGCCCTTCGCCGTCGGGAAACACAAATCGCTGCCAGGAGAGCTCAAAACCGGCCAAAAAAAAAATCCTCAGCACAACAGCACCCGCCGGGGCTCCCGAATCCCTCGGGGTGCTGCCAAAACCGCCGTGTGTGGCACCACCCGCCCGTGCCAGCACAAAGGGGGCAGGAGGTGCCCACCCCCTCATCCCTCAAGGGTTCTCCTGGACCAGGAGAGGACCAGGAGGTCCCTGCCCAGCCCCAGGGGTGCGTTTTGGTCTTTCTAACCCCAACCAGCCCGCAGGAGCAGGATGGGTTGGGGGGGGGAAGGGGGGCTGATCCCGGGATTTCCTCTCCTCCTTTTTCCAGCGGGCGCTGGATCGCTGGCACCTCCCCACGCGTGGGCCGAGGGAGGTGGCCCAGGCGGGGCTATAAATGCCGTGGTCCGACTCCATCTCCTCTCCCGCCCTTCCCGTCCTCCGCTGTTCCGTTTGAGCTCTCGGTGAGTTGTTTTCGTCTCCCCCCCGGCCCGCCATTCCCCATCCAGCTGCTCTCCAGATGTTGCCGCTGGCCCATCCCCTGGCAGAGGTTGTTTCCCCCCTGCTCCAAGGCTGGATTTCGCCTCCGAGGGCTGGAAAAGCAACCTGAGCCCCTTCCCTGCCTGGCGTGGGCAAGAGGGGGCTGTGCCACCCCCAATTCTCCCCTCTGACATGGTTTTTTTGGGGGTTGCCCAGCCTGGCGTTGGCAGGAGGGTGGAATTAGGGAGGGAACGATGCCCCCCAGTGTGTGCCCAGCATTGAGGCACCCCCTGCCCGGTCTGGGGGTGGCAGGGACTGTTCCCCCCCCCCAGCACGGGGGTTGCCTGGGCACCCCAAACTCTGCTCTCAGCTGTTTGTCTCTGCAGGTTCCCCGGTGTCCCCATGGCGTGTCCCCTGGAGCAGGCGCTGGCCGTGATGGTCGCCACCTTCCACAAATACTCGGGCAAGGAGGGGGACAAGTACAAGCTCAGCAAGTCAGAGCTCAAGGAGATGCTCCTGAAGGAGCTGCCGAGCTTCAGTGTAAGTCGGGGCAGGACCTGCCCCGTCCACGGGTGATTCCAGCCTTGGCTCTGCATGCAAACCCCGATTTTAACCCCGGTTTTTTTCCCCCCCCCCGGGCAGAAACAAACCAGCGAGGCCAGTTTACAGCAGCTCATGAGCAACCTGGACTGCAACAGCGACAGCGAGGTGGACTTCCAGGAGTACGTGACCTTCCTGGCCTGCATGGCCATGATGTGCAACGACTTCTTCCAGGACCTCCCGGACAAGATGCCCCGCAGGAAGTGAGCGGGGGGCACCTTCCCCTTTGCCCCTTCCCCTCCTCCTTCCCATGCCATTTCAATAAATTCTGATTTCAACCGCGTCCTCCGCGCCCTTTGCCACGAAGGGATGGGGCGCTGCTGCCCTCGGGGGGGACACGCCCCGAGTCCCTCCGTGGGGACAGCGGGAAGGAGGGAGCTCCCCGAGTGGATTTTGCCGCGGACACGGCATTCCGGGAGCCTTTGGAAAACGCCCTCGGGGCTCAGCCCCGGCAGCGGCAGCAGCAGCAGAGCTCGGATGAGTCAGCGGCGGGTCCTGCCCGGCATCTCCTGCCCCGCAGCCCCGGGCACTGTTCACAGCCACGCAGGGTTTGGCGGCTCCAGGAGCGGCAGCAAAGGGCGAGCAGCTCCCTTTTTTTCAGCCGTAAATACGAAGCTCAGAGGCGGCAGCCGAGCCCACCCACCCCGCGCTCCGTGGGGAAGGACACGCCGCGTTGGGATGCCACGCAGGTCGCTTCGTAGCATCCCCACCCCGGCGAGGCCGGGTGGAGAGGGGGTTTCTGCCGCGTTCCTGCCCGGGGTGGGGTCGTGGAGCCACTTCCCGGTGCCACCTCCCGGGTGCCACACGGGCACGCTCAGCCCCGGGCTATAAACTCGAGGAGTGGCTCCCACCCAGTCCTGCTCGTGGTTTTTACATCTCCCTTCCTCTCGCTGATCCTCTTTGGCCCCTAATGAAAACTTTGGGACGCCTGGGCTTGTGTGCCGGGCTCCAGATGTGCAACGTGACCCTTCCAGATGTGGATGTCCCCTCCTTCTCCTCCCTGTCAGATCTTCAGGGGCTGCTCCCGGAGGCACCGGCGATGCCACCAAGGCTTCTCTTTGTCCAGCCCGGGCTTTGCCCCCCTGGATGCCCCCGGGAGCTGGCTGGGAACCCCAACACTGAGCTGCGGGGGCTCATCCTGGAGAAAAGGAGGCTCAGGGGGGATCTTCTGGCCCTAAAATGCCCTGGCAGGAGGTTGGAGCCAGGTGGGGGTCGGGCTCTGCTCCCAGGGACCAGGGACAGGAGCAGGGGAGGGTCAGGTGGGCCAGGAGGAGGAATTTGGTCCTGGAAAGGGTGGGGAGGTTTGGAAGGGGCTGCCCAGGGAGGTTTGGAGTCCCCAGCCCTGGAGGTGTCCAAGGAATGCCTGGATGTGGAACTGAGTGACAAGGTGCGGATGGGGCACAGGGTGGCCTTGATGATCTTGAAGGTTTTTTCCCACCTCAAGGATTCTGGAATTCGGTAATTCAGCCAAGAATGTTTGGATGGGAAAAGCCTTTTACCAGGGATAGTCTGCTACCTAAGGCAGGCTGGGATGGAGGAGAGAAGGAAGAAGACAAAAACATCAGGCAAACTTGTGCTGAGATCAAAGCTCAGCCTCAAAGACAGAGTCTAAAGCCCAAGAGCAGAAGGTGCCCAGCCTAGAAAGGCGATGCCTAATTCTGAGGGAGTGAGGACAACCTGAGAGTGAGGGAGAGATGAGGGAGAGATGGTGCCGACCCTCACAGGGCGATGTCCAGGCTGCAGCCTCAGGGTTATGAGAAA
>JAWMRC010000069.1:3597071-3609051 GCA_035584755.1 Thripadectes ignobilis
ACCTCCTGCCAGGGGATTTTAGAGCCAGAAGGTGCCCCCTGAGCCTCCTTTTCTCCAGGATGAGCCCCCCCAGCTCCCTCAGCCACTCCTTGGGTGACTCACAAATCCTACAGTGACCAAGCCCTCGGGAATAAACCGTCTGGGAAAAAAACCCCAACCCAACCACCAACTCCTTCCTTTCTTTTTTGGGAAAATAAAGAGGAATCTGAGAGAATCCAACTCACCCTGGGATCGGGATGGACAGGCTGGGCAGGGAGTCGGAGTCCTGAGGACAGAGCTGGGGCTGAAAGCTTTTATATGTGGTCAGCTCTCTTGGGAATGAGGCATGTCCTGGGAATGAAGAGCTCAGCTCTGCCACGGCCATGTGTGTATTTTTTTTTTCTGGCACTTGCTGTCGGATTCATCAGCCCCAATTAGCATCTCCCTCGGTGGAACGTCAGCTCAGCTCGTTTGCATGCGCAGTGTCCCATTATCTAATTAGTTCTCCCACTGGTCATGCTCAGATGTGCTGTTACCCCATGTCATCTGATGGGATCCTGGGACAGGGATACCTGGAATACCGGGATGCTGAGTGATGTGCCCAAAAAGGGCACTCTCGTGGCAGTGGGGAAAACCACAGGAAGGCTCAGGAGCCCTTCCAGGGCACAGGGAGGGAATCCAGGGTGACATCAGGACCGTGAGGAGCAGCAGATGTTGTTGTCCTGCGTGTGACTGGAAGGCTCGAGCTCCAAAAACAGGATCCCTATGGACACCAGGAGTAGGTCAGGCTGAGGATGGGATGTTTATTCCCTTATTTCAATGAATTAATTCCCTCCCAAGCCGGGGAATGAGGAATTAATTCCCTTGGCACCTCAGCCAGGTGAGTGACTCCAGCGAGGAAAAGCCTTTTATGTGTGGAATATCTGCTTTTATGTGTGGAAAACCAGGTATGAGGACACCCAGAGGAGCAGTGACCTCATGGACTAACAATTCCAGCATCTCCACCTTTCTGACATTTTCCTTTGACCCATTTTCAGTGTAGCTGCTCCATTTTGGGCTTTTTGAGGAGCAGGAAAACATCTCTCCCAGGAGCCCCCCAGGGCAAGAGGCATTTCCATTCAATCCCTGCACGGTGGAGCCTCTCCAAGGGATGCTCCGAGGTTTGCCCGGTGGAATTTGGGTCTGAATCAGCAGGAAAAGCATGTGCAGAATTCAGGGGTGTGGCTTGGACCTGCTGCCACGGAGGGAATTTATTCCCGAGCTGCAGGAACAGTGGAATTGCCTCGAAGGAAGCAGGGGAGGATGGAAAAGACTCGGGATCTGTTCGGGACAACGAGGATTTTAGATTTGGAATGTGTTGCCAAAATTATGCAGGGTTTGGTTTTAAAAGAGGGGTTTTGGAGCCAGTTCCCTTCCCGAGGATTTCCCAGATCACCAAGTGCAAATGTTTAATTTCTGAATCTTGGCTCTAAAATTTTGCCAGGTTTAATAGAATTCTGGATAAATTAGGTATTATTTCTGAGTCCTTCAGGCTGGACTTTTATTTGGGGCTCTGAGCAACCTGGTCTGGTGGGACATGTCCCTGCCCATGGCAGGGGGGTGGAATAAAGTGATCTTTAAGGTCTTTTCCAAACTAAACCATTCTGTGATTCTCTAATTCTTCCATTGACTCCTTCCCTCTGTGCAGACCACGCTTCTTGGTCTATTTAATCCTGCTGAACAAGATATCAAACCTCTTAAAATGTTTACCAAACCTTTAAATATCAACAAATTCCCTGGAAAGCATTTTTTTGGGGGGAAAAAAAAAAACCCTTTAGGTCTGGCTTTAGGACCACAGGGGTGCTTTGATTGCAAACTGTGTCTTCAAAATCAAAGCAGAGGGGAAGGGAATGAAACTGGGTGTCCAAGGGGATGCTCCTGTGGCTGGGATAACTCCAGCAAGTCCTGTTTTCCCCTGGATGAGAGACTGACCCAAGAACTTCACCCCTCTGGGGTGCTGCCATCAGTAAAATCCCAAATAGTTGCAAAATTAATTATATTAAGAAATTAATCAAACCCTGAAAACCTCCCAGACCGGAGCTACGGTTTGAAAGAGAAAAATAAATGAAGAAATGAATAAACATAACCCAGGAGTTTGCAGGGTCATTACTGACACATTTTATTGTGATTCATGACTAATTGGAGGTTAGAGGAAGGAAAGGGAGAAGGAGAACTCCCAGCACCAACCACCGAGGAGGAGGAACAGCAGGGCCAGGGCTCACAGAGGGAACTCCCACCCATCAGGGCACTCCCCAAGAGCCCAAAGCAGGGGAAGGAGAGGAGATCTACAGTCTCTAAGCAAAGGAGAGGTGCTCTCCATATCCATATCCATATCCATATCCATAATGTCCATATCCATGTCCATATCCATAATGTCCATATCCATAATGTCCATATCCACGTCCATGAGCACGGGCAGCGTCCGGAGGGCTCAGCAGCAGCCACAGCCACTGCCACAGCACCCGTTGTTCCTGCTGCTGATGGTGTAGCAGGTCATGGGCATGCAGCAGGACTGCACGGGCACGCAGCAGGGGCTGCAGCACTGCATGGGCGAGCAGCACATGGGGGTCTTGCAGCAGCTGGGGCTGCTGTAGCAGGTCAAGGAGTAGTTGCTGCCACCGCAGCAGCCTCCACAGCCGGGCATCCTGTTGGTTGGGGGGGTAGGCAAAGCTGGGGGGAATCACAGAAACACACAATCTGATGAGCTGGGAGGGACCCGCAAGGATCATTGATCCAACCCTCAGCCCTGCACGGGATTGTCCCCAAAAGTCACCCCCTGTGCCCCAGAGCGTCATCCAAACCCTCCTGGAGCTCTGGCAGCCTCGGGGCTGTGCCCACTGCCCTGGGGAGCCTGGGCAGTGCCCACCATCCTCTGGGGGAAGAACCTTTTCCTGAGATCCCCTCTAACCCTGCCCTGGCACGGCTTCATTCCCTTGGTCCTGTCCCCGGTCCCCAGAGAGCAGAGATCAGTTCCTGCCCCTCCTCTGCCCTTCCTGAGGGAGCTGGAACTGCAGAGCTTGTTTTTCCCCTCTGCCTGAATCTCCTGGTGGTTTAGGCAGCTTAAAGCCTTCTTATCCCAAAGTCCACCCATCCAGGATCCCAGGACAGGCTGTCCCTGAAATCTCCACAATTTCGGGTCGGACACCCGTGCATTTGGCTCCATCAGAGAGAAACCACCCAGGCAAAGCTGGAAGGAGCAGAGTCTGACCCGGAGCAGGAGGTTTGAAAACACACAATTAATTCAAGGCTCTGTTTATGCTCAGTTTGGAGGCTCAGGGAGGTGCCTTGTTTGTAAATCTTCATTGCAACTCTTCCTCCTCCTGCAATGGAGGTCCCACCTCCTCATTCCAGGGCATCCCTAATTTCCTAGGAAGAGTAACCCAGCGCAGTGCTCACAATCCTCAGTCTGAGCCCTTCTGGAATGTTCTCCATCCCCATCCTCTGCACGGTCCTGTCAATACTCCTGGAGCCTCCTTTAACATTTCTAGCCCCTCTAACTCCTCGTGCAGAGTTTATAAAAGCCCAGCTCCCAAGCCCCGTCCCAGATCCCCACTCAGACCTGGCTGCTGCTGTCAGATATCCCAGATTTCCTCCAGGAACGGGAAGGGAGATCCAGAAATTCTCACTTACCCTGCTGAAGAGCGAGGAGAGGCGAATGGAGGAGACGAGCGAATGAAGACGAGCTGGGCCAGGAGACCTTTTATAGTCCTGAGCACCTTCCTGCTGGAAGTGAGACAACCATTTGACCATCCCAGTTTCCCTGTTTACCCACCCAAACCCATAGTTTTTAGCCCTACGTGTCGTCCGGTTATTTGCATTTTCACCTTATTACTTGTGATCACCACCTTTGTTGGGCCTCCTAATTGTTTAACCTACAGATAATCAAAGGGCTTCTATGAATACTGATGAATTTGTCCTCCCCACAACCGTGCAAGGGAGCCAAACAATGCAGCCTCATATCTGTTTGAGCCAGGCAGGCACTGAGGGCCAGGGATGTTCAGGGACTTACTCAGCAGCTGGAGGTGCTGAGTCAATGCAGGGCTCGAAACTGAACCCCTTGGCTCGTGTTTTTGGGGCTGTTTCATCAGGCTGCTGTTTGGAGGTGTCGTGGCAATGAGGGTGTTTGTCCCTGCACGTGAGGAGGGGTTGGGATGTGTCGAGAGCTCTGGGTCTCACTCACCTGCACGGGACTCTGTGCAAGGTCGTGGAGTCATGGGATGATTTGGGTTGGAAGGGACATTTAGGGATCAGCCAGTCCCACCCCCTGCCATGGGCAGGGACACCTTCCACCAGCCCAGGTTGCTCCAGCCTGGCTTTGGACACTTCCAGGGATGGGGCAGCCACAAATTCCCTGCCCAACCTGTGCCAGGGTCTGCCCACCCTCCTAGGAAGCAATTCCTTCCCCAAATCCAACCCAAATTCCCATTCCTTCAGTGTGAACCCATCCCCCTTGTGCTGTCACTCCAGGCCCTCATGAGTAGTTTCTCCTCATGTTTCTTGCAGGATCCCTTCAGGCACTGAAAGGCCACAGTGAGGTCACCCTGCAGCCTTTTTTTTTTTCCCAGGCTGAATAATCCCAGCTCTGCCAGCCTTTCCTCATAGCAGAGCTGCTCCAGCCCTCTGGTCACCTCCTCTGGAGCTGCTCCAGCAGCTCCATGGCCTTGCTGGGCTGGGCCCCCAGGGCTGGAGGCAGCTCTGCAGGTGGGGTCTCACCTGAGGGGGCAGAGGGGCACAATCCCCCCCTGCCCACCCTGCTGCCCACCCTGGGGGATCAGCCCAGGGCACGGGGGGATTTCTGGGCTGGGTCATGTCCAGCCTCTGCCCCACATCTGATCCTCAAGCACCTCAAGAGCATCTTTGTGATGCCAAAACCATCTTTGTCCTGTGGTTGGTTTAAACTTCTGCAAATTGTCCACTCTGGGGGGTTCAGGTTTATGTGCAGGCACTGCTAAAACAAGGTCTGGGGTTGTGATGCTTTGCTGGGATTGCTTTCCTAGAAGCCTCTTCAAAACCTCTGCATTGAGTATTCACTTCAGAATATTTATTGTTTTATTTTTGTGATTAATTTATTGCTATTTCTCATTTGAATTAGAAATTTAAGGGGCAGCCCTGCCTGTCCAAGCAGCAACATGAGGAGTGGTGGCTCTGGGGCTGGGTGTGATGCAAATCAACCTGTTCCTCCTGCAACCTCCCCCTGTACCCACCTGAAATCCACTTTGATGAGTCCTGACCCCTCCAAGGACCACCCTCAGCTCCTGACCAGGGAGGGAGATGCCTTGGGTTGGTGCAGGACCCTCTCTGATGTGTTGGAAGTAGAATGAGCCCAGAACGAACCAAAGGGTGTGAAGATTGAGGTGGAAAAAATGTGACCAGTACAGAAAACTGGTCCTAACTGGGCTCACAGAGCTGAGTGGGAGGCAGTGACTCTCCTGAGACTTTGTTGAGCTGAAACCATCTTCTGGGAGGGAAAGAGGAAGGGAGGAAGGTCAAGGTAAGGCAGAGCCTTGGGCGGGGTGGATGAATCCCTGTTTAACACTTCGCTGTGGGGCTCAATCCTGGCAGGAATGGGGGGTTTGGGAGGAATTTTTTCCACGGTCTGAAATTGCAGCTGCCATTTGAGCTCCTGAGAGCTGCCTAATGAGAGGATGTTGGAGCCTGCCTGGCGAGTTTCCTCTGCTTCCTGACATGCTCAGGGCTCCCTGGGGTGCTCTGGGGAGGGGTCCTCTCAGGTGAGCTACCCCCAGCCCCAAGGATGGTCACGGTGACCTCTCTTTCCTTTCTGCACAGTCCAAGGGGCAGCAGGTTGAGATTTTAGGGGTTTCACCCCTGCAGGAGACACTGCCAGCTCCTTTCCAGCCTTCCCTGGCACGGGAATCATTCCTTGAGTGAAATATTGGGGAAGCAACACGTGTAATTGCAGCTTCCCCAGGCAGGGTAGAAGAACACGTGTGGTATTTCCTTCCCAGCAGGTCCCCTCTGAGGAGGAACCCCCTTCCCAGCCCATGAGAATGAATCAATTTATTAATTTACAAGGAATTAATGGGGCAGGAGCAGAGGGAATCACTTAATTTGTGCTTCCAGAGGGAAATCATGGGCAATTCCTGCAGCTGTGAGAAGAGCTGATCTAGGGGGACATTTCCCACCCAGGGTTAGTGTAACTGGGGTGGCCAAACCATCCTTGTGGATCATAACACAATGAAGGGATGTGCAAAGAGAGGGTGAAAAGGGCATTAAATGCATAAAAAGGGGCTGTGGGGCAGATTTGGAGAGTTTTGGTTCAGCAGCTTGAAGGATTTGTTCTCCCACTCAGACATTTTAGCAGAGGCAAGACCTCCATCTCCAGGGTGCCAGGACCTGCCCGCCCTCACAGGGAACAATTCCTTCCCAAATATCCAGCCCAAATTCTCATTCCTTCAGCCTGAACCCATCCCCCTTGTCCTGTCACCCCAGTTCCTGATGAACAGCCCCTCTCCAGCTTCTCTGGAGCCCCTTCAGACCCGGGAATGTGCTCTGAGATCTCCACACAACCTTCTTCTCTCCTATTTTTTGCCTCTTTTTTCATTATTTTACCCTGGGAGGAGAAATACTGCTCACAAAACCCAGCTGGTTTTTAAATCCAGGCATCAGGGATGCCCTGATTTCCTTTGGGTAGGAAACCTCCTCTCCATTTAAGACCTCGGAGATGGGAAAATCCCAATCCTGGGAAAAAACACCAAAGAGAAGGCACTTTGGATCCATCAGCCAACAAACACATCAACACCAGGAGCTTTGCAGGGTCACCAACTACAATTTATTGCGGTTTTTTTTAGACAGATCGAAGCAAAAGAAGAATTAAACATCCCACACACCAAGAGGAAAACGAAGAACCGGCGCTCGTGGAGGAAAACCAGCCTTGATCGTCGGGGAGTGACTTCAAAGAGCATCACGAGCACTCGGTGATGGAAGGCACGAAGAGAAGGGCCATCCTACAATCTCCAGAAAAAAGAAGGACGATCCACAATCCCTAAATCTTGGTAAACATCCATACCCAGCTCGGGATGGGCTCAGTTGCCGCCGCAGCAGCCGCCGCCGTTGCCGCCGCCGCAGCAGCCGCCGTTGTTGCTGCTGATGGTGTAGCACATGGGCGTGCAGCAGGTCATGGGCATGCAGCAGGACTGCACGGGGGCGCAGCAGGGGCTGCAGCACTGCATGGGCGAGCAGCACATGGGCCTCTTGCAGCCCTTGGAGCTGGTGCAGCAGGTCACGGTGTAGTTGCTACCGCCGCAGCAGGACATCTTCTTGGTCGGGGTGTAGGCAAAGCTGGGGGGGGAAACAGGGTTTGGGGTCACTGAGGTGAAAGTATTCTTGTCCCACGGTGGGTGGGGAGGTCCCTGGTGCTCAGGATCCCAGCATGGCATTGTTTTGGTGTTGGACACACGTGCCTTTAGCACATTGCCCAGCACTGGTTCCATCAGAGAGGAACCACCCAGGTGGTGCCCAAACCAGCCCCTGGTTCCAAACTTGGTCTCTGGTCCCAAACCCAGTCTCTGGTCCCAAAATCAGTCTCTGGTCCCAAACCCAGTCTCTGGTCCCAAACCCAACCTCTTTTCCCAAAATCAGTCCCTGACCTCAAAACCAGTCTCTGGTCCCAAACCCAGTCTCCCGTCCCAAACCCAACCTCTTGTCCCAAAATCAGTCCCTGATCTCAAAATCAGTCTCTGGTCCCAAACCCACTCTCTGGTCCCAAACCCAACCTCTGGTTCCAAACTCAGTCTCTGGTCCAAGACCAAATCTCTGGTCCCAAACCAATCTCTGGTCCTCAAACCAATCTCTGGTCCCCAGATCTCCTGCAGTGCCTGATCCCAAACCAGACAGCCCTGAAAACCCTGCAGAGAAGTCCACGGAAACCCAAGAGGGTCCAAAAGGACAGGCAAGCAGCAAACTCCAACTTACCCTGATGACCAGTGAGGACTGGAAGGAGAAGTGGAGATGAGTGAATGAAGACCCTTCTTCTGAGGAGCCTTTTATACCCTGCAGAGCCTCCCCCCTGGAAATGAGGCATTCCTTGGCAATTCTGACTCCAGGATGGATCACCCGGGATATCCTTCCCACGTGGCTTCCGGTATTTAATCTTCACCTCTTTCCTTTTGCTCACCGCCTCAATTTTGCCCCCTAATTACTCGTTCCTACGAACAACAGGTGCAAATTTTCTAATGAATTTGCATTAATGGGACCGGAGGCAGCTCCCAGGAAGCTCCACTTCCCAAGGAATGACCTCGGGACACACTCAGCAATGTGCCCGGGGCCAGGGGGGTGCTGAAGCAGTGGGACAACCACGCCTGGAACTTGGGAATGTCACCTCTCATGTGTCCTCTCTGCCCTTGGCTGGGATTTTTGGGGGCTGGTGGAAACTCTTGGTCAATGGAAATCCTTCTTTTCCTGCCTCTGTGGTCAAAGTTTAGGCTGGAGAGTTTCTCCTTTCTCAGCCTTGCTCTTGGGTCTCCCTTCGGGGTGCTGGGCCCTCCTGCTCCCTACTTCTTATTTCTGTTTTATATTAAGATTTGTCTTCATTTTCATGTGTGAAATGGATGGATCAAATCTAAATTAAGTGGCTTTCAAGGCAGTAGTGGACGTGTGAGTATTTTTTCCTGTGTTGTTTCAATAAATCCCATCTTTGGAGACGAAACCTGAGGTTTGTGAGACTGAGACAACTCGTGATAACCACATTTGAGTGTTTCACACTTTAATTCTGCATCCCTTCAACAAACATGAGAAATTCCAGCCACGTGCAGAGCCAGGACAACTCCACATGAGAAGAAGAAGGTGTTGATGGTGTTTTCATGTGATGAGAGGGGCCACCAACACAAGATGAGAGTTCCAAGATGCTGAGGCAGCGCCTGCTCATGGCAAATCACGCTCAGCAGACTCTGACTGTGGGGCTGATGTGCTGGCTGGGACATCATGTGTGTTCCCAGGATGCGACCGTGACCTCCTGTGACGTTGGGTGTCCCTCTGGAATTGTCCCCAGGGGAGCATTGTTTAGGTCACTCCATAATGACCAGAAACTTGCCTGCAGGAAGCAACGTCCTGCTTGTGTAAACCCTCAAACATCTCCCCTGAGCAAGTCACTCATCACGTTTTGATCGGGCTTCATTGTTGCTGTATTGACCAAGAAGGTGCCAACCATCATAGAAATAATCATTCTGTAATCGTAGAAATAGAGAATGGTTTGGGTTGGGAAAAACCTCAGGAGATCATCTAATCCATCCCTTCTGGATGGGCAGGGACACCTCCCACTGTCCCAGGTTGATCCAACCTGGCCTTGGACACTTCCAGGGATGGGGCAACCTCTGCCAGGGCCTGCCCACCCTCACAGGGAGGAATTCATTCCCAACATCCCATCCAGCCCTGCCCTCTGGCAGTGGGAAGCCATTCCCTGTGTCCTCTCACTCCAGGCTCTGGATCAAAGTCCTTCTCCAGCTTTTTTGGAGCCCCTTTAGGCTCTGGGAAGGGCTCTGAGCTCTCCCCTGAGCCTTCTCCTCTCCAAGCTGGCCCACCCCAACTCTCTCAGCCTTTGTGGCATTTTTCCTGCTGTTAAATGTCATTAAATGTACAGTGGGGTCAGAAATAAGATCTCCAGGAAGCCCCTTTTACATTCCATGCCCCGTTCTGTGAAGTCTTTGTGAACTTCTGTGGTGGTTCTGTGAGTTTGAGACCTGCAGGACCTTTGTGAAGGAGGCAGGATCTGACCCTGAAGCTTTTCCAGGTTGGATGGAGCTCTGAGCAACCTGGTCTGGTGGAAGGTTGGAACGAGATGATCTTCAGTGTCCCTCCCAACCCAAACCATTCCAGGATTCCATGTTGCAATCAATATTCATTAACCAATGCACTTCTGTGCATTTTAGGGTATAAAATACCCTCCTGCCAGTGCATTGAGCCTGATTTACCTATTCATAAAACCCTCCTGAATGGATGGGACGTGTTTTCAGGAGAGTTAAACAGGCAGAGAAGAAGATTCCAAGGCAGACTGAGGAAGCAATCAAGCCAGTGCTCGAGGCACCTTCCCCAGACATGCAATTCAGGGCTGAGTCCTGCATTTTAATGGCAAAGAAAGTCCCAGCCAGGGAGGAAAGGTATCCCTGACTCACACCTCTGCTATCTTAGGAATGAAGCTTTTAAGTTGTATGTTGAGCCCTGGGTTTCATTCCAGCTCAGGGAGCCCAGGAACGCGCGGAGGAAACGCTCACACTTGATTTATTTACAAATAAATCGAGGTGGTTTCTGGGCTTTTATCTCTGGAAGATGGTTGTGGAAGAAGATGTGCCCGTGCCCAGTGAGTAGTGAACTCCTCTCAGTATCTGTTGAAATGCCCCTTCCAAGAGCAGGGGTGACATCTCATTGGGGTCTAAAATTTGCTCATGAGGGGCATCACTGATCTCTGAGCTCTGGTGATCAGTGACAGGACCTGAGGGAGCTGTGCCAGGGGAAGTTTAGGTTGGATATGAGGAAAAGATCCTTCCCCCAGGGGTGGTGGGCACTGACCAGGCTCCCCAGGGCAGCGGGCACAGCCCCAAGGCTGCCAGAGCTCCAGGAGGGTTTGGACAACACTCTGAGGGACAGGGTGGGATTTTGGGGTGTCTGTGCAGGGCCAGGAGTTGGGCTTGGATGATCCTTGTGGGTCTCTTCCAGCTCAGGATATTCCAGGATTTATGGAGTGGTGGAATTGGTCTTCAGTAAGACCGTGTCTTTTGAGTTTTAATCACGTTAACCTTTAAGTTTTGTAGCAAATAATGAGTTGTGGCAGGTCAGAAAATGCCAGAAGGGATTTTAGAATCGTGGAATGGTTTGGGTTGGGACATTGAAGGTCATCCAGTCCCACCCCCTTCCATGGGCAGGGACACCTTCCACTATCCCAGGTGGCTCCAAGCCTCATCCAACCTGGCCTTGGACACTTCCAGGGATGGAGCAGCCACAGCTTCTCTGGACAACCCATCCCAGTGGCTCAGGCTGCTCCCTTTGCTGCCTCCAGACATGACCCAATCTGTGCCAACAGACTGGGCAGCTCTTTGTTTCCTAAATATTCTGCTTTCTGCTGTGCCAAAGGCACAGATGGCACCTTAACGACGACAAATTCTGGGCAAAGTGATGGAAGAACAACCAAAAGACCAGATGTTGAGTTTTGCTTAATGCTCAGTTTATTGTCTACAAGTCAAGAGAGGAAATGAAGAATGATTACATTGACAGCAAAGGTTTCTCAGGTCCCAACCACCAAGAAGATAATTAATACCCCACTAATATCTATTGGCTCTTTGCCTTTTACAATGGATGATAAACCCAAGCATGTTGAACATAATAATTAAAGAACAGAAAGAAACAGCAGCTTGGGCTGAAAAGAAGAACAAAATCACTACATATTGGCTCTACCATGGTGAGAAACAGAAGCAAACGAGAAGCTTTTCATCTCCTGCTGCCTGTTCTTGTCTCCCACCAGAGCTGGAGCTGGCAGAGGTGCTTTGCCACCCAGGGCTGGCTCAGCAGCACTTCTTGATGCTGGAGCAGCACTGCTGGATGGGGATGCAGGGCACGCAGCACTTCTTGACGGTAGTGCAGCACTGCACGGGGCTGCAGCACATCACCACGGGCTTCTTCTTCACCACGTAGGAGCAGCAGGACACGGGCACGCAGCCACAGGGGGAGCAGCAGGGCCGTGGGGCACAGCACACGGTCTTCTGGCACACCTTGGTACAGCACACGGGCTTCTGGCACGGGTCACAGCACACAGACTGGCACGGGTCACAGCACACAGACTGGCACGGGTCACAGCAAGGCTTCTGGCAGGGATCACAGCACACAGACTGGCACGGGTCACAGCACACAGTCTGGCACGGGTCACAGCAGGGCTTCTGGCACGGGTCACAGCACACAGTGTGGCACGGGTCACAGCAGGGCTTCTGGCAGGGATCACAGCACACAGTGTGGCACG
>JAWMRC010000069.1:3609151-3626125 GCA_035584755.1 Thripadectes ignobilis
GGCTTCTGGCATGGGTCACAGCAGACAGTCTGGCACGGGTCACAGCAGGGCTTCTGGCACGGGTCACAGCACACAGTTTGGCATGGATCACAGCAAGGCTTCTGGCACGGGTCACAGCAAGGCTTCTGGCACGGGTCACAGCAGACGGTCTGGCACGGGTCACAGCAAGGCTTCTGGCAGGGATCACAACAGACGGTCTGGCACGGGTCACAGCAGGGCTTCTGGCACGGGTCACAGCACACAGTCTGGCACGGGTCACAGCAGGGCTTCTGGCATGGGTCACAGCAGACAGTCTGGCACGGGTCACAGCAGGGCTTCTGGCACGGGTCACAGCACACAGTCTGGCATGGGTCACAGCAGGGCTTCTGGCACGGGTCACAGCACACAGTCTGGCATGGGTCACAGCAGGGCTTCTGGCATGGGTCACAGCACACAGTCTGGCACGGGTCACAGCAAGGCTTCTGGCACGGGTCGCAGCACACAGACTGGCACGGGTCACAGCACACAGTCTTGCAGGGCTCACAGCACACAGTCTTCTGGCACGGGTCGCAGCACACAGACTGGCACGGGTCACAGCAGACAGTCTTGCAGGGCTCACAGCACACAGCCTTCTGGCACGGGTCGCAGCAGCAGGACTGCTGGCAGGGGCTGCAGCACACGCTCTTCTGGCACGGGCTGCAGCACACGCTCTTCTGGCAGGGGCTGCAGCACACGCTCTTCTGGCAGGGGCTGCAGCACACGGTCTTGGTCTTCACGACGGAGCAGCATCCTGTGGAGCAGCATCCAGTGGAGCACATGTTGTTGGGAGTGTGGTGGAGGGTGGACCGAGAGAGGACCTGAAACACAACAGGCTTTCAGATATGACCCGTCTTGCCAAGTTTGGAGGTTATTCTGGCACAGGAATGCCTCTGTCTCAAAGCCGTGGGTGATACCCACATCCTACCCTGCTTCCTATTGCACTCCTTGAGGAGCCCAAAGAGATTTCCACTGCCTTCCCTCCTCCATGGAGATCACTCCACCCCAAGGAGCTCATTTTCTAACTCTGCTCTCTCTACTTTTTGCAAGACACAACCAACCAAGAGGCTCTAAAACCTCTGGATTTCCTAGAAAGCTGTATATCATAAACCCATAAAATCATAGAACAGCTTGGGTTGGAAGGGACCTTCAAAGGTCCATCCAGTCCAACTCCCTGCAGAGCTCAGACACAAAGACACATTTCAACTCACTGCTTGGCCAAACCCCAAACCATCACCACCACTGCTAATAGGTACCACTTACCTTAGCAGCTTGAGAGGTGAAGTTGTGTGAGGAGCAAAGGGACCTGGGCACCTTTTATTTGGCTCGGAATTGCCCTGCCGGACGTGAGGTACCCCCCAGCAATTCGGGATTTACGCACTAACCCTGTACTTATTCACTGCATGGGCCTTCAGCTTGGTCAGTCTTTGCCTCGTGGCTTTTGAGCCACCCCTCAATTTGGTGTCATTATCAATTTGGTGTGTAAATTTTTTACAATTTTTTAATGTCAAGTTAATTCTTGTGGGATTCTTTAAAGGGTTTTTTTCTGCTTGTTTTGCATATGGTAATGCTGCTGCGTTGAGATGCTCCGTGGCTTGTTCAGCTGGAGAGTGCTTAATTAACATAAAAAATCCTAATTAGGATCGAGGCGCAGCAGATTCCAGAGGTCTCTGGACGTCAGTTGCTCCTTGATATGATTTTTAGGATAGAATTCCAGGAAGGGCAGTTCCATGACCCTGTGTTTCGTGTTTGAATGAAGAAATGGTGAAGCCTGATAGGGTTTCTGGTCACCAGAAGAGCAAATATAGAACAGCAACTTCTTGACATCTCACCCCTCGCTGCCTCATCCCATCCCTGCATGGGAAGACACTTGGAATGGAATCATAGAACCATGGAAGGCACCCACAAGGACCATCAAAGTCCAACTGCTGGCCCTTCACAGCCCCAACAATCCCACCACTCCCTGAGCTCAAGGCCTTGCCAATATCAGACGTTTTGGGTGCAAAGGACTGTGCAAACTCATGGTGGAAATTCAGAGTTCGGCTCAAATCGGGGTCCGTATTTTTCCAATTCCTTTTTGGCATAGTCAAATCAAACCCAAATGCAAAAAAACCCCTCTGCAAGTTTTGCATCCTGTTTATGCTCAGCATAACTCGATCTGCAAAATTCCTATTCAATTCTTTTTAAATTCTGCTTTGCCCTTGAGTAATGGCAGAGCCACCTACGGATGTGATTTCTGGAATAACTCCGTGCTCATCTCTCAGTCACCCATGGACAGCCATTAGTGCTGATGTTAATGATCACCTTGTGATTATTCATTAATGACGGACGTTAATATTTTCCACGAAGGCCTCCTGAGCATCTCGAGGGTTTCAAATTAAGCCACATCTTTATAAAAAAATTATCTCGCTGCTGTCAGAGGAAATTCACGGGACCTGTGACTGACGTGCTTGAATGTTTCGTGTCTGAGGTCACCCCAAGGAGAAGGGCTGATCCTGCTGCTGTGGGGCTGCACACCCTTGGCCACTCTCCCATCATGTCCTACAGCTTGGCTGGAGACACCCTGATCTCTGCTGAGGTGAAGGACAGAAGATCTAGGATGTGTTTTCTCATCCAGAACTAAAATCTTGGATGATTGAGAACCTAAGAGGTCATCATGAGCCTGAATTTTGACTTCTGGTGATACAAAACCTCTGTTTCCACCCCATTCTGTTGCTAAGTCCTATTTAAATTTGGCTGCATCAAAGCTTGGAGGAGCTGCTCTTCAAAGGACCATGGAGTCGCCCCTTCTCCAGGCAAGGTCTTTCCAAGGTCAACGTTCCTGCTCCCTAAAACACGGGCTTAATTGAGTTCAGCTTCATGTTAATGACCAGGTGTTGCCTCCACACATTATCGTCTAATTAGTGATTGACATTTACACCAGTGGAGAAGCTGCAACTCCTCCAACAACCATGGGGGTTTCTGAGCCTGCAGAGAAAGGCCAGGACATTCCCGCATTGGAAACGTGGGGAATCCTGAGCAGGGAGGTAAAGAAAGACATGTTGGTCAAAATGAGGCTATTTTATGTGTGAATTTCTATGGATTTGGTGTGTTGCTTCATCCAGTGAGCCAAAAAATCCCACTGTTAGAGCTGGATGGGACTATCCAAAGTGTTTAAAGCTCTGTGGGGAGCTGGGAGACCCATCAGTGCTGCTACAAAAGAGAAGATGCAAATTAGAGTCCTTAAAATATCCCAATTAAGTTTTGCCTTCGGTGAAGGGATTTACGAAGCTCCATAAAATGCCCAGAATAACAAAATTATGGATGCAGCGAAGCAATCCTTGCTGGGAAATGAGGATTAATTAATCCTGCAGTTTCCTGCAGTTCATCCTGGTTGTGGAAATGCGTTGTTATGTCATTTAACATTTATTAAGCAGAGCAGAAATGCCCCTTGGGGCTATTTAGAGTGTCAGGGAAACAGGACTTCTCCTCTTACCAAACATCTGAGGTTCTTAAAGGCTTTGGTCCTTGATGTGCCAGGTGTGAAATCTCTCCAGGGCTGGAATAGGAATATGGAAAATGGAATAGCAACAAGTTTTGGTCTTTTTTCCCATTATTCCAGTCTAAATTCCCATTCTGTCAGTCTGAACCCATCCCCTTGTCCTGTCACCCCAGTTCCTGATGAACAGCCCCTCTCCAGCTCCCCTGGAGCCCCTTCAGACCCTGGAAGGTGCTCTGAGATCTCCACACAACCTTCTCCTCTCCAGCCTGAACATTCCCACCTCTCCCAGCCTGTCTGGAGGGTCTCCAGCCCCTTCATCAACTTCGTGGCCTCCTCTGGACTCACTCCAGCTAAAGAGGAAATAAAACATTCCATGATCAGTCACAGAAGAGAAAATCAGAGTCCTGAGGCATCAGGACAAAGTCTCAGCTTGAAGACAAACCCACTGCCATGGACTCAGAGCTTCACTAACTCAACACCCACCTGCAGGGAGGAGAGGAACCAGTAGGAAAACTACTTTTTAAGGCAGCTGCCAAGGGTCCTGTGAAGATGAACCACCTCTTGGCAACCACAACAACCCACACTCGGGTGATTAATTAATTGCTCTCCGTGTCCCATTTGCAACTTTTCCTTTTCAGCCCATTCCTCTCCAATGACAATTTTCTCCATAACCTATAAATAGCTAATTCCAATTACTTACAGAACTGGTCATTTACTGGCTGTTGCAGAGCCTGGCTCATTCCAGGCTGTTTCCCACGGTGGGTGAGTCATTCCAGGGAAACCTTCTCTTATTTCACACCGGAGAAATTGTTTAATTGAGGCTATTCCAAGGCAGGTGGCAAACCCTGCAGGATTTGCTTTGTTTTGCTTCCAAATATAGCAATGGGAAAATGGGAACACTCAGTAAAAACAGGAATCCACATGTGGGGCCCCCTGGCTGTAAATCTGAACTCCCCCCAAACATAGGCTGAGCTCAGGGCAGGGATTTGTTTCCAATTAACCTGGCGTGTTCCTTCCAGCCCTGGAATCGCTGCTGGGACCTGCAGGCCTTTTCTGTGGCTTTCATGTTTCCTTGGCATTCCTCCTGCTGGAGCTGTTTCCACCAGGGATTAAAATACGGCTCCAAACCCACGGGAAAACATGGACAAGGAAAGAATTCCAGAATTGTTGAGATTACAAAAGACCTCCAAGGTCACCGAGCCCGCCCTGTGCCCCATCCCCACCTTGTCACTCAGTGCCACATCCAGGCTGTTCCTTGGACACCTCCAGGATGGGCACTCCAAACCTCCCTGGGCAGCCCCTTCCAAAGCCTCCCCACCCTTTCCAGGACCAAATTCCTCCTCCTGGCCCACCTGACCCTCCCCTGCTCCTGTCCCTGTTCCCTGGGAGCAGAGCCCGACCCCCACCTGGCTCCAACCTCCTTCCAGGGGATTTTAGAGCCAGAAGGTCCCCCCTGAGCCTCCTTTTCTCCAGGATGAACCCCCCTCCAGCTCCCTCAGGACTTCTCCACACCCTTCTCCTGCTGCTCCAGCCCCTTTCCCTTCCCTGGACACCCTCCAATCCCTCATGGTCTCTCTTGCCATGAGAACTGGGCACAGCACTCAAGGTTCGACCCAGCTTAGAGGGACAATCCCTCTCCTGCTCCTGTGGCCACACTCTTTTTGTTCCAGACCAGGTGCCATTGGTCTCATAGACCACCTGAGCCCACCTGGGCTGTCACCGGAATCCCCATGGCCTTCTGGAGCTTTCCAGCCACTCCTCTCCCAGCCTGGATCTTTCCATGGGGTTGTTGTGACCCAAATGTCACAACACTCAACATTTGGCCTCGTTGAATGAACCTGGTTGAGCCTCACCCCATTGACCTCGGCCCTTTGATCCAGCCTGTGTGACAGAGTGTTGACTAAAACCATCCAGAACTGTTAGGTTGGCTTGAAACACCATTTTTATTGTCTTGCTGGAGGGTGAAGCAGCAAAGCAGGAAGGAAACCATTCCCAGTGGAAAGTGCACGTTGCATTGACAGAAAGCGGAGAAACAGCTCAAAACTCATGAAACCAAGAGGTTCCATCCCAAAACGGTGTCACCTCTGATGGTTTTAGGAGGGTTTACTTGAAGAGAAGGCTGGAAAAAGGCTGGAAAAAGTCTGGAAAGCCACCAGCACCAGGGATGAGCTCGAGGCTTTGGGCAAGGAATGAGCTGGTGCCTCCGGAGCCAGATTCTTCTTCAATATTTGGGGTACATCGGTGGCATCTTGCAGATATTCTTGGTGTACTGGGGACAATAGGGGGCTGGGGGGCAATAACGCTGCATGGGGGGGCAGCAGGGCTGCACGGGGGGGCAATAACGCTGCACAGGGGGGCAGCAGGGTGTCACGTAGGTGAACTTCTGCACGGGCTGCCTCTGGATGGTGTAGTGGCAGGAGTGGGATCCGTGGCAGGAAGAGCTGGATCCGTGGCAGGAAGAGCTGGATCCGTGGCAGGAGGACTCGTAGTCGTGGCAGGACCCCCGGGAGCACATCTTTTGGGATGTGGGCAGAGCTGTGAGGGGCAAGAGATCAGCGTGGTGAGAGGAGGCCCAGAGTCACTTCTTCTAGTCCCCCTGATTTTTCTTTTTAATAATATTTTTCTGGAGATCTCCAGTCTCGAGTCTACAGGCTTTCTCTTTGCTTTTTTCCTGACTAACCCTCAATCCCTCTGGATCTGCTGGGCATACTCTGGGAATTGCTGTGTGAAATCAGGTCCCTAAAAGCCAACTGGAGCCTCATGAACCCATTCCAACCCCACCTCTCCCCACCTCAGAGCTTGTATCACCCAAAGATCCCTCCAACTGCCTTCTCTGCACCTTCCTGGTGCTCCCCATCCTCCCATCTGCCATTCCCTCACCCTCAGGAAGGAATTTATCCAAGTCCCAGCTCGCAGGAGGTCCATAAAAACCTCTCATGGGCGTTTCTTCTCTCTCAGCAAGAACAGGCAGAGTAAAACTGGTCTTACCTTCTTCAGGTGCAGCGAGAAGTTTCTGGAATCGAAGGCGAGTGGCTGAGGAGGACTGGGCTGAGCGACCTTTTATACCCTCCACAGGTTATCTGGGCTATGAGACACCTCTGTGCAATGACACTTTAATTATTTCCGCTCTCAGTCCCTATTTTTAGTGTCTCCTCTCTGACACGCCACGTTCTGTCCCGTAGGTAATTCCTAACGCAGGGATTTTGGGAGGCATTTCTCTCCCATTTCCTGGAGACTGACACTAATCTGATGGGCGTTAATTAGCTGTCCAATGGATAACTGGGATTGCACCATCCGTGACAGAGAGGTCCCAGAAATGCTGACTCCTGGGGGAGGTCTCCAGGTGACAGCTCAGGGTTTTAATTTGTGCTGTTGGATGCCAAGAGGAAATGGGATTAGGAGCTGCAACTCTTGGGCATGGCACAAAGCTGGAAAATCCGGCGGGATCTCCTGGGTTCCCCGGTGTGGCAAAAAAAGGAAAATGTTTCTGGTTCTTCACGTGTTCCTTGGCTTGGGATGAGCCCATCGGGTTGTTCCACGTGACTCAAAGGTACTTGAGATCAGGAAAAAACAGCTGATGATGAGCCCTGTATGAGTATATTAAGTTTTCCCATCCCTTGGTTTCCCTTCACTGATTTTTAATGCTTTTTTTCCACCTGATCTCACCTGCAGAGATGTGTGGAAAGCAAAGGATTCAGAGAAAAAGAGCTGCAGTTTGAGCAAATATTGGGTTCTGGCACTGGAGGTGAAAGTGTGGCCACCAAAGCTGGATTTACCACCCTGTTTGACTCAGACTTCGAAGGGGAAGAAAATGAAACTCATCAACTTGGGAAAATTAGAGCAATTTATTGACCAGTGAGGAGAAGATCCTCCCAAAGTGTGGGTGTCCTCCAGCTTTTCTTCGGGCCAGAGGCCACATAATTGCCTGTGGTGAGTTTTGTGTAACAAGGGAGGATTGGCCCAATTCCTCAGGGACATTTCGTGACTCAGTTGTGGGTCCCAAACCAAGAGCTGCATTTGGCAAAGTCAGGGCTGGTGTGACAGTTCTTTCCTCCAGGCTTTGTCCTGGAGCATCACACTGATGTTCCTCCAAGATCCTTCTGCCTCTTCAACAACCTTCCAAAAATGGGGTGTTGTTGGTTACAGCCACTTAAAAAGTATCTCTGAACTTTCCAAATTCAGGTCCTGCTGAGGAAAATGTGATCTCTAAAGATTTCTCATCATCCACTGCCCACAGATCCTTCAGGGGACTTTGTAGCTTCTCTTTTCAGAGCCTCAGACGGGCTGAGATATTTGAAAATATTTCTGTGCCCAAGGTCTGAAATTGGGCTTGGAGGAAATTATTGCATGTTGAGAAAGAGCAACTGTGACCTACTTAATCCCCTTTTATTTAATGAGCCATCTCAGGATCCCAGGACAATTTGGGTTGGGAAAGACCTTCAAGGATCATCCAGTCCACCCTGTGCTCCATCCAGTTGTTCCTTGGACACCTCCAGGGCTGGGCACTCCAAACCTCCCTGGGCAGCCCCTTCCAAAGCCTCCCCACCCTTTCCAGGACCAAATTCCTCCTCCTGGCCCCCCTGACCCTCCCCTGGTCCTGTCCCTGTTCCCTGGGAGCAAATCCCAACTCCCACCTGGCTCCAACCCCCTTCCAGGGAATTCCAGAGCCAGAAGGTCCCCCCTGAGCCTCCTTTATCCAGGATGAGCCCCCCCAGCTCCCTTGGGACTTCTCCAGACCCTTTTCATCCTGCTCCAGCCCCTCAATGTCTCTCTGGCCATGAGGAGCCCAGACCTGGACACAGCACTTCATGTTCCCTCCCCAGTGCCCAGCACAGAGGGACAATCCTTGCCCTGCTCAGACAGGGTTGGATTCCTGGTCAGAAAGTTGGATCACTGGGTTCTACCTCTGCTTCTCCCTTGATGTGAGAACATGAGTGTTCTCATCCCTGTCACTGCCATGATCCACCCATTTTTGGGAATCCTGGGGACTGTAACATACCCTGGGGACAGGTCCAGGAGCACTAAATGGCACAACTACACGAGGTAAACACAGCAGCACAACCACTCAGGGTTAATTTGAGCAATTACACACCAATAATTAGCAGACTCAGCTCCTGCCAGCACCAGAAATTACTTCAGGAATAAATTCTCCATCTTCTGGAAACTGCACAACCCTCCCAGCACTCAAAACAGGGAGTGGGGGAAGGTGGAAAGAGAAAATTCAGTTTCACCTCAGTGAAACCAACCTAGCTACAAAACTGGAAGATCAAGGTGGTTAATTTACTTTTTATTCATGAGTGAAGCTGATTAGTTTGAGAAATGTTACCAGGACAACAAAACAAAGAGTCAGCACGACCACAAATGCTGAGCCAGGGCCATTCCCAAGGGGAGCAGAGTTGGGATGGGCTTTGCACTCTTCCTGTTTCCAAGAGCACCTCATTCCCAGAGCCAATCCTGGCTCTTCCAAGCAATTCTTTCAGGAGCTAAAGGGTGCCAGAGGCACCTCTGAGGCAGTTTCCAAAGTGCTCTGTGGTAACCAGGACTTGGCAGAACCGCCCTATCCCTTCTGGAAAACATTTGCCTTAGGACAACAGGACAGAAAACTTCACATCAGCTGGTCTAGAAACAAGGAGAAGTTCCTACTATTTGGAAGCAGAGTCTCACCACAGCAATCCTGGGTGGGAAGAGCAGGTGGGACAGCACAGACAAGGCTATGAGGAAGAGATTAGGCTGGGAGTTGGGATGGGGGGATGGAATTTGCCCTCAGACTCCAGGACAGGCATGTCCTAGCGGAACTGCAGGGGGCTGATGCGCAGCCCGATGACGTCCTTGCCGATCTCTGTCACCTGAGGGATGAAAGAGAAGATTAATGGTCAAAAGCAACTCAAAAAGCCAACAGGGTGTGGAGAGTTTGGAGCTTCAGGTGTCCTGGAGAACAAAATTCCAGTTGGGGGTGGAAGGGATCTTTGGAGATGATCCACTTCAACCCTCCTGCCAAGGCTGGGTCAACCCAGAGCAGGTGACACAGGGACATGCCCAGGTGGGGTTGGAATGTCCCCAGAGAGGGAGACTCCACACCCTCCCTGGGCTGCTGTTCCAGGGCTCTGCCACCTCCATGGAAAGATGTCATTTAGTTTATGGCCATCACTCCTCACTGGGCAGAGTCTGGGACTACCCTGACCCACCTTGGAGTGACTTGTATGGACTGATGAAAACCCCTCTCAGGTGAGGTGTTTGTAGGGATATTTGAGAGATTTTTAAGGATTGATGAGATCCCCTCTCAGTGTTTTCTCCAGGCCCAGCTCCCCCAGTCTCTCCTCAAAAGGGAGATGCTCCAGACCCCAAACCAACTCTGAACACACACGGCCAATCACGGCAAGGTCATCCCTGAATTCAAGGCAGCATTTCCACCTCACGGTCCTCACAACCCCCAAACTCTTCCACCTCACACACCAAGACCTTTGACACGACACAACAACGCCACACCAGTTTAGGAGGACGTGGGAGGAGCTGTGGAAGGGAATTCCAAAGGGAAACACCACAGGGTGGAGATGCCCTCACCGTAGTGACACGGCAGATCTGCCCGTGGAACTCGGGGCAGTAACAGGCCCCGCTGAGAGGACACTTCTCCACGGGTTTCCCACGGTAGATGGGCTTGTAGGAGGCAGCACAGATGTCAAAGGGGTTGTGCATGTCATAGTTGAGCTGGTAGGTGTCCGTGGGGTTCTTCTCACACGCCGACAAGATCTTGCGAGTCTGCAAAACGCAACCACATTGAGCGGGGGAGCACAAAGAGACCCCAAAGAAGGTCTGTCCCACCAGGTGTTTCCACCTGAGCACCTCCCAGATGTACCTGCTGGGCCACCTCGGGCTTGGGGCCGAGCTCCAGCAGCCGCCGGGCGAAAGTGGCCGCTGTCTTGAAGTTCTTGAGTTTGAAGAAGAGGTTGAGGGCGGTTCGCAGCACGAGGATCATGTGCACGGGCTGCAGGTTGGAGTGGGTGAAGTAGGCAGCCATCTGCATGAGGGAGGAGGGAAAACAGGGATGTGATCACTGCCAGGTGTGGGAATCACTGGAAGGGGCACAAGGAACTCATCCCTCCTTGTTTTACCCAGCCCTCCCAGGGAAGGAGGGAAAACAGGGATATGATCACTGCCAGGTATGGGAATCCCTGGAAGGGGCACAAGGAACTCATCCCTCCTTGCTTTAAAGGTGGAAAGGGCAGAATTCCACATTTCTGATCCCTTTTTAAAACCATTGTGAGGACACACCCCCAAAGAGATGGGATTCTGTACCTCACAAATCCGCTTCTGTTGCTCCAGGGTCTCCTTGGGCAGCTTCTTCCGCTCGATCTCCATGGAGAGCCCCACGATGTATTCCCGGCAAATGGCAATGAGCTGCTGGGCCTTTGGGAGAGGGACAGGGTCAGGCCTGGCCTCCTGCCCCATGGACACATGGACAGGAGTCTGGCCCTCACCTCAGCAATCTCCTGCTTGTTGTCCACCACCAGCAAGGGCACGCTGAGCAGGATGGAGCGGAACTTCTCCACGGCCTCCTCAAACTTGCCGGCGGTGGTGAGTTGGTAGCAGAGCTGCAGGCGCTGGATCAGGTCGTTGAGCTTCAGCCCCACGGCAGGGAGGGCATTTTTCACACCAGCTTCTTTCCTGGGGACACCAGAGAGGGGTTGGGGACACAACGGGATCACTGTGAGGCCAAGCAGGAACACGACGACTGTGATTCATCAGTTTTCAGAGAATCATTGAGGTTGGAAAAGATGTCCAAGACCATCGAGTCCAATCTGTGCTCCATCCCCACCTTGTCACCCTCCAGAGATGGGGACAGCCCCTTCCAAAGCCTCCCCACCCTTTCCAGGACCAAATTCCTCCTCCTGGCCCACCTGACCCTCCCCTGCTCCTGTCCCTGTTCCCTGGGAGTAGAGCCTGACCCCCACCTGGCTCCAACCTCCTGCCAGGGCATTTTAGAGCCAGAAGGTCCCCCCTGAGCCTCTTTTTCTCCAGGATGGGCCCCCCCAGCTCCCTCAGGACTTCTCCACACCCTTCTCCTGCTGCTCCAGCTCTGTTCCCTTCTCTGGACACCCTCCAGACCCTCATTGTCAGTCTGGCCATGAGGGCCCCACACCTGGACACAGCACTTGAAGCAAACTGGTGACCTGGTTTTGACCTGGTTTTCTCTGGCATTAGCTCAGCACTAAAAACATCTTCTTGGTGGCTTCCATAACTCTGCCACCCACAGTCCCCAGCTCTCTGTGTTTAGTGCAGCCTGAGAAGTCTGGACATCACCCTTGAGGTGTCCAAGGAATTCCTGGATGTGGCACTGGGTGCTCTGGGCTGGGTGACAAGGTGGGGATGGGGCACAGGTTGGACTCGATGGTCCTGGACATCTTTTCCAACCTCACCAACCTTGGGATTTCTCTACAGTGGCTTCCAGGCACCTCTGGAAGAACAAACCTATGGCTCCAACTGCCCAGGGGGTTGGGAGGTACCTGGCACAAGGGCCAGGGCACAGAGGAGCTGCCCAGTGCTCACCAGTTGCGGTGTGGGAATCCATACATGGCTGGAAGGCTCGGCAGGGCCTGGTAGGTTGTACGGCCACGGGCAAAGGTCTGCAGGAACAGCTGCTTGTAGGGCCCAAAGTTTGTCACTCCCACCTGGTCATGGAGGAGCTGAAAGGGGACACGTGGATCTGCTGAGTAAAAGCTGGCACAGACACCTCTGAGGCTTTCCCACAGCTTGTTTTGTACCCAGAGAAAACGAAGCACAAAACGATGCCCAGAGGGACACAAAGTGAAGGTTCAGATGGATCAGAGAGAAAAATTCATGGGGAGAGGGGACAATTTATCCCTAGAAAGTCCATGGGAAACTTACTCTCATTGCTGTCTCAAAGGAGCCTGCCAGGATGTGGTCAACAGGAAGCTGGGAATTGTTGCACCACACCTACAAGAAGGGAAAAGGGAAGCACATGGAGGAGGATTTGGGACCTGCCCTCACCACCCCTCAAAGTTCCCTTAACAAAGTTCTCGTGTTGTGCTCACAAAGACTGAACCCAAAAAAAAAAAAGAAGCACCAAAGTAGAAAAGTTCCTGAGAAAGACAAATCCCAGACCTGATTTGGCATTACCTGAGCTGGGCTGGTGCCCTTGGTGGGAGGCACAAAGAATCCATCCTCTGCTGCTCCTGCTGGACCAGCAGGAACATCCTGGGGGAGCACACAGAGCAGGATTAGTGGGGCAGTTTCGAGCACCCAGATGAAATCAGAGCTGTGAGGACCAAGCCTGAAGAAGCCCAGAACATCCTTCCCCCACCTCCATCACCAGCTGTCTCTACCTTCCCAAGGAACTACCAAGGAGCCTCCTACCAGTTCAGGGGGAAGATCCAAATCTTCTTCCACTTCCCATCCACCTCCTTCTTCCTGTCCTTTCCCCAGACCTTCCTCTCCAAAGCCTTCTCCAGCATCCACAAAACCATCTGCAAGGAGGGGGAACTGTCAGAGCCCTGACACAGGCACACCCTTCCATGGTGCAACAAAACTCTTGGGTCCACCCACCTTCATCCAGCTGCAGCTCTGCATCTTCTCCCCAGCCCTCGGTGCCCACAGTGTCGATATCAATGTCAGCAGCCAAAGCACCTCCTTTGCCTAAAAAAGAGGGCAGGAGCCTCCATTAACTCATCTCTCAGGTGTTAAGAATTCCATGAGGGCAACACTCTCCCATCCAACAGTCCAGTCCATTTTGTGCTAAAACACCAAAGATTTCACAGAATCCCAGAATCACTTGGGTTGGGAAAGACCTCCAAGGTCACTGAGTCCACCCTGTGCCCCACCCTGTCACTCAGTGCCACATCCAGTCATTCCTTGAACACCTCCAAGGGTGGGAACTCCAAACCTCCCTGGGCAGCCCCTTCCAAAGCCTCATCACCCTTTCTAGGACCAAATTCCATCTCCTGGCCCCCCTGACCCTGCCCTGCTCCTGTCCCTGTTCCCTGGGAGCAAATCCCGACCCCCACCTGGCTCCAACCTCCTGCCAGGGCATTTTAGAACCAGAAGGTGCCCCCTGAGCCTCCTTTTCCCCAGGATGAGCCCTCCCAGCTCCCTCAGGACTTCTCCACCCCCTTCTCCTGCTGCTCCAGCCCCTTCCCCAGCTCTGTTCCCTTCTCTGAACATGCCCCAGCTGAGATTTGCCAAGGATGGTACAAAAATGCCAGGCTGGATTCCAACCTCCATGGGTAACACACAACAAAGCCAAGCCAGGAATCTCCACTCTGCCCATGCCACCTTCCTGCAGCTCTCCAAGGATGAAGCCCTACCTTTGCTAGCAATTGTTCCCTCAAAGAAGCCCTTGGAGACAGTCAGCAGTGGCCAGTTGGTGTCTAAAGGCATGACTGGAGCAGGAGGCTGGAGCAGCTTCGCGTTGGGATCGATGTCTGGAACCTGAGTAGGAAACAGTTCAAGTCACATAAGGAAAACCCCATTCTTTGACCTGAGGTGGAGATGGTTCCTCCCTCCCTGAAAGGAGCTGCCCAGCATGTCCCTCTGCCACCAGATGCCACCATTCCCAAGCTCCAGAGCTCTCCAGGAGCATTTCTCAGGTCACGAACCGTTTCTTTTTCAGGATCAAAGGTTTCCTTCAGGCTCTCAGCTTCCTCATCCAGCCCATGAGTTGCAGCTGTGAGATAGGCCAGGGACTCTGCAATTAGACACAAGGAATCATTTAGGTTGGAAAAGACCTCTAAGATCATCGAGTCCAACCTTTGACTCCTTTGATCACCACCCTGGAAAGAACATGAGTTCATGTTCTCCATCATCCAGAGAAAGGAAACATCCTACACCAGCACCCACAACCACACAGGGGGATCAGCAGGACATCAAGGTGTGGAATCACACCTCTAAGGTGTCCCTCGATTTAGAAGTGATCACTGGAATAAGGTCTACAGTTGATTCAGGTCTTCCAGATGCTTCTCCAACCCTTCTGCTCATCCAACTCGATACCTCAGGTAAGGGATTGTGCTGATCTGCCTCCAAAAATCATTGCTCATCCCAAAAGCTCCTCCCCAGCTTCACCCCAGCTCAAAGGGACAGGCTTCAGCCTGGTGTTACTCACTTTGCCCACAGTTCTTCAGAATCCTCACTCTCTCTGCCACGTCCCCCAGGTACAAGGCATTCTGGTAGTGCCCACTCATGTCCTTACGGATCTCAGCTAAACCAAGAGGAAAAAGTCACAATAACTTGGCTGCTCTTCACTTCCACTGTGATTCCATCATGGAATGACACTCAGCTCCTCGGATCTCCCTTCCCACCACCCTGGCACTCACCTATCTTCATCATCTTCCGAAGCTTCTCCAGGTTGCCCGTGATGAGGTAGAGGAAGGAGAGCCTGTCGAAGTTCTTGGTGCGCTGGTAGCACATCTCCACGATCTGGTGGTTCCCCTGCAGCAAGGCCACTTCCCCCAGCTTCTCCCAGCAGTTCTTGTCATCCAGAGCTTTGGCTGCTTCCAGAGCAATCTAAGAAGAGAACTGACACCGTTACCAAGGCCTGGCATACAGGAGTTTTCTCTGAAGGCCTCCACCTCCTCCTCAATTTCTTCCTCCCCACACTCCTCCTCCTCCCTGCAGACTGAGGTCTGGAAGTGACAGCCCACAGGACGTGCCTTTCCCTCAGCACCACCAACCACCTCACCTCAATGTTGCCACACTCCAGGGCGAGGCTGAAACGGGTCTTCTCATCCTTGACGAAGTGCAGGGCCACCTCTGGGTAGCCCTTCTTCTGCAGGTAGGCAATGATGGACTGGCCCACGAGCTTGGCGTTCCTCACCATGTGCAGCACCTGCCAAGGAACGGCCCCGTGAGCAACTTCCCTTTCTCCTCAGGTTTGATGGTTTTCCCCACTAGGATAGGGACACTGATGGGTTTATCATGTCCACATGGCTCATTGTGCACAGGGACACCAGTGACATGTGTCTCCAAGGTGAAAGAAACCACTGGTGTCCTTCAGGGGTCAGTGCTGGGACTGATATGGAAAGTGGGATCAAGGAACCCTCAGCAAGTTCAGAGGACACTGAGCTTTGTGGTGGGATCACACACTGGAGGGAAGGGATGGGTCCACAGGGACCTGGAGAGGCTTCACAGGTGGAGAGGAGACCCCACCTGGAATAATGCAACCACTTCTGGTGCCCTCAACAAAACAAGGGCATACAACTGTTGGAGCAAGTCCAGAGGGGGCCACAAAGCCGAAAATGGGACTGAAACCCCTCCCCTACAGAGACAGGCTGGGAGAGCTGGGAATGTTCAGCCCGGAGAAGAGAAGGTTGTGTGGAGACCTCAGAGCACCTTCCAGGACCTGAAGGGGCTCCAGGAAAGCTGGAGAGGGGCTGTTCATCAGGAACTGGGGTGACAGGACAAGGGGGATGGGTTCAGACTGACAGAATGGGAATTTGGGTTGGATATTCTGAAGGAATTCCTCCCTGTGAGGGTGGGAAGGCCCTGCCACAGGTTGCCCAGAGAAGCTCTGGCTGCCCCATCCCTGGAAGTGTCCAAGGTTGGACAGGGCTTGGAGCAACCTGGGATGGTGGAAGATGTCCCTGCCCATGGCAGGGGGTGGAGCTGGCTGATCTTCAAGCTCCCTTCCAACCCAACCCTTCCATGATCCCACGAACCCGTGTCTCCTCACCTCATCATACTTCCTGTTGATCAAGGCCAGCTTGAACTTGAACTCGGTGGGGTCGATGGTGAGCACCCGGGGGCGGCACTCCCTGTCCAGGCAGTACACGTTGTTGCCCTTCACGCGCGTCACGTAGATGGGCAGGTCCAGGGTGCGGATAATGCCGTGGTCCCTGTGCCAACACACAGCGCCCACGTGACACCCCTGCCAACCCAACACGTCTGCAGGGCCGCAATGGCCATGTCAAAGCAGGCCCAGCCCTCTGTGTGGGGTGGTTTGGCCCGTGGCAGAGGGGTCAGTGGGGCGCAGGGCCCGGCACCCACCCCGTGGTCACGGCGTATTTGATGTGGTTGCTGGTGGTGTAGATGAAAACGCCGCTCTCGTCCCACGCCCCGCTCTTGACACGGATGTTCTCGTGGATGTTGCACAGCGATTCCAGCTTCCTGTTGCAGATCATGATGGCTGGAGAGGGAAGGAAAGCAAAGTCAGGCTGGGCAACCCTCTCCTGTCAAACAGTTTAATTGTAGAGTGGTTTGGGTTGGAAGGGAATTTAAAGGTCATCTTGTTCCAACCCTCTGCCATGGGCAGGGACATCTTCCACCATCCCAGGTTGCTCCAAGCCCTGTCCAACCTGGCCTTGGACAACTTCCAGGGATGGGGCAGCCACAGCTTCTCTGGGTAACCTGTGCCAGGGCCTCTCCACCCTCACAGGGAGGAATTCCTTCCCAATATCCCACCTAAATTCCCATTCCTTCAGTCTGAACCCATCCCCCTTGTCCTGTCACCCCAGTTCCTGATGAACAGCCCC
>JAWMRC010000069.1:3634913-3649041 GCA_035584755.1 Thripadectes ignobilis
CTTTGGAAGGGGCTGCCCAGGGAGGTTTGGAGTGCCCAGCCCTGGAGGTGTCCAAGGAAGGACTGGAGGTGGCACTGGGTGACAAGGTGGGGATGGGGCACAGGGTGGGCTCGGTGACCTTGGAGGGCTTTTCCAACCTCAGTGATTTTGGGATTCTGGGATTTCCTCTAAACAGTTTGACTCTTGATGGGATCTTCAAAGAAGGGAGAGTTTCCCCCCCATCCAAGGATCTGCCCAACCCCATTTAGCAAGCTCAGAAGGAACATTAAGCATGACCTGGTCCTTCCTCTGCCCATATCCTCTTGTTTATGGTGAGTAGGCATAGCCAGAATTCCTAGATGGAGTTTCCCTGTGAACACCAGCCATGTACAGATCCCAAAGCCTTCCAAACGTGCCTGTGAGGGTCTGAGGCTCAGAGCCAAGGGCTGTGATTAAGGAATTAAGGACAGATGCTGATCTGCACCTTCAGCCCCAGACACATTTTGAAATGCAGCACCTGGATTTGTCTGGCAGATTCCCAAGGTGTGGGGACTGGATTGGTGAGCCATCGTGGATATTGGAGTGTGAAAGGACTCCTGTTAATCAGTTTAATCCCAGAATATTCTGAGTTGGAAGGGACCCACAAGGATGCTCTTAAAAGAATGGATGATCAAAGTGCCAAAGGCAAGGAAAACCAGTGGAAAAACACCAGGACGCAGCACATTTTTATGAGCTTTAGGTTTTAATATCACACTTTGGCTACCGGAGACACAAGCAGGAACTCAGGAGGTTTGCGAGGAGCCGAATCGCATTTCCGCCACTCTAATGCCACTTTGGGTTCTCAGGAGTGCAGGAGGGGAGGGGCAGGGGCTCCCCAAGCTCAGGGCTGCACCTTGCAGGGGGAAAGGGGAGCGGAGCAGCCCCGGGGTGTGCGTTGAGCTTCGTCTTCTCCTCATCCCTTCACTTCTGCTGCTGTGGTGGCCACTGCACCGGCTGCTTGATCTGCTGCTGCTGCTGGCAGGGCACGGGGGCCACGGGCACCTGCCCTGGCCCTTGGGCCACGGGGCACTGTGGGGTGAGGACCACCACGGGCGTCGCGTCCTGCGCGGCGTTCACCTCGTGGCACACGAGCCCCTCGGAGCCGTGGCAGGACCTCTCTCCGTCGTGGCAGGAGGAGCCCCCGCTGTGGCAGGAGCTCTCGGTGCTGTGGCAGCCTCTGTTCTCACGGGAGCACATTTTGAGTCGGGCTGGGCTGGTGGGGAAAACCCTGGGAAGGAGAGAGGTTTGTTGTTAGAGGAGGGAAGTGTTTGCCCCGCTCTGCTTTGGGGTCAGATTTGCACACTTTGTTTCTGAGCCAGTGGGATTTGCCTTCCTGCCCATTCTGTTTGCCCAACCTGGGGCTTCATTCCAGTGCTGGATCAGCCTGGACCATCTGAACAGCCCCAGGAGACCCCACAGCAGTCCTGAATCCCATTTTTGCTGGGCTCCATGAGCTGTTTCCTTCCTCTCCCTTGAGCTGCTTCCCTGCTCTCCCTTGAGCCATTTCTCTTCCTTGAGCTGTTTCCTTCCTCTCCTTTGAGCTGCTGCTTTCCACTCCCTTGAGCCATATTCCTGCTCTTCTTTAAGCCATTTCCTTCCTCTCCCTTGAGCTGTTTCCCTGTTTTCCATGAGCTGTTTCCCTGTTTCCCTTGAGCTGTTTCCCTGCTCTTCCTTGTGCCATTTCCCTGCTCTTCCTTGAGCCATTTCCCTGCTCTGCTGTATCCTGGGATGGTCTCAGGGCTGCATAACGGAGGATCCAATGCTCTGTGGAATTCCAGGATATCCCACACCACCAAGAGGCATTTTGGCAAGGATTCCAACATTTTGCAGCCTAGAGGAGCCCTGGCACAGCTGGTGAATTTACAGCCAGGGCTGGCAGAAGAGTGCAAGGAGAACACCTTTCCAAAACCAGTTGCCCAAAATAAAGACCCTCCTGTGCCTTCCTCCCTCCTCGTGTCCTCTGTCCCTCCATCCCCTGAGGGTCTGTGGCTGGACAGTGCCCAGTTTCCTGGGGAAAACCCTCTGGGCACACCTAAAACCCCTTCTGAGGATTTCTGGGATTCCAAGGAAGCAAAAAGGCATCCAGGACGTGGCTGAGCTGAAAGCTGCTCATGCTGCTCCTTCTCCTCCCATTTAAATCCACTTCCTCTGTTCCTTCCTAAATTTCCTCAAGGACAACTTAATACCTTCAGTTTAAGGAGATTAGTACAGGAGTCAGTCTAATAAATGCAACTAAAATTCCCAGCTTAAACTCCAGGTTTCTTATGAAAGACCTGTCTCCCATTCATTCCCAAATCCCATTATTTACTTTTCTCCATTTCCAGTTTGCCCTTTGGAAATTAGGAAGTGATCCAAATGTATCTACAGGTGATAAGAAAAATAAATTTGGCTTCTCAGCATAGGAAGTCCTAATTTCTGAGAGCACAAAACAACCCCCAGCCACTGAGCCAAGGATTTGGCTTTCACTAACCCCAGCCATTGCCAGCAGACGAGTCTTCCTAAGAGCAAAGCTCAGCTCAGCCCAGCAAATTTTAATCAGAATTTAAAATTAGCAGTCGAGTAGCAACTTACCTTGGCTGTGAAGGCTCTGGAGAAGGAGTGGAGCTGAGTGAATGAACTGCTCTCCCATCCAAGGACTTTTATACACTTCCCAACTCTCTTCCTGAAAATGCAATAACCCCCTGGGGAAAGATGACCAAGGTATTTACAAAACAGCCCCACCCCTAATTACCCACCACCTTCAAAAGCTTATTCAACCCGATTTCTGTGATTGACTTGTCATGCAGCAGATTGTCTTCCTCGTCTTACACAGCTTTTAATTGCCACCCTGGCCCTTGCAGGTTGTAATGCCCCACGAGTGAAAACCCTGTGGGTGGGTCCACTGTCTCACCGTCATGTCACGATGAGTTTTATGTTGCAAAACGGGTGGCAAAGGTGGTGCATTTTTTGGGCTCCGTATCCTCCCGAAACCTCTCACCTGGAGTCTGGCAGGAAGGAGAGGTCATGCTGACCAGTCCCCTCTGGGTGGTTTTGGCAGGATCAGGCTCTTGGACAGTGGAGAAGAAGCACCACTTTTGGGTGCAATAAAAAATGGCAAGTTTTAGAAAGTCCTCATTGCACGCCCTCCAAATTCATCTTGAAGGTTGTCTTTTAAGACACCAGAAGCTCAGCAGCTGAGGGTCCCTCTTGATCTCCTCACTCTGACAGGGTCATTTCCCAGAGTAATAAAACCAGCATAAGGGATTCTGTGGAATTTCTCAGAGCTGTGAGTGGGGAATGACCTGGCAAAGCTCAGGCCACTTTTGGAAGTCTTGGTTTACACCTGGGAACCCCCGAAAATTGTAACGTGGCTTCCTCAGCATGAGGAAGGAAACTTAGCATGAAGAACATGAGAAGAACTCAATGTGAGGAAGAACTTCCTTCCATGGAGGTGGCAGAGCCCTGGAGAAGCTGTCCAGGGAGGGTGTGGAGTCTCTCTCCTTGGGGACATTCCAAACCCACCTGGGCATGTCCCTTTGTCACTCTGCCTGGGCAGGAGGATTGGACTGGGGGATCTCCACTTCCAACCCCAGCTACTCCAGGATTCTGGGATATTCTGGGATTCTGGGATTCTCCACCTGTGCTCACCTACTTCACATCCCTTCTATGGCCATTTCCCTCTTGCTGACACAACTACCACCAATTACCCCCTCTGACATTTTTCCTGGCCAAACCCAAGAAGCCCCAAACCGGATTTCTCTCTGAAAAACCCCTCTTTCTGTCCCATTTTAATCATTTATTTTAGTTACTTGATGGGAAATACGTGCCTACTAAAGGCGCTCGTGCAAACGTTGCACCCATGAGTAAGCTGTGAGTAAAACGCTAGTTGGGAGCCCACGTAGCTGAGCTCACCATGAACCCTGAGCTCACCCAGCTCTTCCCTGGGGCAGGGTGGGTGCAGAGCAGCTCTTGCCACCCCGGGGCACTCTCCTGGCACTGGTGAAACCATCCATGCAACGGCGCCGGTTCCCCCTTTTCCCTCCCGCCAACACCTTGCCCTGGAATTCCAGCAGGAATCACGGTGTTCCCACTCATTTTGGGGCTGAGCTCCCTCCTGGGAACCACAGGGTTTTGTTGGGCAGGGGCGACTAAAGCCAAAGGGTGGCTCCCACTAAAACAATTCCTGGAGTTTCTCTCCAGAGGCGCCAGTTGGAGACTTTCATCCAGAAGCCAACGCCGTGTTTACCAACAGTTCCAAAAGAGGGGCCACGGCTCTGGCGAGCACGGACACGCTCGGGGATGAGAGTCCTTTGTTATCAGAGTCGGGCAGGATGAGCATGACTCGTTCCTGCCCTGTTGCACAACAGGCTGGAAGGGAATTTGGCTGTGCCAACGTGTAAAACCCAGCCTGAGCCTCCTCCCAGCCTCGTGCTGCTGTGGAAAAGGGTGGTGGGATGCAGCTCCAGGTCTTTAAGCTCTGGATGTAAGACCATCCTCTTTTCCCCGGGGCTATTAAGCTATTAATTAAGGTTGGACTTGATGATCTCGGAGGTTTCTTCCAATCCAGCTGATTTTATGATTCTACTATTCTATGATTCTATGATTCTATGATTCTATGATTTTATGATTCTATGATTCTATGATTCTATCACTTCAACTTGTGGAGTGCTCATGGTAGAAGCCTCCAAGAACCAGCCAGGAGGGACAGGGAATAAGAAATGGATTTGAAAGTTCTCTTTTCTTTGTTTTCTGGAGGGATTGGAATTTTGGGTGGTTTTGGGGCAGTAAGTGGAACAGACAAGGAGTATTTGAAGCCTCTAGAGTTGGTTTCATGGAATTTGTTGGAGCTTCAGGAGTTCTTTTACTGCTTTTGGTGCCCTCAGATGAATTAGGGTAAATCACAGGAATAAGTAAGGAAGTGGGAGGTTTTAGAAATACAAGTAGATGCAAATAAATGATAACGTTGCCTAATTTTAGAATGGAGTTTAATCTGGCTGGTGACAAAATCTTGTGTAATGTTCTTACAACAGTTTCCAACATGGAGGATCCCTGTTGTGGCACCAAACGTGGTTTTCAAGCTCAGAGGATTTGAGTCTTTGGTGTTTTCCAAATATCAGGGCAAAGTTTTCTGGACTTTTATTGTGCTGAAAGGGTCAAAATCCCCTCAGGGGAGTGAAAGCAGAACAGTAAAAAATCACCAGAGTGATTTTATGTCTCACTTTTAAATGGGCACAGAACTATGGGTGGTTTTTTACCTCTGCAACAAACATTTGGATGAGTCAAACAACCCCAGAGAAGAGTCCTGGAAGATGAAATGCTGGACAACCACCACAGCACTGGATGTTCAACCTCCCCAGCACAGAGGAACCATCTCCTCCTAACCTGTGCCTAATTTAGGGCCTGATTCTATCAAAAAATGTCGTGAAGGAGGTTGTGGAGCAGAAGCCAACGAGCTTGTTTGAGTTGCCTCATGCACGAGGGTTGACGTGCCCTGGGTTGCGCCATCCCCTGCAATTCCCTGGGACAGGAGCCTGGCGTGGAATTGTTTCCAAGTAAACAACCTTTCACTCCCAAGGTCACGCTGTAAATAATAATCAGCCGGAAAACCCCCAGGAGTTTTGGAATGTCTCCTTAATTTAGCTCGTGGAGCGTCCATGTGGGGAGGGTCTTGGCCAGGCATGGTGTTTCCATTGGGTGGGGGCAGCTGTGACTTCAGCAAGAGGCAAATTAACAGAATTCCAGAATCCTGGAATAGCTGGGGTTGGAAGGGACCTCTGGAGATCCCCCAGTCCAAGGAAGGGTCTCCCAGAGCTGGTGACACAGGGACACATCCAGGTGGGGTTGGAATGTCCCCAGAGAGGAGACTCCACACCCTCCATGGAAAGAAGTTCTTCAACATATTGAGGTGGAACTTCTTGTTGTTTATTTTATGGCCATCACTGCTTGTCCTGGCTCTGGACATCACTGAAAAGTCTGTCACCATCCCCATTGCACCTGAACCTTCTCTTGCCATTGAGAACCTTGTATTCTAATTCTGTTAAAACCAACATTAAATTTAAGTGTGGTTCTAAAATAAATATAAAAAAGTGCTGTGAGAAACACTTTGTGTTGTGGACATTCCTCAAGGATCCCTTTACATTTTGGGTGAAAGAGCCCGAAATGAGAGAAATCATTCAGATCTTAAAACCACCCATAGACTCTGGAGTTTTATTTTCCAACCCATGATCCAAAGGAGACAGAGAGAAGACTCTTTTCCTGTCACCAACCACAAATCCCTTTTCCCAGAAGCCTCATTATCAGCACAACCCCATTTGGGGAGCACGAGGGACACATGTCATTGTGGGAAACCAAATCCAGGGGGCACTTTTGCCCAAGCAGGGTCAGTCACTTCTTCTGGCTGGGGGGCCAGAGGTGGCTCTGCTTGCACTGCTGGGTCTTGATGCTGGGAGTGACCACGGGGCATTTCTGCTGCACCACCTGGGAGCACCCACCACTCACAGGGCTGAGCTCTGGGACTGAGAACCCCCCGACAGCATAGCCAGACCCTCCACTGTAACCCCCTGGCCCATCATTGACCCCGCCTGTTGTTAAGGCATCACTTGGGGGTGCACTGTACCCATACCCAGACCCTCCTCCCAAATCCCCACCGTGGTAGGCATTCCCCTCACCACCCCCTGAGCTGCCCATGGTGTGTCCCAAGTCCTCTCTGCCATATCCAACCCCACTCCCAGTGCCATAAACTGGGACTGTCCCCACCGTGATGTCCCAGCTGGATGTCCCCCCGGAGTCCCCACTGGTTATGGCCACAGATCCATCCACGTCACACGAGTAGCCCCCCGAAATGCTGTAGGGGGGTGATGTTGGCACGGGGGGGCAGTAGGAGGGCCGTGGGCAGTAGGAAGGGCTCCGGCTGTAGGTGATGGAGCCTTCCCTACCACAGGAGAAGGAGCTGTGCCCGTGGGGGCTGGAGAAACCCGCATTGCAGAATCTTCTGTGGTGCACGGAGATCTCCCCCGAGTAGCCCCGGTTCCTGTGGGCACATTTGCGTCGGAGGTAGTGGTAAATCTGCAGGAGGGAAGGGAGAAAAAAAACCACCCAAATTTGCAGTTTCGTTTTTCATTTTGCGCCGTGGCAGGTGGGGAGGTTTCAGGTGGCGGGGGCAGAAAAGCTTTGTCGGGGTCTGGGGCAACTCCAGCCTTCAAAACAGGGCAATGCCAAGCTGTTAGGGAATCATGGAATCATGGAATTGGTGGGTTTGGAAGGGACCTCAAAGGTCATCTGGTTCCAACCCCAGGCCACCTTCACTAGACCAGGTTTCTCAATGCCCCTGTTCTTCAAATCCAGGAGGATCTGGACTCTCCCTGGGATAGTTTTCCTCTTTTTTTTTTTTTGTCTCCAGGGTGTATTTCCAGAGAACCAACATGTGAGATATATCTTTTTACCATTTAAGAACTGCCATGGCTTTCTCCCCACTCATCTTCATGTTTGCAACTGCAGAGCTGCAAAAAAAGACTACCCTTGTTTCTGTTTTCCAGCCATTGCAAGAGCAGTGGATCAAAGTTTCCACGTCAGATGATATTTCTGGCTCTATTATTGCATCCCCAGAGGTCTTTTGTGGAAGGTAATTGGCCCAGACACAAAGGTTTGTGGCCATTATGAAGCAGAGCTCATTATTAAATTATATATAAAAAAAATTACTCCCAGACTTTGCAACCGCATCCAAAACCACAAAGGTTGTGCAGTCACCACGTGCTGGTCCCACCACAGCCTAATCTGGGTTTTGCCCTCTGGCTCCCAGTCTGGTGGCTTCATTTCACCTTCTTCCCTAAGGATTTGATGCACCCAGGAGAAACTGTCCAGATCCCAAAGACTTTGCTCAGGCAGAGGGGCCCTGCTCCAAGCACAGGGCAAGGAAACTGCCTCCCATGAAAATGAATTAATAAAACCTCAGAAAAAGAATCAGACTTACCCTCTTGAGCCATCGGAAACACATTTAGAAGGTAAAAGTCGACTGAATGAGGAGCTTTAAGAGCCTCAGGAACATTTATATGGCGTTTAACATATATGGGAAGTGAGACACCCTGGGGAATGATAAGGATTATTTACCTATCAAACTGGGATTTCAGTGTTTGCTTTGACTCATGGCAACTGATCCATATCTCTCCTCATGCACTAATTGTTACTTCTGCCTAATGAGCGCATTCCTGTGCTCCTACCCCGGGCTTTGGAGGAACATTCCGGCCCCCGGAGAGGTGGGGGAGACCCGGGGGAGGTGGGTGGGAATGTGGGTGTAGGGAATGCAGAGGATTAATGAGTGTGGGGCAGAGGATTAATGAGTGTGGGGCAGAGGACAGAGAGGAAGACACTCACACAGCATCTGGTGGCACTTTCATCCCTCCCAGAAGCTCTTTGGTGGCTCCAGGGGTAGATTTTCTGAAGGAAAACAAACCAGAAGGTCACCAAAAGCCACTGATTGCTGGACTGGGAATTTTGAAAGGGTGCTAGAGATGTTCTGAGAGAATTGTGGAGGTGTGAGTGTCCTACCTCTTGAACCCAGTGTGGCTGGATTAGGTTTTAATGAAGGATTCTGCCTCCAAGTCCCTTCTTTCCTCCTTTTCCATACCCTTCCTCCAGCCTGGAAGGGGGACTCCAGGTGATCTGGAGGGTTGCAGATCCAAGCTGCATCCCCACCGTGCTCCAACTTGGCCCATGGAGTTTGGACCAGGTCTGGTCAGCTCCAAGGAATTTTGTCTTGGGGTCAACAAATCCCAGCTTTGGCCACGTCTACAGGGCAGAGGGTCATGCACAGGGTGGTGGTGCTGCCAAAACAGGTTGTAAAATCCTGGGCAGGGGTGGACTTGATGCCTGGAGGCATCTTTTGGAGTGTCTTGAGCTGCCTGAGGGATGTTCTGCTGGCTTTATTTACTCCTGACCCAGCCAGGGCTGATTTGGCTCCCTCGGTGTGTGAGGCTCCCTCAGGGTGCAGATCGTGGAATTCCAGAGTCACCGAGGTTGGGAAAGCCCTTCAAGGTCACCGAGTCCACCCTGTGCCCCATCCCCACCTTGTCACCCAGTGCCACCTCCAGCCATTCCTTGGACACCTCCAGGGCTGGGCACTCCAAACCTCCCTGGGCAGCCCCTTCCAAAGCCTCCCCACCCTTTCCAGCACCAAATTCCTCCTCCTGGCCCACCTGACCCTCCCCTGGCACAGCCTGAGGCCGTGCCCTCAGTTGCCCTGAGGTTTGCAAAGCTGAAGGAAGGGAGGATGGCAGGGATGTGATTTTATTGTCTCCCTTGGGCATCAACAGCTGCTGTTGGGTCATGCCCAACCCCAGCTCTTCTGAACTGAGCCTGGTGGGCCTGGTGATGCCTCCCACCTGGTGATGCCTTCTACCTGGTGATGCTTCCCACCTGGTAATGCCTCCCACCTGGTGATGCCTTCTACCTGGTGATGCCTTCTACCTGGTGATGCCTTCTACCTGGTGATGCTTCCCACCTGGTAATGCCTCCCACCAGCTCCATAGACAAAGCCATTGGGTGCTGATGCCTCAGAGGATGTGGAGCCATGAGCTGGGGTGGCTACACCCTGCACAGGCACCAGAGGGGTGTTGGGTGCTGTGGTCATTTGGGATTTTGGGCTCTGCTGTTCCCCTCTCATGTGGAAAATGAAGGTGTGAACTCTCTGGGCAAGCCTGGAGCTTCATCTACAGAAGAACATCACCAAACACATCATCTCCTTCACAGGGAGGAGTGAAACATCTCATGAGATGGTTTTCTACCTTCCAAGACCATGAGATGTTGGTTGATACTACAGGAAATAAACAAACTTCCCCCAAAAAAGCAATTTTGAGCGATTATAACATTTATTAGATACAAAAAGTGCCTTTGGAGAAGCAACAGGACATTGTCAAAGGCCTCCCAACACCAGCAGCAGGGGAGCAGGTAAGTCCTGGAGTTCTCAACAAAGGGATGCAGAATCCAGGGAAGAGGACAGGACACAAGGGAAGGACCAGGTGATCAGAGGGGGCACAGAGGTGCCATGGCAGGAGATGCCCATGGCTGTCACTTCTACTGGCTGGAGGGGAATCAGCAGCTCCTCTTGGTCTGGTGGGACACGATGCTGGGGACCACAATGGGGCACTTCTGCTGGGAGGACTGGGAGGAGCCTCCGCCGCCACCTCCAGAGCTGATGATGATGGTCTGGCCCGAGGAGCCACCACTGGATCCTCCTCCACAGCATCCAGAGGAACCTCCACTGCCTCCACCTCCCATGATGGTCTTCCCTCCTGAAGATCCACAACCGTATCCCCCTCCCATCCCATAGCTGGATCCTCCACCACAGTATCCAGAGGATCCATCACTACCTCCACCTACAATGATGCTCTTTGACCCTGAAGACCCACAACCATATCCTCCTCCCATGCCATAGCCACCACTGGATCCTCCACCACAGTATCCAGAGGATCCTCCACTACTTCCACCTACAATGATGGTCTTTGACCCAGAAGATCCACCACCATAACCACCACCATATCCTCCTCCCATTCCATAGCTGGATCCTCCACTGCAGCATCCAGAGGATCCACCACTTCCTCCACCTACAATAATGCTCTTTGATCCTGAAGATCCACCACCATAACCACCACTGTATCCTCCTCCCATCCCATAGCTGGATCCTCCACTGCAGCATCCAGAGGATCCACCACTTCCTCCACCTACAATGATGCTCTTTGACCCTGAAGATCCACCACCATAACCTCCTCCCATCCCATAGCCTGAAGATCCTCCACTGCAGCATCCAGAGGATCCTCCACTTCCTCCTCCAATGATGACCTTCCCTCCTGAAGATCCACCACCGCATCCCCCGCCCATTCCATAGCTGGAGGAGCCCCCACAGCAGGAGGAGCCCTGGGACTGGTAGCTGGAGGAGCTGCCCCCGTGGCAGGAGGAGCCCCCGCTGTGGCATCCACTGGACTGGGAGGACATCCCATGGCAGCCTCCGGAGCTTTGTCTGGAGCACATCTTTGAGCTGTGAACCTGCAAGGAACGGAGCTGTCAGAAAGGAGAGCTTTGGACATGCAGCTGAGCCTTCTCAGCAGAGAAAGAAATGGAAGAGTAGCCCAAAAATGCCCCTTTTACCCCATTTCTGGAGCTTTAAATCCCCTCACCCTCGTGAGACACCACGAAGAGCTCCCAGGGAGTGCCCTGCAGGTCACAACACTTACAGGAGAGCTTTGTGTGCAGGAAGACCGTGAGCCCTTCCAGAGATGTGCACACATGCTCTGACACGCTCTGAGCTGTCAGCCTAAAACATTTGCAATCATCGAATCAACTGGGTTGGAAGAGACCTCCCAGATCATCAAGTCCAACCCTTGATTTTGTCCTGCTGGAGATCCTTCTGGACATCCAAAACTCCCAGTAGCTGAAAATTCAGCCCTCAGAGCATCGACTGCGACTCCCTCCTCTAAGGAAGGTGGTTCTGTTGGCACATCAAGTCGGGTTTTGGAGCCGCCACGGTTCCCTCGTTCAAAGAACACCCAAAGACCAACCAGTGGAGGGACCTCCCTGCATTTTGGGGTTCCAAAATTTCCGTATCCACGGCCTTACCTTCAGTGGAAGTGGGAACTGTGCGATGCTTGGCGGGTGAATGAGGAGCCTCGGGATGGGTGAGCTTTTATATCGTGTACATGATGCTCCCGAGGGAAGTGAGACACCCTAAGGAATGCTGAGAGGTTTATTTACAGAACTTGGCTCTGGCTGCCTCCTTCTTTGACTCACTTGCAGCACGGGAGCTGATGGGAAGGAGATGCATCAACCACCTTCTGTGGCACAGTTTATAATTCTATTTAATGATTCGCTTCCGGGAGTCTTGCTCCGAAACGGTGGGGTCAAAATGGTTTCTTGGGGTCTGCTTTGGGGGCTCCACGATGGGTTTCTGATGAGCTGCAGCTTCTTGGGTGCTCAGCAGGCAGTGGAGGCAGAGGAGATGCTGGGAGGTGGAGACTGGAGTGAGTTTGGGCCAGACAGTGATGGAAGGATGAGGCCAAAGGAGAATTTTGGGGAAGGAAGGTCTCCTCAATGCCTGGCAAGGTGGATGGGGTGCAGGAGAATGTCCAGGATGTCCTTTCCTGCTGGGAAAGGCTCAACAGGCCAGAGGTCCCACGTCAGACGGGGTGCACTGCTTTGGAGCACCTCAGCCCAGAACCATTTTGGAGGATGCTGTGTGAGTGACAGAGACAAGGAGGACTTTTCCTCTCATCCTTTCTGGACCCCGAGGTGGAAGCTGCTGTCAGAATGAGCAGAGAGGTCTGTGCTCAGCTCCATCTCCCAGAGATCCCAATCTCCAGGGTGGAGCAGGGAAAGTCTTGAAATCCTATTTGCAAAGGTGCATTTGAAGGCCATCAAGCCCCTACCCATGAACATTATGACATGAAACATTTCCTCTGCCTCAACAGGCCCCGTTTCCTGAGGGTCTTCACCGACCAACCCTCCCACACCTGAGCTGGGGAGTCACCCAGATGTTTTCCTTGCTGGAGAGTGACAGTTTGTCAGCACAGCTGCCCCAGAACTGGCTGTTGTGTTGTGCACCTGCATCGTGACACTGTGTCACGCGTGCTTGGAGCCTGACACCTGATCCACCCTCCTGGGACATTGAGTAGACAAGGAGTAATAGGTGAGCATCCCTGACACCAGCACCAGCAGCTTCCAGCCCTGTCACCATGAGCATGATTTTTGGGAATGCACAGGACCACCAGCACCAGGAACATGCACAGAAGGGGCTTCCTTCGTTTTGCTTTGTACTCCTTCCAGTCCTAAGAGCTTTATCTCTGCTCTCATCACCAGATCTGAGGTGTCACCACAGTTCTGGCTCTCAGCTGAGTGTGGGTGTTGTACTACTGAGGATCTCAATACCTTGATCCCTTCCGAGCATCTGACGTGTAGGGACTTGCACAGAGGGACACCCAGGATTAGCAGCTCGTCAGTGTGAAGGGACACCCGGGATTAGCAGCATGTTGGGTTCCAGGGTGTGAGGAAAGGCCATGGAGGCTTTTGGAAGGGATGGTGAGAGGGGAACCTGCAAACAATGGAGTGTGGAGACCCCAAATTTGGACCCTGCAGGGGCTGGAGACACTGAACCTGCAGCACATGGACTTGTTTGGCACCTGCCAGGTGTGGAGGGAAAGTGTCCCTGGAGCCCAGAGTTGCTGGCACTGCCACAACCTCTCCCAGGATGAAGAACAACTTTGATACCCCTGTTGGGCAAAGGGAAGGAAGGATGCCAAAGGTTTCGTGGTGGAGGTCGCCCCAAATTTGGGCAGCTCTGGCTGTTCTCTGATGCTCTGCGTGGGCACCCCTCTGCCCTGAGGTGCCACCACCCTCAGGATGTGCTGGCAGGTCATGTCACCTTTCAGTCTCATCATGGCAAACACCTGACCTTGGGTGCATTGCTGTGAGAGGAAAAGTCCTTGGCCAGATCCCAGCAGTTCCTGATGATGCCACCACTGAGGGTGTGGGACAGGATGGAGGTGCTGCTGGGCTAAGAACTCCCCAGTTTTTGTCCAAAAAGCAAGAGCTGGTCAGTCATTGTCCCTCAAGAGTTTGAATGGCTGATGATCCCTTTTATTCCTAATTTTGTTGCCTCCCCCACAGTTGTGTTTGTGAGATGGACAAAAACCCTCTTGGCTCAGGTTTACTGGACACAAGACTAATCAAACCTCTCCCAAAGAAGACTTTGGGCATCCTCTTTAAGAGCACTTTGCCACTTTGAGAGGTAAGCAACCATGTCCTGGGATGCATTCAAAGGAACCTGGGCAGCAGATGAGGGAGGGGATCCTTTGTCTCTGGTGAGATCCCACCTGGAATGCTGAGTCCAGTTGTGGTGCCCTCAACATAAGGAGGACATGGAACTGTTGGAGCAAGTCCAGAGAGGGCCACGAAGTTGCTAAAGGGACTGGAGCTCCTGCCCAGTGGAGACAGGCTGGGAGAGTTGGGAATGTTCAGGCTGGAGAGGAGAAGGTTGTGTGGAGACCTCAGAACACCTTCCAGTGCCTGAAGGGGCTCCAGGGAAGCTGGAGAGGGGCTGTTCATCAGGAACTGGGGTGACAGGACAAGGGGGATGGGTTCAGACTGA
>JAWMRC010000069.1:3649840-3652340 GCA_035584755.1 Thripadectes ignobilis
ATGCCACCACCAGATCCTCCACCACAGCATCCAGAGGATCCTCCACCTCCCATCATGCCCTTTGAAGATCCACCACCGGATCCTCCACTACCTCCACCTGCAATGATAATCTTTGTTCCTGAAGACCCACCACTGGATCCTCCTCCCATGCCACCACCAGATCCTCCACCACAGCATCCAGAGGATCCTCCACCTCCCATCATGCCCTTTGAAGATCCACCACCACTGGATCCTCCACCGCAGCACCCGGAGGAACCCCCACTGCTTCCCCCTCCAATGATGATCTTTGTTCCTGAAGATCCACCACCGGATCCTCCTCCCATGCCACCCCCGGATCCTCCACCACAACAACCACCACTTCCACCTCCCATCATGCCCTTTGATCCCGAAGAGCCACCACTGGATCCTCCACCGCAGCATCCGGATGAGCCTCCTCCTCCTCCTCCTCCACCACCAGAGCTAATAATGATCTTCTGGCTTGATCCCCCACCAGATCCTCCTCCCATGCCACCACCAGATCCTCCACCACAGCAGGATCCACCTCCTCCACCCCCCGAGCCCCCGCAGCAGGAGGAGCCCTGGGACTGGTAGCTGGAGGAGCTGCCCCCGTGGCAGCAGCAGCAGCTGTGGCACCCGCTGGACTGGGAGGACATCCCATGGCAGCTTTGTCTGGAGCACATCTTGGCAGTGACCCTGCAAGGAAGGGCTGTTTACTCCACCACCCTCCATTCCACCCTTTGGAATGTCCAGAATCATCATTTAAGGTCTTTTATCCCAAAGATTTTCCGCCTCCATCTCGATACCGGTGAAAGACTTTGAGGAGCGCGGGATGATCCCGTTCCTGCTGCACCCACAGGAGATCCAAATTCATCCTGCCCTTCCACCTCCACCCACCAGAGAAACTTCACCAAAGCATTTCTGTTCTTCAAGCAGGAAAGCACAAGGAGAATCTCCCTCTGGGGCAGAATTGGACTTACCCTTCTGGGCTCTGAGTGTGTTCACCACAGAGCAAAGCCGAGCGAATGAAGTCCCACAAGATCCACCAACTTTTATACTGTATTTCCCAGGTGGGAAGTGAGGCATCCAAAGGAATGGTGATGGGTTTATTTACAGAGCAGTGTCCTCCTTCAGCCCACTTGCCCTGACTCACGGGACCAGAGCGATGCCTCTCCCGTGCATCACTTCCTAGGCTGCCTCTGCAGGTCCCACACGTGAGCTCAAGCTCCCGAGGTGGAATTCCGAGGTTGGATTCTGGGACTCGGGTCAGCACCCTCCACTCCAGCCAGGAGACGCTGCTGGGGTGGTGACCGACAGCAGAAAGGGCTGTGGAGACTCGTGTTTGTTGTGTGTTACAGACCAGGGGCTCGTGGTGGGGTTGTTGGGGTGTCCTGTGCCAGTAGTGGAACATTGTTGATCCTTATGGGTCCCTTCCAGCTCAGGGTATTCAGTGATTCTATGATTCCATGACCATGGAGATGCCCAGAGAGGGCTTCACTGGGTGGGACTGGTGTGGTTGGGGCAGCAGAGGAATCTCACATAGCTGTGAGCAAAGTGTTGACCATGATTTTAGTTTGATTCCACCACTATGGACAGTGCAGAGCTCAGGCAGGTCTTACATCACCTCTGAGAGGAGGGATGAGGCCTATTTTGGAAAGGACTTAAATGCTGCAGGTGGAAGGTACCAGATCCACCACCCATCCTGTGGATCAGCATTTTGATGGATATTGACCAAAAGGAGGAATTCCTCCCTTTTCCAAAGAAGGAAAATTCAGGAAAGATTCAGGAAAATTCAGGAGAGATTTGGGAAAATGCTCCTCCTCTCACCCTGACAGCCTCTGCAACTTGGCTCCTGGTTTTCTTGCTCCTGGACCATTTTTGGGTGCAGGGGTGTCTGACAGGAATGCTGAGGTGGGACCCCAAACTTTGTCTTAGCACTGTGTGGGGAACCTTGGTGTTTGTGCAGGCTCCACTCACCTGGATTTTAGCACCCTGTGACTTCCCATCATAAAATACCAGGGAACTCAGCTATTCCTGTGGCTGCTCTGGCTGGAGGAGCTCACCTGGATGTGGTTTGAGGTTGGCTGTACCCCTGAGGTCCCCAAGGGAGAGGGACACATAAAACGTGGAGGGAGGGCAATCCTGTCTCTCCTGGGACACTTCCAGGTGTCCATCATCTGCCTCACACAGAACAGTTCAGGCAGTGAAGGTTTATTTTCCTTTCCCTGCTAATTGCCAGAATCAACCACATCAAAGAAATCCCTTCCCACAGGGAAACTCCCTCTGAACACTCATCCCTGAAGCTGCATTTTAGCCCTGTGGGAATGAGGAAGTCCCTGCTCATTCCAGAATTAGAATCCCAAGCCCTTGAAGGGGTTTACTGGTCCTGCCTCTGGTTCAGAACTGGGGAAAGGGTTGGAGCAGCCCCTCATTTTTCTCTTCCACAGCTCCTTGGTGTAGCTGTGAGCACCAAGAGCTCCTGCACCACCACGTGTATGGTCCC
>JAWMRC010000069.1:3654840-3664453 GCA_035584755.1 Thripadectes ignobilis
AACTGTGCTGCTGCTTTGAAATTCTTCAGCCTGGGTTTCAAAGGAGCACAGTGAGTGGTTTATTTCTTCCTAAAAATGAGAAGGAAGAGGAAGAGCCTGTGGAAAAATTATCAGCAATGCAAAAGAAGGGGAGAAAAAGCAGCTCCAGGTCACGCTCTGAAGGGCTTGATGTGTGTCTGTACCCGAGGGAAGAGAACCCTTTTCCACTTAGACCAAAGGCTGGAAAATGAGAATAGACTCTCATTATTGTGCGTAATTTCTTTTGTGCCCCACTCTAAGAACCCAAAAAGCCTCTTTCCTGCCCTTTTCCTCAACGTTTATATCCCAAGGGTTGCCTTTCTGTGGTGGTACCACTTGATGTTGGGCCCAGAGAAATCCAAGGGGCTCCAAGCACCATATTTTCTATGTCCCAGCTCTCTCCTTTCCCTGTTTGATTACACAATCCCTGAATTGTTAGGAAAACTTAAATTGCTGCAAACAAAGAGGAATTTTTGGACTATGAAACCCCCAAAGCCATATTTACTCCCACCTTTTCCAGCTGAGCATCCCAAGAACAATCAGCCCAATTAGTTCCCATCCAGAGCATGAAATACCTTACCGTGTCCCACGGCACGAACCAGTGGAAAGGAGTCAAATGGAGTGAGGGAACGTGGTGTGGGAGAACTTTTATATAGTATCTAGTCCTCCTCTTGGAAAGAAACAATGATTGATTTATTTACAAGCCAAACCCAACCCCAACTACCCACTTAGCATAATCGTGGGCTGTCACTCAGATTGGTATCTCCCTTCCTTCCACCACCTCTTTTGTTTTCAGTGACATTAATATCATTGGATGGCTCCACCTACTCCAAGTTAAGTGAGGAAATGAGGAAAATCAGGGGTGCTGCTGCATTTTTGGAATGAAGGAGTGATTTCATTTCATGACCCCTCCACAAAGGGGTCCAACATCCCACAAAGGAAACACGAGCTGGGAAAGAGGGACTTTTCCCCTTATAGATTTGGGCAATTTATTTCTCATTGTAGGAAATATTTCTGAACACCCAGACATGGCCCTGGCATGTCATTAACCTGTGTTGTAATTGTGTATTATATGTTTGTGACGACACCCACGTTATTGCCAAGGGCTGTAGGGATACACATTGGACTCCAATGAGTCCAAGGAGCTTGAGCTCCCCAAAAGTCAACACATGCCTCCAAAGCCATGATGCAAAGCTGGGAGGCTCCAGGTGATTTAGAGCCTTGAAGGGTTTGACCTACAGAGAAATGGAAGGAAGGAACCCAAAGAGCCAAAGAAATGGTCTTTGTGTAGATTTGAGGAAAGGCTGACTTAGTTGGGATTATTCAGTCTGAAGAGGAGATGATTTGGGGTGGCCCAAGTGTGGCCTTCCAGGACCTGAAGGAGCCACAAGAAACATGGGGAGTGACTATTTCCAAGGGCCTGGAGTGACAGGATTGAGGGGAATGGGTTCAAGCTGAAAGAGGGGAAATTTAGGTTGGATATTGGGGATAAATCCTCCCCTGCGAGGGTGGGCAGGCCCTGGCATGGGTTGCATTCTTGGAAGTGCCCAAGGCCAGCTTGGAACAACCTGGGCTTGTGGAAGGTTTCCCTGGGCTGAACAAGATGATTTTTGAAGTCCCTTCCAAACCATTTTATGATTCTGTGATAATTTCAGCTTTAAAGCAAGTCCAAAAGCCGTTTCATTGCCCTGTTCATTGGTAGTTAAACACACAAGAGCATTGAGAGAGGGTTGGATGCTCTGACTGTGTTTTGTGGCAGAGTGAACGTGACAAAAAAGAAGGATTTGGGGCAAAAATCAGCACAATACTGGGAATTTTATATGCAGTGGGGGGCTAAACAGGCAACAAGTTCTCCTTAAACTTTTTAGGAGCATCAGAACAGGGAAAATCCCTTTTGCTGAGAGAGAATAATTTATTGCAGGCTGCACTTGGTATTTTACTCCATTTGCTCTTGGGTTAAGAGATAAAAGGGGTTTTCTTAATTATTCTCCTCTTGTAGCTCCTCAGTCCTTTATTACAGGGGAACTCTATATGTAGTTTGTTCACACTGTCCATGCCTTTCTTCTGCCAGACTGGAATTATGACAAAGGACACCAGCAAGCTCCTCCAAGAAAACCTTCCAGCTGCAGGCGAGCTCTGAAGTGGCAGAGTTGGAAGGCTCTTTCACTCAGATGTTGATGATTGAAGCAACGGGAACGTGATTTATTGTTTCAGAGCCATTCCTGGTGCCACCCAAGTGGCTCCTTCCTGGCTTTGCCCATTTCCTGCCCCGGAGCACGAGACTGCTCAGATTTATCTCAGCCTTATCTCGTCTTTGCTGCAGCTCAGACAGTGACTTCCATCCTCACCAGCCTGGAGGGAGGTGACATCTCCACCGGTGGCAGAGGACAAGGGACCCTCTCCCCAGCACATGGTGCCCTGTTGAAGTCTCTAATCTCGAAGGGATTTTATGGGGTATCTGCAGAGTTTCGTCCCCAAAAGTCACTTAAATTGATTTAACGGGGCCAATTCAATGGGATCAATTAAATCCCATTGTCTATTATTAAAACTTTTGGAGTTCTCTCATCCAGCATCACTCCCAAGTGATGGAAGACTGGCTGTTGGAGGGGACATGGAGGAGTCTCCAAGTGGGTAGAGCCAATTAAAGTTAAATAACATAAAAAAATCACCTCCCCTCTCCACCAACCCTTTCCCTAAAGTTTGCTGCAGCATTTCCTACTACAGGACTGTGATGTTTGCTGGAAACACCCAACTGAGACCATCCAGTGTCCAGCTCCTCCTGGGGATGTCCAAGCCCCTCTGTGGTGTGGCTGGAGCAGCGAGATAAGTAGGGCAGGAGAAACAGATGTCAAGGGATTCAGTGTTTGTCTGAAAACCAAATTAAGGGCTGTGATTGCAGCACATACTTAACATATCTAGAACAGCCTGTTTATCTCTGCTGGGGAGATCAAGGGCGGTCAAGAGGAAGCTGTAAGAGGTAGAGCATGTTCTGGCACATAAATGATGAGTCCTGGGATTTTGGGTCTTGGGAAGTGGGGGATAACAAGGCTGGATTTGGGTGTTCTAAATGAGCATGGCACTGGTGAGGGAACCTCCAGTGCTGTGTCCAGTTCTGGGCCCCTCAGGGCAAGAGAGACACTGAGGGGCTGGAGCATGTCCAGAGATGAGGAAGGGGCTGGAGAACAAGGAGAAGGGTCTGGAGAAGTCCTGAGGGAGCTGGGAGGGCTCATCCTGGAGAAAAGGAGGCTCAGGGAGGACCTTTTTCTTCTCTGCAACTCCCTGACAGGAGGGGGGAGCCAGGCGGGAGTTTGAGAACCTATTCCTGCAATCCAACAGCAAAGTTAAATGCTCACATTACATTAATTAAATAATTAATTATGTTTTACATGAAATGAAATTAGCTTTGAAGCCAGTCTCAGTCTGGGCTGAGCTTACCGAGGTCTTTCATCTGTTAATTATAGAAGTGCTTTGTTGCTCCTTCCCACTAATGAAGGTCCCTCTTCCAAGGCTTAAAAATGGGAGTTTTGTTACTGAACACTGAAAATTAGAGAAAGCAGAACTGCTCCTCCACCTTATGCAACGGGGACAGTGATACAGAATCATGGAATCATGGAATGGTTTGGGTTGGAAGGGACCTTAAAGACCATGGGATGGGACACATCCCACCAGATGAGCTTGCTCCAAGCTGGCCTTGAACACTTCTAGGGATGGGGCAGCTGTGACTTCTTGGAGCAACCTGTGCCAGTGGAAAAGCCCTAAATCTGCGACTAAACCCAAAGCTTTAAAATCTCTTCCTGATGAGAAAAGCCCAGCAAAAAAATCCCCTTGCAAAGACAGAGCTCTGGAGCATTTTGGGCTCAGAGCTCTCCTCAAGTGATTTAATGCAGAGACCCCAAATAACCCCCTGTGCACCCAATCCTTGAGGTCCCTCTGAAGCACAAGCTGGAGCTCCCAGGGCTGTACCAGAAGGGTGGGGTGGGATTACCACAGAGCCCTGAGTGCTCTCATGATGCTCGTTTACCTCCTGATTGCATCCCGTGTGTGGGATGCCACAGAGGTGTGTGATCCTCACATCCGTCCTGCTTGTAGGAGAAGGCTCCACTTCTGGGCACTGGATGGGCTGGTGTTGTTGTCACTGAAGCCCAGGGGACATCTGGGCAGTTTCTGGAGCCCTCAGATGAATTCCTGCTCAATTCTCTGTCCCAGCTGTGCTTTTGGCACAGCACGGAGCGGTGGGTGAGGATGGAGAGCCAAAAGAGCATGGCTGGTGGGACAGACGATCATCTGCTGGTCCTTGAGGTTATTCATCAATCCCTGAGGCTCCAGTTTGTCTCTCTGTGGTTAATTGGGCAAAACACTTGATGAAATGGCCTAATTTACATATTACCTGTGATGTCCATCACCCCCAACCTCAAGGCATGGGAGGACACTTTTACCAGCGAGGTGGACACAGAGTTGGGGACAACATTTCCCTTGTCCCCACCGAGCTGCTCTGAGCCTTGAAGGACTGGGCTCAGTGGTCCTTGAGAAGGGCAGGAAGGACACTCAGAGCATCTTTATCTCTTCCCTGCCACCAAAGCAAGACCTTCCCACTCTCCCTGGGTGCCAGACGCCTTGGTGGGGCAAGACTTGGGTGTGACACCCCCCCAGACAGGAGGTGACCATGTGGCTGTGGCCAGCATTGGTGCCACTCTTAGCTCATGGTGGTGCCCCCAGCTCTGCTCCAGTTGGTTCTCTCATCCCAAGGATATGGATCCACCTGCCTCGAGAAGAAACTGCTTTTCCCCTTCCCAGTTTCACTTCCTTTCCACACCCATTTCCTCCCAGCCCATTTCTTCAGCCAAGGCACAGCCTCCCTCCCCACTTAATCCTCGGTGTCACGTGGGTACAGGAACTGGAAATGAAGGATTAGTTTTAATCTGGACCTGTTTCTGCCTCCACTCCTTGGGTTCTGCTTTGATTTCGGGGATCAAAGCTTTGAAATCCTCTTCTCAGTGCCAGTTCCTTCCCTACTTCTGTCCGCTGAGAAATTGTCTTTTTGCTCTTTCAGTGATATTAAATCATCTGTGACCTTGGCTAAGGCTCCTTCTGGGAGTATTTCTCCTGATTTCAACACGTGGCATGGCTTTTATCTCTCTGCCAAGGGATGTCAACACAGAGATTTGTGTACCCCAATCAGAACGACTTTTCCCACTAATTAATAACCAATGGCTTTGGCAATTGAGCAGTCAATTGTACAGCTGTGGATTCCTTTCCCAGTTTCACTTTTATTTGGTCTCTGCTCTTTACCACACACATTAAAGCCGTGGGCACGCCCTGGTTTCCATTTCCTTCTTTCCCCCAGCTCAGTTCCTCATTCTTCCAAAGCTCCTTGGGAAATGATTGGTGCTACAACGGGGAGTTTGGGAGGGCAAAGCTCAGGGTACAACTTTGTCTGGCTTTAAATCAAGAGGCCACCACAAAGGAATGTCCTGGACATCCAAATGATTCCAATTGCCCCGTTTAATACCTGAAAAAGTTTGGTGGTGTTTGGGTGGAGGGTCATGGAAGTGATAAGGGGACTGGAGACAGGCTGGGAGAGCTGTGAATGTTCAGCCTGGAGAGGAGAGGGTTGTGTGGAGACCTCAAAGCACCTTCCAGGGTCTGAAGGGGCTCCAGGGAAGCTGGAGAGGGGCTGTTCATCAGGAACTGGGATGACAGGACAAGGGGGATGGGTTCAGACTGACAGAGGGGAAATTTAGGTTGGATATTGGGAAGGAATTGTTCCCTGGGAGGGTGAGCAGGCCCTGGCAGAGCTGATCCAGGGAATCTGTGGCTGTCCCACTCCTGGAAGTGTCCAAGGCCAGGTTGGAGCAACCTGGGCTAGTGGAAGGTGTCCCAGCAACCTGTGCAAACAGGAAATATTACTTTAAAATAACCTCAATGTCTAACATTTCAGAAAAAGGGGAAGAACACTAAAAACCAGAACTATATCTGAGCCTTTATGACAAACCACAACCCGGAGACGAGTCTGACCGAGGAAAGCAGCAAGAGGCAGATAAAGCAAAAAGAAAGATAATTCAACATTGAGCAAGAGCCCTGCTCCACTAGATGTGCAGATCTCTTATCACACCCACAGCCTCATCACTGGAGGGTGTTGTAATGGCAGCAGAGACGGGGATATGAAGGGGAAGGTGATGAAAGGCACCGAGGTGGTGCCTCCACGGCCCTGGCGTGGGCAGCTTGGGGTGCCACAGAGCCAGGCACGAACTCCACGTTGGAGGGCACTGAGGGAACCCCAAATCACCTGCTTTCTGAAAGCTCAGCCTTGCTTTTCCTCACACACAAAGCCTGGGCTTAAACTGATTTCAATCCCACTGCAAAAAGCCACTTCCTTCCTCCAAACATCAATGTGTTTGTGTAATCCCAGTTTTAGCCAGATCAAAACCCATTCTCTCTGGTGTTGGGACTTCCCACTTGTCAGGGGGTGACCAGAGAGAGCCCCCAAACCACCCTCACCTCATTAGGGGAGAAAAGACCCTTTCCTTGTGTTCCCAGATGGGGAATGAGACCCAAGAGGGTCCCCAACCCACTGAGGCATCACCTCCTGAGCCAAACTTCCTGTCCTGATAAGGGACAAGCTGGTTTGCCAGGCAATTATGGGACACTCAGGCTGGAGATGTCCAAGTCATGCAGCTCAGGCAGGGCTGTGCCTCGGACACATCCACGGTCCTGGAAATGGGACACGTGGCAGGATGTGGGAGATGTCCCTGCCCGTGGCAGGGGGGTTGGAGTATGATCTTTAAAATGATTAATATGATTAAAGATGATCTTTAAGGTCCTTTCCAACCCAAACTGTTCTATTATCTTAATATTTCAGGTTCTTCCTAGAGGGAACATCATCCACCATGAAGAGGGGCAATAAACCCCCTGTGGTTTTGTCTTGTTTCACTCCCTGCAGCACTGAAATATTGGAGCAAGTCCTTCTTTTCTCCTGCTTGGCACCAAAATATTGAAGCAAGTCCTTCTTTTCTCCTGCTTTGCCCCAAACCTTTTCTCTTCACCCTCAGGACTTTCCCAGAGCCCACTCACAGCACCTCGTGGGCATTTTCCCACTCTCCCCTCTGTCAGGGGAGCATTTCTGGGATGCCAGGAGGGCTCATGTTTAAAAAAAAAACATGTTATTTGTCACCTGGACACCAACTGTGTCATGGTCAACCTGATTTCAGCATCCACCCCAGATCCATGGGGACAATGGCCATGTGCAGGACAAACTCCCTGGGAAGAGGGAGCTGCTCCTCACCTGGCAAGTCCAACTGCATTGCTTCCTATTTTTTCTGTCCCACCCAGCTCTTTAGTGGGTCATCTGCCCAGTTTTCCCCCCTGTGACACTGAGGCAACTTCCTTGCCATTATTATTCAGCTGCTTTTGCACCAGCCCATTCAAATTACAGGCATCAAATGGAAAGTCTTAATTGCCCCATTCATTATCATCAGGAGTCATATCCGACTGGGAATTTATTTGCTTGGGAACTCCCCACAGGCTCCACAAGGCTTTGAGCTCAAGTCAAGCTTAGGTGGTCTGACACTAAGGTTGAGGACAGTTGGAGTAAGGGATGTCACCAACACTGGGGACCCCCTCGAGGAGCATTTACTGACCATGTAACTGCCCCAAATTAGGACATGGGGTCCACCAGAACCAGCACCAGTTTTAAATTGACAATTTGGGGCAGGGGGAAGCCCCGTGGCTCCAGAGCATCGTGATTTTTAAGGATATTTGGAGCATTTCCCCTTCCCTACCAGGTGATTCTTGAGGATTTCACTAAAGGGCAGTAAAGCCATGGCCTGTTGTGTGGGACACATCTGAAATATGATGTTCTGCACGGGGTAGAGGATCTGAAGAAGGTGTCCTTATCCTATTTCCAGGGGCCTGGAGTGACAGGACACAAGGAAACAACTTCACACTTAGAGAGAGGAGGTTTAGGTGGGCTATTGGGAAGGAATTCCTTTCTGTGAGGGTGGGCAGGCGCTGGCACAGGTTGGGCAGAGAAGCTGTGGCTGCCCCTGGATCCCTGGGAGTGTCCAAGGCCAGGTTGGAGCAACCTGGGATAGTGGGAGATGTTCCTGCCCATGGCAGGGGGGTGGGACTGGATGAGCTTTGAGGTCCCTTCCAACCCAGGCCATTCTATGATTTTATGATCCTTAAAACTCACATTTCAGGGGGAGGGTCCCCCCAGACTTTCCTCCTGGAATTCCACACTTGGCACAGCTGTTTGAGTAGGTCAGCTCTTCATCTTCTCAGTCTCATCCCATCAGCACCACCCAGAGAGAGCTCAAGGAAGTTGGGATGCAGAGGGAGAGGTGCAGTCTCCTCTCACAGCACTGAATCTTTATTCCTGCAGTAAAAAGAGTGGATTTCCACAACCAAGGGCAGCTCTGAAACATGATTTCCTCCTTTTCAAGCTTTTGGCTGCTGAGACCATTCCCACAGGACACAAACAGGGCAGGAACAAACTGATGGTGTGGACAGACAAGTAGAAAGTCCCAGAAACTTCAGGAGCTGATACGTTTAGATTAGGAATCTTGCAAGGTCTGGGACTCCCACAGGTTGGAAAGATTTAGAATTTGGCCTCTGCAGCTGAAATTGTTTGTTCCTCACATTAATCTGATGTCAGGGCTCCTCAGGACAAGAGAGACACGAAGCTCCTGGAGCAGGTCCATCCACAGAGATGTTGAAGGGACTGGAGCATCTCTCTTCCAACCTGATCCACTCTGGGAGTCTGGAATTAACACTTAGCAGCTTTACTGCTTCATTTCCCCACCACTTCACTTAGTCATGGGCAAGCCAGAACCACCCCACGGGAGCCCCAACCATCACGGACCTGCTTTTCTACCTCTCCACACTGGCCAGAGTTACATCACTTTATCACAGAGGCGTCATCAGAGCAGCTGCTTCTCCTTCCCACACCCACAGCTCTTCGACTCCCCAAAGCACCTTGTGCAACACCCCAGGCTCTCCTTTCCAAGCTGAGAAATAAAACCCGACAGAACCACGGGGAAATGTTGCCTCTTTTAGCGATGGAAATCAGGGGCTGAGCCCTCCAGAGATGCCTGGAGAACACCAGCCCTTCCATGGGCGTGCAACGAGCTCCTCTGCTCGTCTCCTCCTCCCTGGGCTGTGCCCACAGCACTATCTGGGCTGGGAATCAGCTGAGCTCGTTAGGCACCAGCTAATTAGGAGCTCTTGTTGTGCGTCAGCTAATTACAAGCACCCGGCAATGGGAAGGTGGGGAGACAGGAGGGATGGAATTCCTGGGGCTCAGCACCTGCTCCGCCACAGGATGGTGCTCCAAGACCAGGGAATGGTTTGGGCTGGACGGGACCTTAAAGATCATCCAGTTTTGATCCATGGGCAGGGACACCTCCCACTAACCCAGGTTGCTCCAAAGTGGCCTTGGACAGTTTCAGGGATGGAGAATCCACAGCTTCTCGGGGCAACCTGTGCCAGAACCTCCCAGAGAAGGATTTATTCCTGATATCCAACCTAACCCAGCACATGGAAACTGTAATGGTTTGGGTTGGAAGGGACCTTAAAGATCATCCCATCCCACCCCCTG